>CAHIKZ030005431.1:652500-985000 GCA_903632075.3 Acanthosepion pharaonis | reverse complement strand
AGGTAGGAAGCACGTAGTATTCACAAATGATAATAGCGTGTGTCGGAAAAAGAAATCTGACTTCTGACAGACGTCCAAGAGCGATATCAGTGGTTGCAGACAGCTGTTAGACCCCTTTTTAGACTAAAACAATTGTTTTGGCTCGGGGGCCACTCTGAGAGTGCCGTGGTTAGTGGAGATTCGCACCTTCTAAAAATAATAATTAGTTAGCAAAGTGTAAATTGCATAATAATAATAAATAAATAAAACTAAGACAATAATGGTACACATAAAAAGTTTTATTAAATTTATTTATGTGCAAATTTCACATCAACCAATACAAGTAATTTAATGAGACAAATGTTAACGCTCACACTATTTTTACAATTCTTTTGAAATCAGGACAGAGAGGTTGCTTGAGATTCTCATCCCTGCCTACATGTTTATGTCAGTCACAGAGGATCTATTTTTACTCTTGTTGATTTTCATGCAAGAAAAACTTTCATCACAAATATATATGGATCCAAAAATAGAAAACATTTCCCCATCAAATTCCTTCACATATGAAAATTTGTCAGTAGATAGAGACTTGTAAAATTAAACATTTCTTTCAGTGTGTTTCAATTAGTTCAAGCTACATCTTCTCAGGTACTGTATCAATATTAGCAGTGAAAGGATAAAATAACAAATTGAATTCTAGCTCATTTTTCTGGAAGTCCTGAAATCATCTTATGACCTCAACCTCAAAACTCAGCAAATGATCCCTAATCTTGGAAGAAACACCTGTGCGCACTTCCTGTTTTCCTAAAAAGAGAAATGACAAAATTTCCCTTCATCTGCTTGCCTTGCCAAATAGACTTAGTTTTGTTCTGAATGCTTTCACATGCTTTAACATTTCATGTGCAAACAGCCCCCTTTTCCCCTGCAATGCCATACTCAATTCCTTTAATTTCTTAAACATATCAGCTGAAAACATCATCTCATATCTCCTCTCCTCAAATCCCATTTTCGTCACAAAATCACATGAAATCCCCTTTATGTTCAGAAAAAGGAGGATTTTATTCTGTAATTCTCAAACCCGTTTCAGGAATTTGCCCAGGTTCAATCACCGAATACTGTTGTAGTAAATCACATTTTTATACTCTGCCTCTATGTCCTCAAGCAGAGATTTAAATTGTCGATGTTTGAGCATCCTTGCTGTGATTGTGTTCACTACGCACACTACAGGACCTAACACATGCTTTAGGTCGAGTGCAACTTTACAAAAACTTTCCTGATGCAAAAAGACAATGATAAGACAAGATATCACTGCTTGGGTGTTCTACTTTTAATTTGTTCTCTAAAAGTTTAATCATATCCACATTTTTTACAGTAAATTTTCTATTGTAATGCTTGTCATTCTATTCCATGACAAGGCATTTTTCTCCACACAATCCATAAACACACTCAAACAAGTCCAGGCCAGTGGTTGTATTTTTCATCGATTCCAAACCAAATAGTTCCTCTGAGATGATGAAATTTTTGTCACTTCCACAGATAAATATAAATAACTGTGCAGTGTCTTGATTATCATTGCTCTCATCCAGTGCTAAAGAAAACCAAACAAAATCTTTGCTCACATAGTTCAGCTTTCTGATAGTTTGCCACTGATTAAGTCTTGGATGCCTGGCAATATAGTCCTTCTTGATAAATGAAATAGTTTCAAATTTGCATCTCGCATCAGGGCACAGAATGTTTGCGCAATCTACCAAGCACTGCTTAACAAACTCGACATCAAAAAATGTCTTGTTTTTAGCGAGGTTGTATGCTATCATGAAGTTTGCTTCTCTAGCACTATCCCTTAGTGTTGATTGTTTCGTAAATATGGTCTGTTGCTTCTTTAGCTTCATAACACACTCTGCAGCTTTTGTCCAACATTCTTCCTGGGATATTTCGCTACCAAACTCGGCATGTAACAAAACATGCCGGTGTCGTTTAAAATTGTATTCTTTGAAAACCTAACCGTTTCGTGACACAGTAAACACACTGCCTTATTCCCTGAATTACTGAAGAAATATTTGTGTGTATAGTCTTCATTAATTGCACAGTATTCTTTTTTTATTTTGTGATTTTTAGGCGGGCTCATGGTTCATTCGAGTCGAAACGTTAAAGATCGTACCGTTGCAAAGACGAAACTGAAATGATACAGAATTGCCGGCAACATGGATATCAACATCGACTGCGCATGCTTATAAACGGGTGTATGCACAGTAGGTATCTGGCTATTAAAACACGGAGTTAATTTTATTTGACACATGAGAAGCAAGCCCCAGTTCAAATTAGCCCACAGTTCACCGGGATCAGTTTAAGAAAATTTTTGATTTGGAAGTTTGTTTTTTCTTTTGCCGAATGCTTCCGCGAGCCGCAGAAAACTCTGTCGTGGGCCGCATGTAACCTGCGGGACGGTAATTGCCCACGCCTACTATATAGCATCCTGTAGACATGATTTGAACACATGCCGTGGAATGTCCATCCCTTCTCTGCTCTTATAAGCCATTTCGTTTGATGTAACGAAAAGATTAGTGATATTCTCGATGAAAATAAGAGATTCTCCAGAAGCAAATATTTTGAAAACAAAAAATGGAAGATGAAAGAAAAAGGAAATTAAAAAGCAAAGGAAATGTGTATTCAAAAATAATGACACTATTCGTTGACGCTTCATTGTAATTCCCTCAACCACGAAATGTAATATTTCTTCGTTTTGGTGCCAGATATGCCTTTCCCTTTCTCAGCTTTTGTATAAACAAGCAGCGGCAAGTACTGAACAACGCCTCGCTATTTCGTAACATTTTTATGAAAGAAATTCTTATTCTATGTGTTTTGTCCCTTCAGAGCATTTCATGTCCGTTGTAGCTCTTAATAAATTTTGTCTTTTGCTATCTATTCCAAATCCTGCTCCGCCATCCATTCACAGTTCGCCAGGGTGTTGTTTTGCTGGCTCCACACTGTCATTGGAGTATCAAATTTTGTCAAGCCCTCTTTCTTCATTGTGCCCGAGAAATGTCAACTGTCTCTTGATATTAAGTATATATATATATACAAACAGGATATATATATATATATATATATATATATATCCTGTGTGACTGCAATGCCTCTAGGACTTCGTCATTGGTGACATGCTTGTTATACTCAGCATCCTTTTGTATAAGGGCGAAAAGAAGGTCAAGTATCCCACATTATTCCCATGCTACAAAACATGATCAAATTCGTTGAGTCGTACAACCAGGATACTTGTCATGTTTTTTCGCCTGTATGCGAAATTATGCAAATATCTAAGAGTTCTTGTTCCATTGCTTCGACATGGTCATAGTCATGTGAACGGTTGCATGCATGCGACAGAAGTTTGATTTAATGTGTATAAATAATATGCAGTGTATTAATATGATTATTGAAATTAATTATATTCTATTGTCCTCATCTTTGTTGTTGTTATCACAAAATTTCGGCCGTTGTGCTCTTCGACTTTCATCAGGTGTATATCGATCTGGGTAACGTACAGAAACTGTTTTTTTTTTTTTCAGAATATTTGCTACCTCCAGGAATGCACGTAATGTGCCCAAGTCAAAATCAGTTTGATACTTCGTTAGAATTTTTCCGTTATTGCCACTTTCGTAATAAATGGTTAATAAACAACTATCGCTATTGACATTTTACTCACTAATAGCTTTTGAGTCAAAAGTGAAATCAAACTTTCACCATCGACTAATTCTGAGATATGTATTTAATCTCTACATAAACAGTTAATACTTAACAATATTATATCTTTTCTTTGTTTCCATAGCAGAAAGTTTGTGCTGTTCAAGTGTATTTTCATTATTGTCTGTTATTATTTAACTTTTTTTTCTCTTAAGTTGTCAATCAGTATTTTATGCATTTTCATTGCGTTTCTGCTAATTTTCCTGGAATGTTATTACTGAATATTTGTGATTTTATTTTCCTAATGTTTATCTATTAATTTGAAGTTGCTAAGAAAATATATGACAGCATATCTTTGCAAGTATTTCATTTATACAGTTGTTTTTTTTTAACTTTGACTAGAGACCAGAAGAAACAGACTTTAATTATTTTTCCTTAAGATCCTTTCAGCGGACTTTTGACTAACTTAGTAGCGCCCATCTCCTTTCCAAGCTCTTGGCTGACAGCCAAATACCACTGAATATGGCGTGGGTCGCACGAGGCATAGCCTTCAGGATTTTGAATTCAGTTTTCATTTTTCTACACCGCTTGCCACCAAGGATATAAAACCCAGTACTAATAGCTAGGGGGAAGAAATGATGCATTTATACATTTCCCAAGAGTATTATACGTTCAAGGAAATGTTTTAAAAGTCTCTTTCTTTAACATTTCTTGTATAAAGGTAAATCAATAAGTTCGTAGCTTAGTGACGAAAAAGAACTTATTTTATTCAACAAATACTTATTTATGTTACACCATCGCCTAATTTATTAATGCAAATTGGCAATTTGTTTGATTCTTAACTGGGAATGTCTTAATGTGTCACCAAGCTAAGCAGTTTACTTGAAACACGCATTAAATTTAATGAGAGAAACCATGCATGCTTTAACTAAGCGTAACTAATAAAATAAAGTTATATACGTAAATCATTAATTGAAGAAAGACCTGTCAATATTTGTCCAGCGAGAGCTCTTCGCTGTTATGAAGACTATGAATAGAAATAGTTGCACCTTAATTTGAAAAACTTCAAGTTGAAATGTATTCATTATCTCCGAGCAAATAGTTTTCCCAAAGATAATCTATAAATTTTATAACTGCAACTTTACAAGTTATTGCATTTCCATTTGTGCATATTTTAACAGGAAATCTTTTATTTTAACTTGTGTATTAAATTTCATTTGCCAGTAATCCAACATTTTCCTCTTCAAACGTGTTAGACATTTATTAGTCTGCATACGTATGTCACAATAATAAATGACTTTAAATGCTTTAATCCACTAAACCTATCGTTGGTTAAAACATGTCTAGTTACTTAGCAGTTGCGAGTTCAATCCTTGCGTCGGGTGGTGCTGAAAAGTTATATTATCTGGTTTAGTGGAAGAAATGGAAAATCGACCAAACGGTGAATACGTCTGGTTTTAACTGATATGTGTTATCTCCCCTGAACATAGAAAAAAGAATGAGAAGGACACATCCCCGTAGATTGAATAGAGTGGTTCAAAATTCCAAGAATGAAACCTAGTATAACAGTCGAAGAATACAACGGATGAAACGCTGTAATACAAATGAGTGGGCGACTTCGAATGGCATGGTTTATAAAAATAATAATAATGATGATAATTCTTCATCTTCATATTTGACATGTGTGGCAAGTTAACGTGTTATTTAAGCTTTCATGAATATTACGCTAAAGAATTGAACCCTGTCCCGAGAAAAATCAAGGTAGAATAAGAATAACGAATATTCTCTAGGTTTATCGACTTTAATTTTAGAATGATTAACAATCTAAAATCCAAAGCAATATTTGAAAGCCAGAATCTTAAAAATATTTTTACTTGTTGAAAATTGGATGTGAGATTTTCCCTTTGATACAAAAGGCGTCATTATTTTCCATTGAATGTGGAATAGCCTCTGTTTGTCTAAATTAGCTTTTTGCAAAAATGTTATGATTATTAGAAGGAAATAAAATTTATATCTCTATTGTAGATATTTATTTATTTCGCAAATAAGTTACCAGGTATGTCAAAAAGCTATAAAATTCTCCGCCTTTTAGTTCAAAGGGAAGGTACTATAGCAAAGATGAATATCAAACCTTGAATTGCAAGCTTGTTCTGCAAATCAATTTTATAAGATTTTCGCCAATGACATTGCATAATAGCGCTAGCTACTTGAATGCTTATTTATCTAATCGTTCAATCAAGCAAAATTATACGACGTTCATTTCAGTTTAGAAATGACGACCTAATATGTGATTTTACTTAAAATTTCTTTACGACTGAAAAAACAAAAACTGATGGCAAAATGTAGTAAAGTAAAAATAAAAAATGAAATATGAAATATTTGATCTTTATTAATATTATCGAAATATTTAACCAATTTCAAAATGCTACTTTACCGATAGTAATATGAAACCCGAAAAAATTAATCAATGTAAATCTAAATTCTTTTTAGATTATAGAAATATCGAATGGATTATTAATAATTAAGGAAATTTTAGATTTCGCAGTACTTGATCAAATTCTATGAACTGATGATAGACAAAATATGCAAGTCCATCGAAACACGACATGACATTTTGGTACTGTTATGTGTTTTCGATATTTTCTTACCGTCATTATTTTATTCTTCTAACTTGTCAGTTAGAGATAATTAACGTTTTTATACTGTTATCTTGGTCATTTTAATCTGTACCTTTGTAAATTGCAACATACCTGTAATCGCTTAACAATACTAAAGCAATTCATGGTATGTTGCAATTTAAGGTGCCTATTGCAATTGATGTGATTACAAAATGAAATTAGGAAAGTGAATCAATTATCGTAGTTTTGATTAGGATTAAAGCATCGTCAGACAGTTTTTTTTTCACTTTGCCATTTTCTAAGTATTGACGACTTGACTTTCAAGTGGATCACCTAGGTGAACTTAAATCTCTTGATATCATTGAGTATAAAATTATTGTAATTTCTCAATTATAGAAGTTGCCTAGTCAAAAAAGCGACAAATTTATTATCACTTTTATTTTTCAAGAATAATTGACCTTGAATAAACTTGAATAGATTTCTTGAATATTCATGACCTTGAATAATCATTCGACTCTCGCGTAATTAACTTTGCTGCTCGATTTTGTGACTTGTCATTTAAAGGTTATTTGCAGACAACTTTTATCTTTCTTTCTGGCCTTCTTGTATGGCTAAACAACTCACTGATTTTGAGCGTCAAGTTATCGTACTTTTCAAAGAATATCCGACGTAGCGATTGACGAAATGTGCGTGCACCAATTCTTCCTGTTTTCATCGGTTGACTCACGTCTTTCTAAATTTACCGCTTTTTACTGTTCACCCTGTATATTGTGCATATTAATAAGTATGGTAAGTGCTTCTGAAACAAGTGGTTTCTCCTTTCGGGGATCCAAGAAAATCATTCTAAACCCTTTTTTTAAAGACGCCTTTTATTTCGTCAAATATTTGTCATCATGTGATGAATTGGCGTCCATTTGAATACGTAATCTGCATCAAACAAACTTTGGAATCTATGCGTAAATGGCAGTGAAGGTAAGGGTTGCTAAATATAAAATCAATAATCGACCATCAAAATCAAATCGTACTTTCCATCGACGCTGAGTGGTACCGAGTAATCTTCTCTGGATGTCAACGCGACCTCATTGAACGGAAGCCAAAGTATCACTGGTTGACTGCAGGCAATTGGGCAATGTCAAATATGTCAGAACCACAAGAATAGATTGCGTATTCATCATCAAGATAAGTTAGTATAGAAGGGCTATTTAATCCACGTAAAGGCTCGTTAATTGATCAATGTTTGTATTGTAAATCAAACCAACCGTGTCATTTTCAATGCAATACGTTCATTACCGTTCCAGATAAAATTTCAGACGTAACAGACAACTTGTAATTCCAGGAAATTCAAAAGCAATTCCCAAGTCATGTTATAGAGCCATTTAAAATGGCTAGAAATAGAATCAAAAGAATCAAGCATGCAATCATTGAATTTCCTGATGAAAAGCTAACATTTAAAATTATCGACTTCTTACGTCATTAAGTTGACAATAAAGAAAAAGCTTTTAAATAATTGTTTAATTAATTTTATGTTAACAATTAAAAGATCGTTCATTGGTATCAAGAGTCTCAATGCCTGCTGAAAATGCTCTTCATGCCATTAGACTACTTCCAATAGCCTGAAGCATGGATCTATACTTTCATGTTGCTTAAACAAAATTCTGACCCTATCATCCAAATAACATATCAGAAATCGAGACACATCAGACCAGCAACGTTCTAATATTCTGTTGTCCTATTTTTTCATCCTTAGCTTCAAGGTTCAACGTGTTATACGTTCAGAGATGGTATATACCTCAATTTTAAAGTGCTACTGTAGATTTTCTATCAACTTGAACCAGTCAGACTCCTCTAACCTTTTTCATCGAGGGATTTCCTTCCACAGAATTACTGCTATTCGGGTCGCCACAGATCAATTCTTTTTAGATCAATTTTCCTGATGGACAGATTCAGACTTCTGATATTTCCTGACGTGAATTCAATGAAATGTATACTTTTCTAAAAGTATTATTATTAAGTCGATTTCACAAATGATATTGTATTTAAAAGTTCGGCATCTAAATTTTGAATTTGTTCACTGACATTGAGTCTGAATTAGGTTTCAACACTTTTTTCAATAATGTTTGATTTCCGTTTTCTTCTAACCTCATTTCCAAATCCAATTATCTTTTGAAAGTTAGAAAAAGAAAATTTACAATTACAGTTGAAGTCAAATCGGGAAGGGAATACACATCAAAGTTTGAGTGATTTAGTTAAATAAATGAGAGAAAAATGATGAGAAGAATAAACGAAATATGAGAAAGAAGTTAGTCGTCAAAGCGGTTAACCTAAGTCTAAATGATAAAAATGGATGCATTTTCTCTGAAATTAAACACTTTTATAAAAATATTCTAATTCAGAAATTAATTATTTTGTTTAGTCACTGCTGAACGATTCATATCCAACAAGATCATTAATTAAAATATTTCCAGAATCGTTTAAAAGTACTATTTCCTTGTAAACAGCATGTTTATTTTCGATCCAACATGGGAGAAATTTCATTTGAACCATAAAAGTGATTCTTGATGTTTGAATACGCTGAATTGGTTAAGCATCTCTCATCGGAGAGCCTTTTTCAGACAAGCAATATTCGCTTACGTTTCTCTAAGTCAACTACTAATGTACTAACGATTATTGCTGAAAATCTATCTAGCTTTAGATAAGAATAAAGAAAGTCTCCCATACTTGCTACCACATATGATCTGGCATATTTAGATATTCTTGTTAAAATCCAAAGAAGAATCAGCAATATTATTGGCCCTATCCTAGAATCTCTGATTCGCTTTCCTCCCGCCGTAATGTAGATTCCCTGATCCTTTTCTATAAACACTTTCATTGTAATTTTCGGATGAACTATTCAATATGGTTTCTAGACTTTATGAATTTAAGCGCAGTATTCGATTGGCGGCAAGCTCTCCTCAATTCAAAGTTGAACTCGCTAGATGTAACACATAAGTTTTATGCTAACAGCTTCTTTTCTCTCACTTTTAATGGAACTCTCTTCCGGCTTTCAAGTCAACTTTGATCTTCAAAAATTTAAATTACAATATCAATCTTTATATACTGTCTTATTATTTTTTTAATCGGTATCACCTCAAGCAAGTCAGTAATGACACTAAACACAACAGGTTACCGGGTGCTGAAAACTTAGGACAGAAACAATAATGATGAGCAGAAAGAGATGGGATTAATTACGAGGGCAGTAGGCAGCGATTGACATTGTATTTATAGTTTTGAAGATTAAAATTGGCTAAAAAGTATGGAGCCGGACGGGACTTCCACAAGCGAAATATACGAGAGAAGAAACTGCTAGCATAAAATTTACGGCTACATCTAGACAGCTTAATTGTAAACTGATGAGATCTCGACGCCAGTCTAGTGCTACGCTGAAATTAAAAAAAGGCTAGGTACCATAGCGAAGTGCTCATCGGAATAATTACCATGAAAGCATTTACAGAAAAGACATAAAGATGCAATCTTACGGAGGTGAGAAAGTGACTGGAGCCGCGCCACCAGATCAGGACCAATAATATTGCTGATTTTTCTTTGGATTTTATCAAGGAGCTCAATATAAATAACAGGGGCACCGGACCATATGTGGCAGCAATATTCTAAACATTGTCAAATGATAGACTTATAGATATGTAATATAGATTCTGGAGAGAGACATTGTCTCGCCCGACATAGGGAATCGTCTTTCTCAGCAGCTGACCTAGCAATGGATTCAATATAGTCTTTCTGCTTCATATCAGCAAAGAACGTGGACCAGAGAAGTCGCAACGACTTACTTAAGGTTAGCATCAGCCATACAGTTAGAAGGCATCGAGGGGTCTCTCAGATGATTAATGGAGGCGTTAAAATTAACAAGCCATCTTTTGCCCCAGATAACGATAGACTAGAGGTCGTTTTGGACATTGGCTGCTATTTTGATCATGTCAAACTGATCAGCTTTACTATCGAGGTAGGAGTAAATTGTGGTGTCATCAGCGTAGATACCAAGTTGATAGCTGGTGTCATCAGGAAATCATTAAATTTACTCATTTATTGTTCTCGATCCTTAGTAATGTTTTTCCTAATTTTTTTCACACTACGTAACTCATTGTATTTTAGTGGCTTTACTGTCTTGCATGAGGTGAAATGATAAAAAAATTAGGCATTTGAAATGACAAAGTGGAAACGTAAAGCTTTTTGCCCTCTAGGTCTGATGAAGCCCGTTTGTTTTTAAATAAAATTTTAAAACAAATATATGTTAATACATCAAGAGATTGTACGTAGGATTATATTAAAATACAAAGCAAAAATGGTGGTTTGATATCGGAAAATAAAATAAAGTTATGACGAGAAAAATAAAATAACGAAACGTTGGCAACAAAATAATAAAAAACATTTAACTGGTTTTCAGAAATTCCATTTTACAAACTTTGTCCAGATATTTCATATCAGTCACTTTAACGCACGCACACACACATATATATATATATATATATATATATATATATATATATATATATATATATATATATATATATATATATATAAAAACGGGAAGTGTTAACCAATTTTATGTATGTTATTTGAATTTCGTTTTTATGATGTATATCGGCATTAACTTCAGAAAGATTCTTCAGATAGTAATGTGAAGAATCTTTCTGAAATGATTGTCGCCTTCGTCCGAGGAACTCCATCACCTTTGCTGATTAGCGATCAAATTTGCATTCGCATTAAAGAAATATATTCGTATGTTAAACAAATGTTTTCTGATAAACAAAGGTTAAGGTTTCGAGTGTCTGTAATGGACCATTCCGATATATTTGCGTGATAAGTAACGGGAAGGTTAGTTTGACCAGCCTGTTGATTCGATGGTTATTTTGTTGGCATCGGTCACAGATCGATACTGACTTGTACATTGACTGAGGGGAGGTGGGGCATCCATCGGTATCACATGGAAAGACTGATTAATATAAAGGATGGAATTACACTATTTGAAAATAATATTCTACTTTTTTTCTTCTAATTCACACATTTTCACTTTACTCACTCTCTAAAGGCATTGGAGTGTGTATGTTCGTTATCTCCCCCCTCTCTCTCCCTCTCTCTCTCTCTCTTTCTCTTTTTCTCCCTTTCTCTCTCTCTCTCTCTCTCTCTCTTTCTACCCTTCTCTCTCTTTCTCTCCTTTCTCTTTTTTCTTTCTCTCCTTTCTCTTTTTCTCTCTCTCTTTTTTTCTCTCGCTCTCACTCACGCACACAATCTTTTCTTGGTTTACAAATAAAAATTCTCAAAATTTATTCTTTGACGTCTTATTCGAATTTTCTGCAACAAAACATTAAAAAATGCTAAAAACGTGATTAAAATTTTTCGTACCAAACTGGTATGTACATTAGTTCACAAGAAAAAATGGAATTTTCAAGAAAAAAGCAACACTATGTTTACAGAATACTGTTAAAATTATTAAATTTAGGTCATTATATCTATACAATCAATAAATTAATGAGGTTTAATTGGCTTATTTTTTGACAAACTTCAAAATTTCGCGTACACAACATACATGGTCAGATACATCCATTGAATCATTAATAGATACCCTATAAAAACATAAATTATAGACTGTAAGCAAATTTTATATTTAAAATCTGTACTATGATATTATACTTTAAGCTTCATTTAATATATATATATATATATATATATATATATATATATATATATATATATATACATAAATATATGTATAAGCAGTATGAGTGCATATTTATAGATGTATAAAATACGTCTCAGTTATAGTAAATTATTGAATTTTGATATTATAAATTTGGCTTGTGTTTTCGTAAGATCTAAATTCTTGATTATGTCCAGAATTGACATTTGAAATTCAAATTCATCAGCTTGCGTAAATACAAAAATATTTTTATATTTATTATTATCTTTATAGAACCAGTCTACAGAGACAAAAAAAATCACAAGATCTCCGTAAAATTGTTATATTTTTTTTTTCTATGCCATTGACCATTTAAACTCGCAGAATTTGTGCTAACGTCTTAAATAGCAGCTTCCATTATCTAACAACATATTTTATTTCCCGAACATGAAACATGTGTTTGTCTCGGAATGCATAAATGATCAAATTGTGCTCTGCGTTCTTGTTTTTCCTTTTTAGCCGGCTGCAGATTAACAGACAATGTAATTTAACTAAAAGACAGAAATTCAACAATACTAGCTCAGATTTCACGCAGATGAGCCACAATAAAATTGATTAATTCGCACATCAGATGTGAAATTCGCTTAGGCGATTTCTAACTGCAAAGTAATCTGAAAATAATTTAATAATTTTTCGTTTGTCTTTTATATTTTTTTTTTAGTAGTTCTTTAGGCAAGTTATGCGAAATAAAAGAAAATAAAATCTAGAAAATAATTAAAAAAGCTATTTACTTGTAGACCGACAAATGTTCACACATAATGATATTCAGAAAGAACAGAGATGTGTTACACTAGTGAAAGAAGCTAGAAAAATGTAGGTATTACCAGACTGATCTAGTTACAAAAGTATCCTAATTGCGGTTGTTAAAATCACTACATTTTGGCTGTTGCGCCCCTTTGACATTTTCTAGTAGTTTTATTTGTTTATTTATTCTCGTAATGCTGATTTTGCTTTTATCTGATTCAAATGCTATCAATGACATTACCTGACGCAGTGACAGAAATAAAGACCACCACGTAATCAGGTACAATTAACGAACGCTTTATCCGGCTAAAATTTCAGCAGGGCATTAAAAAAGAATAGATTTCTAGAACAAAATAGTATCTGAGAATAGATAAATGGACATTATTGAGTTTTCATTCTCATTATAGAATGAAATAATTCCACATTAATTAATAAGGAATTTTATGAAAAACATAAAATAGCGCTTTCCTTTTCTTCTTTGTCTTTTTGAAGTTAATGGAATACAGACTAATATAACCTCGAAAAAGAAACTGGTAAACGGAAAACGCTGTTTTATGTATTTTAATATGTACATTATGAATTAATATGGAATTGCTCCATTGGCCTGGCGATTCTGTTTAACATGAAACTAACTGTCGCCTCTGGTTGTTCACTTCAATGTCCACTTATATTTCAGTGGCTGACTCCGAGAGGTAAACACGTGATTGACTCAGCTTCACCTGAAATGTTCACGCGTGAGTAGCAACCGTATTACAGATATACAATCACCCACACCATAGATGGAGTCTCTTACGTCCAAAGGAGAATTTGGGGTACAAGGGGAAGTTTCCAAAGACACACGGTCTCTGGTCAACGGTGACTGACGAAGTCCTGTATGGTATAAAAAGTGTGTAACATATGTGATATTCCGTTTCGTGTTTTCATTTGTAATGTACGCTGATAACGTTACAGATATGTAGCTTTATCTTATGAATGACAGGCGTAACGAATAAAAAGAAATCAGCATATACATGCAAAAGCTTACGAGGAATCCAAATGATGAGTTTAGTTATGTGGCTCATCAAACTGCGTGTAACCATTTACTGTAATCCAACAATACTACCTGGACATTTAATCTTGACTAAATTGAAACACATATTCAGGTGCTGTAACTGATAGTAACTGAAGGAGAGAATATGCAAATACTAAATGATATTCTGATTCCTATATTGAATATAAGTGTTTAAGATTTTAAATCTTACTTTCAACACTGGAAGGCAGTGAAGGCAATCACATTTTCGTTACAAAGTATATATTATAAATATAAGTGTAATTAAATATAGACAATAAAAGACTAACTGAAATTCATAGATACGCAGTCGTAAACTAATATGTATATAGATAAGTATATATAACTTTAGTATTAAGTATCCTATCAATATTATTATAAATCCATGCCACAATATAAATCATTAGACTCCTTCACTTCAACGAATGTTCCCCATTAACAATAACAACATCATAATGATCTGTAATTATCGCTAATCAGCTCATTAACACTGGAATTTTAATCATGTTGCAATTTTATGCCCATTATTATCTCTCATTTCAAGATATGATAATAGCTTTAGTGTTGACAATTCATTTCATAAGCCGATGTATTGCAGCGGATAATTGCCATTAGATTATAACGGAGTAAAGTTCCTTAGATCATTTATAAATTACTACAGCAGTAAAAAAAAAAAAAACAATGACAAATCTATGATGGATTAAATGATACTGAAAATCAAAAATTCTTTATTTCGCCAATCACAAGTTACCGTTTCCCCTGACCTCACTGCATTCCGAGTATAAAATTTTCCTTTCAAAACAAATAACAAATGCAGAAACAATGTAAAAAATTATAAAAAAAAAACAAGAAATTAGCAATAATAGAAGAATTTCTTTTCAATGAATCAAACTCAGCCTTTTAAAATTGTTAGTAAAAATGAAGACAAAAACAAAGAAAATTATAAAAATCCATCAAGAGAATCTTAGTTCAATTTGAACCCATATTTGAATTATTTGTTAATTATCTATTTCTTACGTCTTATCAATGTTTTCCAGGTTATTTAATGCCAAAAATGATTATAGATTGTAACATGTTTTAGATAATAAAGATTTAGTGATACAAGTCTTACTAATTAGCACATAGCGACACTATATTTACACACACATAAAAGAAAACATACAGAAGTAAATATAAATCGAAATTCTGGGATATTACGATTATATTAAAAGATTGTTCATTTGAATGACGTGGAAATAATCACGTCTTTTCTTGAATACACCACAATATGACAAAATAATGGAGATGTTTTATTAAGAAAAAATCATTAACTTTATTTGCTGTTTATTTAATCACGAGTAGTACAAGAAATCTTGATTATACATATATTAATATGAAGGCTGGTAACAACAAGGTGGACAGAAAAGTTTATAGACTGATTATGAAGGAGTGATATTAGAGTTGTGAAATCTTGCATGCATTAATTTCAACACTTATTAATAACTGCGGTGTTTTTTTTTTCTAGGTAAACTGACAGGTGAGGAGTGCTTCCGCAGTATGCATTGTCTCTGTCTCAAAGTGATGAACGTAACACTCATCCTGTTGTTAGGAAAGGTCCAGTGAAACTAGCTGAATCTACCTCAATTAATGTCTGATTTTCCCATGATGCATCAGTTTTTGATTAGGTGCCAGATGTAAGACCCACCGAGCAGAATTCTTCGTCATACCAAATTCATTGAACAGGTTAATCTGAACTCTCTCATAGGATATGCTAATAGCATTAACTATTTGGTTTATAGTCAATCGCCTCAACCATCCATCATCATGTGGTGAATGTAATCAAAAGTTTTCCTCAGTGGTGGCAGTTGCAGAACGTTTAGGCCTTGGATCCTCTTCAAGGCTCTCGCGTAACTACTTAAATTCAGCAGCCCTTGCACTGTTGATAAAGCTAGAGTGTCATTCCGTAATGGGAATGTCATCAAATGGGAATGTCATAAAGCTACAGTGTCATTCCCTACCCATGTCAGTATGTTCTTTGGGGTCCAATTAAAAGTGAAATCGCTACTAGTTACATTTTAATTCTTCAAATGTCAGTTTACATGGGAATAAACAATGAAGTTATTAATAACAAGGTTTGAAATTAATGCATGCAAGATTTCCCAGCTCTGATATCACTCTTTCATAATCAACCTATAAACGTTTCGTCACACTCTAGTAATTTTGAAGTCTTCTTTGAACAGTCAGATGATGGTTTACACCTCAATAAACAAGGCAGTTATTAGTCCGCCTATGAAATTTTCAGCTGACCCTCACAATTAAGAAGTATTTATCAAAATACAATCATAGTTAATAGCTTTTAGGACATTTAAGTCAGAAATCTACGGGTATCAGCTGAGATATGACATTCATCGCCCAACCGAAATATAATAATATTCGGAGGATATACAATAATATAATTAATGTTAATAATTGTAAATATCATATTGATAAATCTGTGGATTCTGCATGTGATACTCTGAGTCACATAGTAAATGCGGCATGTTCAAACAACGCAGGTACAAACTGAGACACGTTAATACAGCACTAAATGCTATGTGTCAAATATAAAGTGGGGAGAAAAGAAAGGTATGTGAACTAAAACAACGTGCACTAGTGGAAAATAAGCGTGTAATGTTGTTCTGGGAGTTCACAACGCATTGGGATAATTTAATTGAAACAAGAAGGCGAGAAATCATTACTATCCAGAAGGAAAACAAACCGTGTTTGACCATCGATATAGCCATACCAGAGGGTGTAAGAATAGTTAAGAAAAGAAAAAGAGGTCGAGGAGGAAATACATGAAAATTGAAACATGAGATAGGCCGCTTGTAGAGGATTAAGAAAATAGTTATTTCTGTTGTTGTGGGTGACCTTGGAACTGTAACAGAGAAAATCCAAAAGTGGCTAGGAAATGTGATTTAAGATTAGATGCTTCAGAAAACAGCACTGCTTGATGCAACTAGAATTCTAAGAAAGGTTTTGTTGATATAGAGAGGTAAAGGAATTCATTTATTGTGACTCCCTCCTGATCGTTAAATTACGCCATAAGATCTGCTTCAGTAAAAGATGATAGAAATAATGATAATAGAATAGCTAATGAATAATTATATTATTCATTTATAGCAATAACAATGAATATTAATGACATATAATTATAATAGACGAGAATATTTTTTTCTGTTTTTCAATTATTCATAATAAAGAGAAAAGGCTAAACCTATTCGACGCCTTTTCCCTTACTTTGAACGTTCTATCACTACACACCACACAAAACTGTTGATCAAAGTCTATTATCCTTCCATTTGTGATTCAAGCTCTTACACTTTCAGTATTTTCTCGTACGTTTATGTGTCAATTACTGTGACCCAGTACCGGGGAAAGTGGTTCACTCGTTCTTTTCCATTTGAGGATTGTCTCTATATGGCATCCAGTAATTAACTTAATCAGAGAAAAGATATGAAAGGGGACATAACTCCAAGAACTTCATCTGCGATATTTCCGTATTCAGTACCTTTTTTTCTATTTTTAATCCTATACAAGACCCAAGAGCCACTCAAAGTGGTCTTATTGAAGGAGGTTGTGATATGAGCCGTAAGAAGTGCATGAGGATATGAACGAAAGATAACGATTAACCCTAAACTTGAAGCGATTGTATTAGCCGGACAAGTATCCTCTTGGTTATCGGTTCTACAAAGTAGCGGTCCCTGAAGAACAATATGCCAAACCTTGCCAAATGACTTCGAGATATCCAAAGCAACAGCCTGAGCTTCACCACTCTTATCTAAATCTTGATAGACTCTTTCAGCAATAGCCGTTAATACATCAGTAGTTGACCTAGAGAAGCGGGAGCCATATTGCTTATATAAAAGATACATGCAAGGTGATTTAAGGTTGGTTAGAACATCTAGTACTTTGCCAAAAAGTGAAAGAAGACTAATAAGCCGGTGGTTAGAAGAATCAGACGGTTTGCCTGAGTTTTTAATGACTGCAACTACAGAAAAGGATTTCCAAGAAGGAGGAAAGCAATAAGCAGAAAGGCATTCATTGTAGAGTTTAGAGAGAAAAGAAACCATTTCGGAAGCACATTTCTTAAGGACTATTCCTGGGATACTATCAAGTCCACATGCTTTTTGAAGATCCAGTTTAGAGATGAAAAGACAAACCATGGACGGAGTTATACGCATATCACTCAACAGGGACTCAGTGGAAAGTCAGGCAAAGATAATCCAGATGAGTGTAGAGTAGAATTTGAAGAGAATTTACAAGCAAAACATTCAGCTTTATTAGCAGAAGGTGTTAACACCTGCAATTGAGTGAAGAGAAGAAGAATAGAAGACTTATTTAACATACTATTACAAAACCGACAGTAGTCACGTCAACCAAACTTGTTAGAGGCTCTACGATGCCTTATTCTATCAGCAAACAAACCCTTATCCTCTTTGATCACACTTTTAAAATTATTGCAAACAGATACAAATAGACAGACCTCTGTTGCGATCGGAACTATCGCGCTGATACACCCGGAAAAAAGTTGTTCCTGTTAGCTATAGTGGCTGAACAGGCCTGTGTTAACCAAGGATAAGATTGTAGTTTCATCTGATATTTGGGAGAAGGTACAAAAGCATTAATATCAGCTTTAACCGAAGAAATCTCTGTGGCATAATTCTCAATAGGAAGGTTAAGAATCTCAATCCAAGGGACGTCTCGAATAAACTCGAGAGATAAACCCCAATCAGTACCCTAGCAACAAAATAAGTCTTGTGAATAGACGGCACAAAAGAAATATCAGCAGATACTACAGTTGTGATGGTCTACAAGAGCTAGGAGGTAAGGAACAAGTCAAATAAAGAGGAATGTTAATCAGATTTATGCGGCAAATAAGTAGGGAAATCCACTATTTAACTTCATTCAAAATTACCATAACCTCTCGACTGAGCAAATTGAAAGTCTAAATACCAACAACATCAGTAACATTAGAATGCTTAAGCAACTTGACGTGATGAGCATTAAAATCATCAAACAGAAAAATATTTACAAATGAAGGTAGAGAGAGAGAGAGAGTGCCATTTCTATACTATCAGAAATTTTCTTTAATAAAGGAAACAGATATAGATAACACAGTGCAATAACGAAAATCAAAGGCTCATGAAAGATTCATCTGGGGATTTAAAGGATAATTCCCTTGCAATTTGAAGATTTTCCCGAATAAAAACACCGATGCCAAGTATATGTATGCTAGAATCTTTTCGGTAAAGTGGAAGATAGCCTAGAATTCATTAGCAGCAATAGAAGAATTGGTTTCACTAAATGCGAAATTATCTGGAGACCGTTTCAATAGTAAAAATGCTACACTACAGAAATTGGAACGAATACCAGGAATATTGGAGAAAGAATTGTTGAGTGTGTAGGTGATTTTTGTTTACTAGTTTATACGTATTTATTTTCATTGTATCTGTCATAAGAATATTTTTAAGAATAAAATGCCAAAAGTATTATCACTATGGTCTATGACAATACAAACTAACCAGAATTGCGTCTAGGACTCCTAATTTTCGAAACAGCTACTAGGGGACGCTCTGCGATATTTTTCTCATTCTCTTCTTACCTTACCAGCTTATTCGTCAACATGTAACCTCTCACGGAGAACGTGCTTCCCTTCCAGAAACACATGAACAATACACACACACACACACAAGTACGTACGCACATTCTCTCACTACACATACTTTGGATCAAAACGGTTTTCATATTGTTTTATTACACACATCACTGTCTATGTCATTTGTATATATTTGTTGTTAATACATTATTTTCTTGTTTGTAGATATATATTGGTTCTTGTTGTTTCATTTCATTTCTTTACGTGGACTCACATCCCGAGTCCGCCATTTTTGTTGTGGGAATTTCAGAAAACAGCGTGTTATTCCCAATTTCAAACACCGTCATTACTAACGCCCGCAATAAGTTGGAAAGCTCATAATCGGCCCACAACAGACTAAAGTATAATGCGGCCCCAGGTATGCCCATGCGCGAAATAGCAATAGAAATACCCTAATATTTTGTGACTGTTGATCAGAGCTCCGGCTCCTTACTACCAACCGGAAGCAGGAACCAGAAAACTGCCAATCCGGTATCCTCATAAAGAAAAATCGCCGCCACTGATCTGTCAGATCAGTTAAAAGTTTAAGCAGTTAAATCATTATGGTTATGGAAAAAAAGAATCGGTAAACCATATCCTAAATAGGATGTAGGGTATAAACATCTACTCCTGTTCAATAAACATAAAAGGAGTACTGGCTGGGCGATAGGCCAAACTGTCGACTCCTATAAACCTGTTCACAGCTCAGGGGGCTGGACGTTTTTATCTCTAGGAATGTTACCGAATAAGGCTCTAAACCCCTCCCAGGTCAAGGTGGAATTATTCATTTTTAAAACCTCTCTTAGAGTCATCCCAAAAGTTGAAATCAAAGTAACAGAAAATTACCTAACTTAAACTGGTCAAAATTAATAAAAAATTAATGTTTACACACACGTATATATTTTTCTTATGTTGGAATAAAGATTTTGTTGTCAACTGGAGCACTTATTCTTATTATTATCATAATTTCTGTTTAAATGATGAATAATAGAAATAAATCAATAAATAATAAAAAATATAATAAGAAACTTTGCAGCCTAAATGCTCACACACACACACACACACACACACACACACACACACACATATATATATATATATATATATATATATATATATATATATATATATATATATTTGTGTGTGTTTGTGTGATTGTGTGTGTGGATTTAGGCTGCAAAGTTTCTCTTAGGAATGCCTAATTGAATAAATTGCAAACATTATGTCTGCTTATTTTTATCATAATCCTTTTATATTGACGAATATTTTTCCGTATACTGAATTTAAACGTGGCCTTGTGAAAAGGCAAATCAGTTGTAATATACAGAAAAATAGACTGAATACTGAATCAGTAGTTAAAAACGTAAACAGAACAAAATAAAGTTACAAATTTAAACGCTTTTTCTACAAATTTGAGAATACGTCCTCGAATATCCTTAGTCCAAAATATATAATGTCTATATATGCGAATAGATCATACGTCTTTGGAAAGATATGCAATTGGATGTGGAATGGCTGAGGGATATTCTTGAAAGTAAATATTAAAGTTATTACAACTCTCCGAATATATTTGCATACATAAATGGTGACTTCTGGAAGAGAAAATACTAATATTCATTTGTTTTCAAAGGCATAGTGACATTTCTAACTGCAACTTTAATGGATTGGTCATGTTATGCTCCTATGTAAGGGTACAGATAATCTTCATGTACAACAAACTGCATGACACTCCTCGGAATGAGGAAATGCCCTTGTAGAGGTGTAAGGTTAAACTCATACAAAATGTAAATTCTTTGAACATGATTTTGATTGTGTTAGCTAAAGTTTTATGTAGTTGAAAGGCATTACAACTTTTGACAAGTAACGCAATGAATATCTCCGTATTACAAGGCACCATTTTAAACGCCATTCTAACAATCCTGCAACCTTCACAAGATGTGCTGCCCCTTGCTATGAATGTGAAATTATGTAGGCCTCACGTTGGTCTTAAAAGTCATCAAAGGCACAAACGCAAGTAATGCATCAAAGGTGGAACATACTGCATGATTCTCATAAAGTGACAGGAGAGCCCGCCATATACAAGATACGCGCAGGGACCCTGAAAATTCTTCGCCCCGATCAAGAAAAGACTTCATAAGAAAATATAGTTTGATCATTTGGTAAGATTTTTGAGAAGTTGAGAAGTGGGTAAGAAAAATTCGTGAACACCCCCTTCGTGTATATATATATATATATATATATATATATATATATATATATATATATATATATATATATATCTTCTGTTACGTTGTGTATTAACCTCTATTTACGTAGTTTGTATTTTGCATTTATCAATATCTCTTTGTATACAGACATATACGTATGTATACGCTATGCGTGTGGACAACAATTTAAACATTTTTATATAAATATATATGTAAAACCCACATAGATTTTAGAAGCACTCGCATATATAAGTAGCAAAAGTTTTTGTTACGCGGGAATGCCACTTGATGTGAAATGAAACGAAAATGAATATATTCCATTATTCATTTATCTCCTCGGGTAGTAACACTAACAAATATTCTGGATACTTCCAGAATTACCAAGATTGTGAAGATCTTATCCAAACATCATTCCATTTTGGCTTTCAACAAACACAATCAAAGAGTTTCGGCTTTAGTTATGTATTTTTTTTATTTTTTTTTTTGCATGTAGAAGCCATAGAACAACTTTCACGACAAATTTCTTTTTTCTTATTTGTCAACCCATTGCCGTATATCAGAGCCTTCAAAGTAACCAAGTTTTTTACTCCACCCATTATAGGATTGCAAAATTCGATTTCCTTTTTCAACGCGCAGGTGGTTGCATCAAATTCTGGTTTGTCATTTAAAAACACGTTAAAAACCCGAAGAGCAATTTTTTACACGGTAGCATTTTGCCTAAAAGATGTTGATACTCTGATTTCGTACGTCTCTCTCTCTCTCTCTCTCTCTCTCTCTCTCTCTCTCTCTCTCTCTCTCTCTCTCTCTCTCCATACGTGAATCTATTAGTCTATCAATTTTTTCCACTATCTACCTGTTTATATCTTTACCGAGAGAAAAATATTGATCTGCCATTGATCTGTGTGTATTACTACCTGGTTCAGTCTTTTAAAAAAGTCCTATCTACATTAATTATATCAATATACATACAAAATATATAGTTATATTGAATAAAAAATAGAGGGAGAAATTTTTTTTTTTTCAGTTTATTCATCTGTTTTCTTTTCTATCGATAAATTTGCTTCGAGTAAGTACACATTCGTTCAGTCACATGTTGGCCCGAAAAATCGATATATACACATATACAAACGAGAAAGATATACGAAAATGAAGCATAATATCGTTCTACACAACACAAAAATCAATAACTAATGTTATTATAGCAAGATTTACTTATTAAATGTTTGATACAAAACAATTTATTTTCGGTTTACATTCGATCATTCGCGAAATGAGTTTAATTTTTGACCTGTTTTGTTTTTTGCTTATCTAACCTCTCTCTATGTTACTCTGAGTTTATTTCCGACAGTTAATATCTACGGCCTTTCGTATTTATCTTTCGCGACCTTTTCGTGTTTATCTATCTCGGCCTTTACGTATCTATCTATCTATCTATCTATCTATCTGTCTGTCTGTCTGTTTTGACCTTTTCGTATCTAACAATTATATAATCTATTAATTTTATGTGTATATGAGTATATATATATATATATATATATATATATATATATATATATATATATATATATATATATATATATATATATATATACTCATATATATATATATATATATATATATATATATATATACACATGCTCATGTATATATATATATATATATATATATATATATATATATATATATGTATATATATATGTATATATATATATATGTATATATTTATATAGATTGTGTGTATTTAGGCAGCATTTTTTTCATTTATACATGTTTCATTAAATAATATAAACAAGTGTTGTCTATTTATTTTATGTAAATTCTTTTCATAACATCTGATAAGCTTAATAACATTATCATTAAACGAAGAAAGTAAATCACAATATTGATCCATATTTTTTTGTTTTTAATCCAATATAAGCTTTCGGCTTACATAAGCCATTATCAAAGATGTCAATTACAGTAAAATATATTAAGCAATATACGTACAAGACAGTGATGATAGTCTGTGATTGTTTACATGGATGATTTCCTAGCAATGATAAACACGTGCATATAAGACGCTAGGAGCGAAAATCAGACGACAGCTCGTGACGTCACACATGACCACGCGAGAGTGAATTCGAGAAGTATTAAGTATGGGAAGCCGCTTCTGTTACCAATTATAGACATTTAAGGATATTTGTAAAGATTCCATAGTTGATTTTGTTTAGGTTAGGTTTAAACTGTTTGATGTATATTGCTTCAAGGATTTTTAGTTTTTGTCTATTGTTTTATGTATATATATATATATATATATATATATATATACATATCTCTCTCTTTCTCTCTCTCTCTCTCTCTCTCTCTCTCTCTCTCTCTCTCTCTATATATATATATATATATATATATATAATTATATATAATTATTATTTGCTCTACTTTTATATTGAGCCCTCTCTGGATCTATATCACCTTTTGAATTATCCATACGGATTACCAAATAATATCATTTGTAATTGCGTACATTTAAGTCTATTTTCCATAAGTTGTATGCGTGTGCGCGTGTGTGTGTGTGTGAGGGAGAGAGAGCGAGAGAGAGAGAGAGAGAGAGAAAGATAGACAGTCAAAAGAGTTCCACAAGCGAGAAGTGTAAGAGAAGGAACTGTAAATATAGTACTGAGTTACATTTAGCCATTTCAACTGTAAAAGAATGAGACCTTGCACCCAATCTAGTACTGCGCTTAAATTAATAAATTCCAGGGACTATAGTTCATCAGCACAATTTTCCTGAAAATATTTATAAAAAAAGGCGCAGGATGCTATGTTACGGTGGTGGAAATGTAACTTAAGCCTGGGTGCCAAGTCAGAACTATTGGATGAAACAAGCACGCTCTTATAGGTTGGTTAACTGTGGTAGTGTAGACGTAGTATCCATCAAGAGATTACAGGATGTAATAGTGGCAAGTATTCAAGTTTTTTTTCTCAGACAGTCGTAGTTCCGACATGCCAGAGATAAATGGATTCTCGGTAGATATAAGTGCACAAGAATATTCCTAGCGCCTACACATGATAGAAGAATGGAATCCCAAACTAATGATAACTAATAAGAATATGGCATCAAATCAGATCCCTATTTGACACAGGTACCGCTCAATTCACCAGCCAAGTCATTATAGAACGTTTACTGCATTACAACTAGGTTTAGGGTTACAGAATCATTATTTCGCTACAGCTATACCAGAAATATCGACTTTGTACCGTGTTTTCTGCAAAGACGAGACAATTTTCAAACTGTTTATGCTGGCGGTTGAGTTTGACCGTATGAGGCTATGGATCTAGCCAGCCAACAGTGTATTTTGTAAACTTGTCATAGCTCTGTAATTGTATGTAGCATCATCTGTTAGAATTTAATCATCACACGTATTTCTTGACAAGTCCTTAATGCATGTAGATTTTGTTGCGTACAATTTGCCATGTTATCATCCCAAGCAAGACAATAAAGCCACTGATACACAAGCGGTTACAGGGTATGGAAAAATTAAGAATAGAAACATTAGTAATGAGCGAGAAGAGGAAAGAGTAATCATGAAGACAATAGATAAGCGATTAACATTGCATTTAAATTTTGCTGATTAAATTTGGTCGGAAAGCATGGAGCCGGAAGGGAGTTCCACAAGCAAAACGTGCAAGAAAAGAAACTGTAAGCATAGAATTTACGCTTACATCTAGCCAGCTCTACTGTAAATCGATGAGATCTCGACGCCATTTTAGTACTGCGCTTAAATACAAAAAGTCCAGGTACCATAGCGAAGGGCTCATCCGAATAATTAGCATGAAAATATTTATAAAATAGGAACAAAGATTAATGGCGGTGGGAAAGTGACTGAAATCGAGCCGCCAGATCAGGATCATTAAGCTTGTTGGGTTACCAAAACTTAATCCGTATGAAAAACATAGTAGAAAAAAACTAGCAAGGTGAAGATGTGCCACTGTTCCCCACATGATAGTTTACAGGGTTAGCATACATACATACATGTGAATGTATTTACATTTGCGTGTATGACTGTAATTACAAAATATTAATATTCTTCCTATTAGGCTATTGAAGCTAAACATGTACTTCTTCTCACTGTGACACTGTTGATATTACTTGATTCTCGTAATATTCAAAATTTGATGCAGTAGCTCGCGTGTAAATATATCAGAGATATATCAAGAAGCTACACATGGATGTAAGATGACAGACTCAAGAAAAAATTTTAAAAATAAAACGTGGAAATATAGTAAAAAACAGATCACGTTGTATATGATACGAATATTCAATTTGCGTTTGTTGTTGTTTTGAGCAAATTCAAAACCTAGTGTGAATTCACATAAAACAGATTAATACAAGACTTTGTAACAGGTCGTGCTCAGTAAATTCGGAAAATTCCAACACATCTACACAAAACTACGACACAATACCTCTTAGACCCAAAGAGTGAAGTGGATAAAGATTACACGACCCAACAACAACTGGCAGCTTCTCTAAGTCAATATGCCTTTTCTTCTGTAAATTGTGAATGCTGACATTTTCTTTACTATTATTTACCCTATACACGTGCCACGATAGAGGGTTACTGAATGGAGATGTTGTAAGAGCGTATAGGGAAAGATCAAGTATTTCATATTATGAGCATAAATAGGATAATAGTTAAGCCTAAAGAGGTTAATATCGTAACTAGGGAAGCATCCCTTCGGGAGTACGTTGCACATAACTGTAACAGTACTAGAAAAGAAGCTGTCTGCGTGGAATTTACTCCTTACCAATGGAAGGTAATGAGGATGAGTTGACTCAGTACATATAGTATAAATTTTAGCTGTGAAAGTCTGAACTGGTAGAATTAAATAATGTAGTTCGCCTGAACGTTTGTCATGAAAATAGCGGTAGAGCAGCAAGAGGCTATCAACGTTTCGTGTGTGGAAGGAAAATGTTGAAGGATGAAAAGCAATTAATTACCCACAAGCTTTTGAACGCGATTGAGGTTGGAGAGTGATGATTGGGCTGTTCCCGTCCAGATATGACAGCAATACTCCATTTTTGGTCTGGTCGGGTTTTTGTAAAAATAAAGCCTGGCATGAGGAGTCTGATACTTTCTGGAGCAGTACAGGGGGCCGTCTATTTTTGCACCGTCTTTACTGATGGATTGTATATATGCTTGAGGCTTGGTGTGATCTTGAGTTTCCATAGACGCTCCATTCAAAGACCTTCATTGAGAGTAGAACCGTTCATCATTTTCTGAAAAAACTTAGGTTCAGCTCTGTGATGATGAAACGTCACTAGGTTGGTTTTGTTGTTATTGAATATTAAGAGCCAGTTTTTCACCCATTGAGCTCGGGTGCCAGGTTGTGGTCATCTCGATTTTTGCCGGTGCTTCCATGGTATCATCTGTATATATATATATATATATATATATATATATATATATATATATATATTAGTGACTAGCAGTAGAGCCCGGCGTTGCCCAAGGATGTAACAGTAAGAGATAGATCAAGTATCGACCATCATAAAGACTGAAAAATAAAATTGACAAAGATTATTGTTTAAGGTTGACGGACACGCATGTCTTAATTATCAAAATATAAATTAAATAAAATTTTCAATCGTTATGAGTCTACCGATTGAATAGAATTTTATTATAAACAATTGTCTTATAAATGGAATTTTTAAAGCATTCTGAATGTAAAAATAAAAAAAAAAAAGACAATAAGAAACACTACCTGCCAAAAAAAAGGAAGTTTTATTTGAAATCGGTTGAAAAATGTAGGAAACCGATCCCATATATAAACGAACACACACAGACACACACACACACACACAAACAACCTTGGTGTTATAATAAGTATAACTCGATATGAGTTGCCCCCCTTTCATTCTTGCGACAGCGATGCCTCTTAATCGTGTTTTCAAATTGATTTCATGCAAAAACAATTGTGTTTTTCCAATTTTTGGCACTGTCAGAACTACCGCAAGGTAATTTTATGTAGTCCTGTGAAGTTTTGTTGAAATCGGTTGAAAAATGTAGGAAATCCGATCCAATATATAAACGAACAGACACACACACACACACAACCTGGGTTTTATAATAAGTATGATCAGAGAATTTTCTTAGGCATATTGATAATAAGGGTATGGACGAGGAACTAGAAAAAGAGTATGGACGAGCAACTTCCCCAAAAGGGACGCCAACATTTTCTAAATTTATGAACATTCTTCACATGGTGATTTCTACAAATCTTTCAAATGCTATCACAGTTTATTGTGAAAAGATACGCCCTCACAAAATCAACATACACACACGTTTACATACAAAATTTATAAATTACGGTTTTAACTTTTACCAAAAATATGTGAAGATTTTTACTCTATTGATTGTAACAATGACTAATTTAAAAACGTTTGTATTCTATCAAATACCCAGTTTACATTGGCTAAACGTTTATATGCCCTCCATACGACCATGTTCATTCAAAACTTCGAGTAATTTGAACAACGCAAGTCAATCGCACGTATGTACGGTTTCTACTAGATTTTGACAGCAGTACATTTTGTGAGCTATATGAAAGTTGCCGACAAATCATAATATGGAAAATTGATGCTATATTAATTAATTATTTTTCATAATTCATTTTCTTCTTATGTACACTCACCTACAATATATAGGTGCTTGTACATACGTTTGTATGTGTATGTACATGCGTGTGCATTGCACATTCTTATGCTTGCACTGTTTATTACACACCAATTGATTTTAATTTAGAATGATATGACCGAATTTTCAGAGGCATCTATATTTTTTCTTGTGTACGTAAGAGTTTAGATAAACATCCGGCAAAAATTTAGTTGATTATGATACAAACAACGGAAAACATGGCGTTAAGTTGAGGCTACTGGAACAGTAGAGTTAACAGGAAATTTAAAAAAAGAAAATATTGATAGAATTTATAATAGAAAACGAAAACACCTGAAGTAATTCCTAATTCTATTTTAGCTCAAAATATTAACCCTATTTTCATGCAACAGGGACAGTAAATATGTTGAAAAACTGCAATCTGAAGATAAAACAAGCATGGTTTTAATAATATTTTACACGAACAAGGGCTTGTCATGGGATTCATTGACCTAAAATTGATATAATTACCTACTCAGTAATTAATACAAGTATTACTGATAAATCGTAAAACGGTTTAAAGCAATCATGCATACATACAGAGAGAGAGAGAGAGAGAGAGACATGCGCGCTCATGAATACGCACAGATACACACATACCCACACTATAAGATAAAGAACAAATAGGAAATGTTCCCTATTTGTTCTTTATCTTATCATTCTGTTGGATTTCGAGCCATATTTGATCCAAAAACACACACACTCACACACGCATATATATATATATATATATATATATATATATATATATGTTTAAAATTTGTTATATAATAATGGCAGAATAATTCTGGTTATCTGGATATAGAAATCAACTTTACATGTTTTCTTGCTTCATTCTCGTTTTTCACCGTGTCATGCGTATGGAGTTACAACTATGGTTTGAAGATTGCTTCAGGCGTGGTATTGACAGCCACTGCACAGTGTTGATTTCTGCAGTCAGGTTGTCTCCTTCACGCTGCCCCTCCATGTCTGTCTGTCACTTTATATATATATATATATATATATATATATATATATATATATATATATATATACTGATGGCCATCGAAACATGGATGCATTGATATTGCTCTCTTATTGTATCGAGACCTATTTTTAAATTAAAGTATGTACGTTTGAATTTATATTTCATTCGCTCTCATTCCATTTGTATATATATATATATATGTGTGTGTGTGTGTGTGTGTGTGTGTGTGTGTGTGTGTGTGTGTGTGTGTGTGTCGCTCTCAAACCCCTCTGGTTGTTCAAGACGCGCAACATTCGCAGCTGGTCGCTTGAAGTGACAGCTTCAATCCAGATTTTGCTCTATCCCATGTTGTGATTTAGATCATGAAGTGGCCAAGACTGAATCGTCGTCGGGAATCCTCTCATTAGGTTGGTCCAAACAGGGTGATGACGCAATGACAAAAAATGACGCTCGGATAGAAAAATAAATTCTAATTTTATATTCGTTCTTTGTACAGCAGTTGATTTAAAATGTAGAAGCTTGCATTGCATTCCATTCTCAACCCAACATGTTTCTAGTCGGACTTGATACTTTGGTGATTTGGCAAAGTTCGTTTTGCTGGCTTGCTTAAAACTAGCACAGGGCTGATGTCGGAGGTTATCGTCGGCAGGCAATTTTGTGGATCTCTCAGCGAACTCTGTGGATGAACTCCGTTGACAAACTCTGGCGAGCTCTCTTCCCGCTTCGAGGTCATTCGTATTTATTGGCGCTTACCCAAACTTTGTGTGGGGTTAGATGCAGTCTGAGGCTCCGGTCATTCCCCAAACTTCCGACACGTGTCTATTGTTTTCTGGCTTCGGTAAATTAATTACTTATCCAATTTTGGGTAGATCCCCCTCTTGCGTGAGGAATGGTTGCAGGATATCGATCAAATTCTTCCCTTCTCTCGCATCTCACACCAATACCTACCGATTGGCGTGGGTATCCCCTCCACTTCTCTGAGTGTTTCATCTGCGCCCGCCACTATGGCTACTACCCGGACAATGGCTTCTCGATCGCTCTGGCGTAGCTTAACTCGTGTTCATTAATTAAAAGAAATTATCATTTAAAATTTTGCTTACGCAAAGTTTTTCCGTTCTGCCAAAAACTAGTCATTTGGCCTTTCTGATCGGCTATACCTCGAACTTCATCAGGGTCGTTGTACTCAAATACAAAAATCTTTATTCTCAATTCCTAGTCTGCATAACATCTTCGCCGATTTGCTTATTCTGTATTTTCATAACCAGCATTCTTAACGCCCCTCATCCATCATTTGTCAGAGATCACCTCATTGCCTTTTCGTAAAATTATTGCTTACGTAATTCTTCGTTTCTTGATTGTTGTGATGTCCTCCCTCTAAGAGCCTATGTTAAACTCTTCCGCCTACTAGAAGTTTAGTAGAAGAGAAGGTTCGGGGAACAGTGAACAGTGGATAGATTAAGCACTAGTTCATTCGATACACTCTTACTAGTCGTGTAATACTCTTTTGGTGTACTTAACCATTTACTTGGTCACAACATTGAGAAAATTAGAGTTTTTGAAAAATAAAATCTTCACATTAACCCTTCTTTTCCAGGTACCAACGCTAAAATAGTGGCTCACATACATACACACAGACACACACACACATACATATTTATATATATATATATATACGCTCTCAGTTTTCACAATATTTCATTTCTCTTTTTAGTCTTTCTTCTTTTTCAACAGATATTAAAATCTAATTTTGAAAATGAACAAGGATAAAACCAGATAACAGCAAAAGAAAATAAAACCATCGCTACAAATTAATTGAGGACATGAAAATTCGTATCAACAATTAACTGAATTTAAAACTGAAAAATTAAACAGAACTTCAGATCTCTCATTTCCACCGTAAGAAATTAATAGCACCCACTATCATACTGACATTGTTGTCTGCAGGCAAGATATAGAGTATACCTTTTTGAAACCGAAATTTACTAACCAGTTATTCAGGTATTTCAATTAAAATAAATCGCAAGCATTAAAGCAGTAAGTCAAATCGGCAAGTGCAACAAATTGTAAATGCATAAATAAAAAGCAAATATGTTGGAGACGCTGAAAAATTCGGTGATTGACTTTTAACGTGGCAAAAGATTTTATCCTTTGTGTGTATTGTCTGACTGGTTGGCTGTTGTCATGGCAACCAGTGATTCTTTGTGTTGAAGCTAATCAATAATTCTTCTCATCACTGATGAAGTGTTTACACTTTTGACAGGTTCTCTCTCTCTCTCTCTCTCTCTCTCTCTCTCTCTCTCTCTCTCTCTCTTCTCTCTCTCTAGATAGCTTTGTTGTTGCTTTCTTTTTAAATTGTCTTTTCACTGTTTTTTTTTCGTTTCGATCTTCCGTCGTTCATATTTTTTCTTTCTCTCTCCTTAATTCCTCGTTTCATTCTTGAGTTCTTTTCTTCTTTCTTCAATTCGCCCTTTAATTACTAATTTGCAGTCAGAATTTTTGGAGCCAATTGCAGTAATAAAAGCTAAAAATGTTATCATTTTCTGTCATTTTATATCTGCATAGCTAAATCGTATAGATATATGTAAACTTGAATACAGGAAAACCAGTCGGATGTTTCAATTGTTTATTTCATTGAGGTTTCGCTTCTCTAATGCGAACATTACCAAAACAAATTACCTTTTTCTCTCATATAACAAATAAAAACAATCCAGTTGTCTAACGAAGTAACCTCCTTAATATATAAAAAATCTTGACTTATTCCTGACTTTTTTTTTCTTTCCAGATAATATTTGTCACTCGTAAGCCCATTAAAGTGATTACAATGAAACAATGTCGAGAAATCTTACTGCATGAGTAAAATCTGGGAAGAAGAACCAATTTTGCATCGAATCATTACATGCAATGAGAAATGGATACCCTTTGACAACAGTAAGAGAGTAGGCTAGTGGTTAGATGCAAGTGAATCACCAAAACAATACCCAAAACCTCCACTGCATCCTAAAAAGTTAATGTTTACTGTATGGTGGTCTTCCAAAGGAGTTATTCATTATTTATCCTTGCCTAAAACAATAACAACAATCTCGTATTGTGGAGAAATTGAGTGTATGCATGAAAAATTGAAAAAGAAACATTCTAAACTTGTGAATAGGGATGGTCCAATTTTGTTACACAGCTGCACGCTCCTTAATCAACTGTCCAAAAGCTGTATAGCCTGAATTATGAAATTTTACCTCATCCTCCATATTCACCTGATATCCCTCCTACTGATTATCACTTATTTAAGCATTTTGAGCTTTTCATATGCAATAAAACATTCTCCAATAAGGAAGAAGTAATCGAAGCATTTGAACTGTTTATCACATCAAAGGATGAGAATTTTTTAAAGATGGGATCAAGAATTTAAAGGTACGTTGGAGAATAGTCATTCATCAACATGGTGTCTATTTCAACTAAATTAATTAGTTATTTAACATTTCAGAAGTATTTTATTAATTTCCTATGAAGTGCATCATTTTATGTGTGACAACCTAATACAATAGAAAGAGAATCTGATAACAGAAAATGTAGCCTCGACGAAGTTTCCATTGAAAATTATCGATACTTCATCTTTTTGTGGAGGAGAAATGATCATATTTACGAATGTTTCCTTTTACTGTTTTCTTTTCTATTGATCCAATATTATATTTTCCATCGGTCTTATTCACGTCGAAGAATTTTATTCCTTCCTTACGGATATATTCTTGATGATTTTTTTCTTGATTAGAAACTTTCATTCATACATAATATTATATCAATTTGTAGAAATTAAATTTTAGTTTTTATATTTTTTTAAGTCAACCTGTTGTATCTGCTTATTTTCTTTTAATTCTATATGAACAGAAAATGGGAGGAGTTCGAAAAAATATTAATTCCAGTACATTTCCATTGGTGCCGAATGGGTTTATTAGCACCTGGTGAGATTTACTTGATTTCTTTTTCACATTTTATTTTTCGAAATGTAAAGTTTTAGTTATACTTTTATTGTTCATTTTGAACTGCTATAGTTTTTTGCTGATGAAAACAAATTTTGCGCAAACGCCGATATATACAGAGTAAAACTAGGTACCTCCATAAGATCGCTAAAAAAGAGCATAGCATGATGAAAAAGACGCCAAATTTGACGAAAACAAAATGTTATCGTCTAAATGTTTATATTATTATTAAGAGGAAAGATCAAAGTTTATTTAATTACTTTTTTTAAATTTCCCTTCTTTTTAGAACATTCTAAATTTTGATTAAAAAACCCGTTTCTCTTTATATCACCGGAACTAGTAAAATAACATATACAATTTTTAGCACGTGTGTATGTGTAGCATATACGTATGTACGTATATTTGTATAACTGTTTCTGGTTGTTTATATATGGGTGTATATACCTGGGTACATATATTTGAACATGTGTGTCTGTGTGTTAGTTTGTATATGGGTATGTGTATGTATGTGGGCAATATGCGTTTATATATATATATATATATATATATATATATATATATATTATCTTTATATATATATGATTGAATAGCATTTAAAGACTTGGTTCTATAGCCTTGGATGGCAAATAGTCTAGGAGAAGGACAATTCTGAATTCGAAAACCTGCAGAGGGTTGTTTGTGGACCATGTGGCATGTAGTGCACCAAGTCTCTGGTGAATAGACATTCATTTCATACGTTGAATAAATAGGAAGTCTACATACACAGTATATATATATATATATATATATATATAAGTATTATGTATAGAAGGTATAAATATCCCTACATAAAATGTATGCACACAGAAGTACGCAACCTGCATAGATATGCCTAAACCTATCAGTGTGTGTGTGTGTGTGTGCGTGTGTGTGTGTGTGTGTGTGTGTGTGTGTGTGTGTGTGTGTGTTGTGTGTGTGGATGAAATAATCATAAATATATAAGATCGTCGGATGTTAATGGTTTTTCAGAAACTATTTATTACCCCCCCTCATAACTAATTTTATGAAAACGCTAGAAATTCGATTCGCGTCAGGTTTAGTGATTACAATAGTTAAAAGCACAAGGCTTTGAGGAATGCAAATCATGTTTTTTTGGTTGTTTTTAATTGGACCCCCCACCTACCTGAAAATCAGCTCTGAATTGTAACATATAAAACTCAATAAAACAAAGATATTATTTAATTTCAAATGCTTTTATTTGCTTTTAGTTGTTTTTATGAATATGGTCAATATTTTCTGAAAGCAAAAACTTTTTTCGGTGGAAAATGAATTTTTAATACAATTATTTTTTATTTTTTAATTATAATCGATTTTTACATTTATGTTGTTAAAATATTATAAAATTAGTAAAAAGCCGCATCGGGTTTCCTAATGAGATAGATCTTTTTTTAGCGCGTTGTAAATTGTATCATTTGGACTAATCAAAAGACCCGCAGTAATTAAGAAATGTAATTTTGTGTTTATAATCGGGCTGTAATTATAAAGTACGGAAGACCAACCAGAATACAATTGTTTCGTTATTTGTGTTAAGGCCTTTACTTTTGCGAAACACGTGTGGAGAAGTTAATTTGATTTTTCAATTTCAACTACAAGTATCAGTATTATCTTATGAAATTTATATGATCTTATTTTTATATTAATCTCAGTTATGACATTTTTCCATAAATGAAATATCAAAATAAAAATGAATGGAACTAGAAATAACACAGTAAAATGTAATAAATTTACATAAAATTATATTATTTTATGTAAACTTCCGATAAAATTCCATAAGAAAGGTACCTATAAATTAATCCTGATGAAAACCATTCTGAGACAAATATCTGTTTTTAAAGTAGATCGGGTTTATGTATTTAAAATCCATTTTTACACATGTGGAATCATACAAAAGAAATAAAAAAGTCAATGCTATAAGTGATATATATATATATATATATATATATATATATATATATATATATATATATATATATATATATATATATAAGCTGTTTTTGATTTTAAGATTAAATGGATCAACAAAGTTTACATAAAATTAATTCTTCTCTATTAAGATCTGATTAAGAGATTCCGCAAATGATCGATTTATCTTTTTGTCTGAAGAGAAGATTTTTATTGGTAAATGAATATCTGCCAGAACCCCACCTTTGTGGAATTCTGGCTGTTAAACAATCACAGTACTTTTCGGCGATAAATTATTCTTCAGAATATCTGAAATAATAAACGTTAATTGTCAATTCAGATAGTTTTCTTCCTTAATTCGAATAAATCAAGTTGTTTTAAGAAAATTAAGAAAAATAAAAAGTGAGAGAATGCAATATTCATGAAAGCAATGGAGGTGTTAAAAAATGAACGCAAACAAAATGATCGAACAAGAATGGTAGTGTAAATTGTTTGTTGTCATTTAAAAAAGATATATTAGTAAGTCTGTTTGTCTAAAAGCCAAGAAAGAGTTTTCCAAAATGACCAACATTGAGAAGTTATCATCCATTTAACCTATTTTCTAATGACTACACTCGATGGAAGCGCGGCTTTGACTTAATAAAAGCGATTTCTAGCCACGTTCGAAAAATAACGTCAAAAGGAAAATCCAGTTGCTGGACGATCGTTTTAAGATAACAATATTCACGACGTAAAAATAAAGCATAATTTGTTCGCCTCGAGTGTCAGCGTTTGATAGTAATCAATGGAGAGACGGAAATCTATCAAGAGTTGCTAGGAATTCTAACAAAAAACACATGATGTCTGTTCGTTCTGCTTTTATCACTCAAATAGTATTCCTTTTGACATGTTTTTGCGTTTGTTTTTTGTTTGTTTTTTGTCAACCTTCATTTATTTCACTTTCTTTTTCATTTTTATTTCTCTTTCTGTTATTAATTCCATACTTTCGATTAATTAATATCATCAACTGACATTTACAGTGTTTTTGCTGCCTTTGGTTCGACTGCGTCATATTTATTTAAGTTTTTTCTTTTATCGTTTTTCGTATTTCTTTTCCTTGATTTCCATTTTTTCTTTCGCTCTATTTCTTCTTTCCTAAATTATTTCTTTTTTAATTTGTTTTTCTTTCATTCTTTTACATGAATTTTGAATAAAAATTATCATTTTTAATATTTCTAACTTTACTTTATTTCTGATGTTTATTGCTTTATTTTACTAAATTTTGACTTTCTTGCTCTTTGCATTGATTTTATTTCAGTTTATCGCTCATTGTTTCTTGCTTTATTCTTTCTATGTTTTTCTTTTATTTTCATGCTCCCATTTCTCTCCCTTTTTAAACGGAACACAGATTTTTTTTTAAAGACATTTCTTTTTCTACAGGTCGATTGATAAGAAACTCCCTATTTTACATACGATGGACTCTTTCGTCTAACTATAATTTTTACAAGACAGGAGAATCCATCATACATAAAATTTAAAAATACTCCTGTATATTTCTAATGCTTTTGTGTTTTTTTCACACTCTTCTCTTTCTTGCAATTCTATTCGATATTCTTACTTCCTTCCCTCCTTTTCAGGTTTTTCACGAGACATTATCTTACTTCATGTTCTTTTTTTAGATCGAAAGATCAAGCCAGTAGTTAACATCGGAAAATTCAGAGAATATATGAACAAACACCGCAAATACTTGTCGAGATGCTATGATGTGATATATGATAAATGTGCAATTAATTCTCGTGTCCATTACAGCTAGATTCAAAATGGTGATCAGTGCATTTATAAAATATTGTTTAAGGAATCACAGAGGAAGATGCTATTCAACGCTCGGGAAGTGACCTATTGAGAAAAAATACATATTAGTCTTCCGTTCCCGATAGCAATGAAAGAATTAGAACATATTCAAGAGTCTGTTTGAAGAACGTTTATTCAAACCAGGAAACAATTTAATTAGTTATCTCCCAGATTTTCTTTAAAAGAGCATGATGAAAACTCCCCAAATTTAATAAAACAAAACTGTTTTATCGTCAAAATATTTAGTATTAATAGAAAAGATCAAAGTATTTATTATTACTTTATTAATTTTTTAGTCCTTTCTAGCAGGTTCGAAATTTGGGCTAAAAATCTTTTTTTTTTCTTGCGTCAGCGGTGGATCAAAGATTACTATAAGGATTTTTAGGGTCTTTTTTTGGCGTTAAAGACACATTGTTTTGAAAATTCTTACAAAAATAAAATAATTGTCGGTTTTGTTTAAATTTTCAGGACTTATTCAGAAATGAAAGAAAATATTTTTGAATTTTTTTTAGAAAATCTTGGTAAAAATATTTTTTTGTTTTACATCTGTTACCCTCATTAATTTAATTTTATAAAATTTCGAGAAATTCAAATTTTAGCCTCTTCATATTTATATTATTTAAAAGCAGGACTCCATAGAGAATTTAAATCATTTTATTTTTAGCAAACAGAAACACCATATACCGAATATGTGTTCTGTATCTTAAAATAAAAAAATGCAATAAAACTATGACGTTATTTAATTAGAAAAGCTTTTAATTGCTTTTATAATTAAGATTTATTAAGAACACTACTGGCTTAAGAAAAAAAATTCAATGAATAATGAATTTTTAGAAGAATTGTTTTCATTTTCTTTTCATTTTTAATTAGAAAAAATATTTACTTTTAAATCTTTTAAAAACCAATATTAGTTTCAGCGTTTTAGATTATATTGTTATTAAATAAAAAGTATATTTATTAATCATGAATAGCATTTTTTTTTAAATTATGATTTATAGATAAATTCTCCATAGAACAACATTAGACCTGTCATCAGGATGTCGACACTTCAAATCAGCTAGTGTCGGATTAAAATGTCGAGTTAAAAAATGCATTTCTGCGATGTTTTATATTTGAAGTAAATAATATTTGTTTCAAATCATATTAAATATACTTTAAATCAGCTAATATTCCTCAACAAAAAAATCAATTCCAATTAATATAATTTCTGTTTGAAATACACCAGAGTATCTTGTACTGAAAATAGCACATTTAATCTTTTGGCTTTCAACTAAAGCTAGAATTAAAGGTTCAAGAAAGCTTTTTTTTATTTTTAAAAGTTAATTTAAACCTTAAGTATCGAGATTTTTATGGAGGTACGTAAATTAAATTCTCTTGAAATTCACCAAAAACATTAGTATTTCATTTAAGTAGTGAAAACTATTTAATGAACTATTAAGGGGTTAAAGTTCATTGTCAATCTGTCCCATTTCGTGCCAAAGAGTTTTTTGTGTGATATGACTCTCTGTTCAAGCTTGACTGAAAGCACCAGGTTCTTGGATATAAATTCTAAAGGAAAGAATTCTGTTCTTTGCAAGGAAAGGAATGGCCGGTCTTCCTCCATAATAGATCTTTCAATAATCACGCTGAAAATATGTTTTAATTCAATCATTACAAAAAACGAGACAAATCATTTTTTTCTTGTTTATATATAAATATATTTTCGAAAACGTGCTATATTTATGGGGAAAGGGTTCTCAATATCGGATATAGAGCATTTGTATAGAGAGACATGGTCAGAAGATTGCTTGTGTCATAAAATTGACATTTACCATGAAGTTCTGATTCCACTATCCACATTGATTGATAGAAATAGTGTAAATATAGGAATCAACACCGCATGTTAACACTCAGTTTCACACTTCAGTGCGATCTTCAGACCAAGTGTGACTACTAATTTAGCGCTAAAGGAGTAGTGGTACTTGGTGTGAAGATCTCATTAAAGGATGAAATTTAAATTTGCCATGCATTATTGTTTCCTATGTCCACACTGTCTCTATTTTCTATATTATTGAACAAACTTCTTCTATAAATGTATCATATTTTAAATATATATATATATATATATATATATTTAAAATATGATACATATATATATATATATATATATATATATATATATAAAATATATATAATAAAAGGCAAAAAATGAAACAAACTTTCACTTTCGTTTATTAGACATTAAATTACATCGCTTACAATAATTTACCTTGACGTTGTTAGCCTGAAGTATATTTATAAGCGTTCTTAAGTTTAAAATTTCTGAAGAAGTAACAATATTTTTACTTCTGTGTATAAATATTTGTTACAAAACAAAATCCTTACATTTTTCTTCATAAAAATCATCAGAGGACGAAATGAGTCGGCAAAGATAAGTTTTCCTTTTGTCTTTATTCATAGTCTTTTTACAGATATATTTTTAGATGGAAATGCAACAAGGTGTTTTAAGTTTCTGACATATGTTACAAAACCAGGGTGTGAAATTGCCAATAATGTTCCATCTACTACCAAAATCTTGATAAATTTCGTAAAAGAATATAGTAAGGTCAAGGGTCAAGGACGAAATGTAAATCAACACTTCGATGATGGAACGAAGTTGCAGTTGACCTAAAACACCGTATCGATTTTGCAGGTGAGATAACATTATCTATTTTGTAGTTACAATCTGGTCAGTTCATCCCCCAAAAGTGCTCAAGCCGTGCGAGAATGCCATATCCAGACAGATGCTTATTTTTTCTGGTTTAATTTTACTATTCACAGCTTCCCGAAAAAAATATCCCATCACAACCGGAAATACACTGGCTGTCCGGTCCTGCTTTACGCATTATTCACAGAAGTTCTCGTATTTTGGGAACCTTTATTCATCCGCCCTGTCGATTTTTTCCTCAAAATTGTCATTTAATAGTTTTAGAATTTATTTGGCCCAGTAACAACGGTGCCCTTTTTGGTTTAGCAAAATAGCCTTTTTAAAACATGGATTTTTCAATGTTCTTGTTTATTGGTGACTCTGAGATGTGTGTTTAGATTGTTGTCTTGTGTTTCTGTTTGGTTAGGGTATGTCATGTTTAGTGTTCAGTCGAGACATAACCACGCGACTAAATAAAAGAAAAGAGTAAAGTGGATGACTCAGGACCATTCATGAGGCAAAAAAGCTAACCGCGGTGTGGAGGGTGCACTCATACTCTGGCGGTTGTTGAGCAAGTCTTATAGAGAATTAAATTTGTCTTATTTAAATATGCTTGGGGGTGGTTCGCGTCTGCTTTCACGCTTCTCTGCGTCTTAGAAAGAGTTCCTGGTGTTGCTAGCAGTTGCTAAGATATTGAACATGAGACTCCGAGTTAAATCATCGAACCGGTGATTTGAAGATGGAAAAGGGAAGTCATCTACACTCGTCAATACAATTTCTAACAATGCACTATTTGTATTTCCTTCTCTGTTTCTCATTGATTATCCGATTTATTCCTTCGGCTTTATTTCCTTTTCTGTCTGGTCCTTGGATATTCTAAGATACATACTTGGATCATTCTTTCTCTCTGCTTATTTCGAGACAGTAGCTAGAAACTTTAACTTTACTTGTAATGCTTAACCTGCTGAATTCATATGTCGAATCACCATTTATAATTCATCCTAGATATATATGAGTGATCTCCGATAGCGGAATCTGTTCCATCTGGTATGACGGAGAATAACAATGCCTACCTTTGTGGTAATAATCCCATAACCGCCTCGAAACGAAGATAGATAGCATCATATAAGGCTTTGCTAGAGGTACTGCTGTTACATCAGCAGTCGTTGCATTGATATATACGCATATATATATATAGTGTGGGTGTTTTGTGAATGTTCAATGACTTTTAGCCAAGAATTTTCTTATATATATATATATATTTAACCGATTTTTTAGAATGCGATGGCGATAAACATGATATACGCTGGTTAATAAATAAAAATGAGGCGTGTATTCCAGACACGAAATAGGTATTTAAACAATCTAAATTCGAGCCACTCCACCCAAATATAATATTTTGTTGGGAGGGGCATCTTGATTAATCCAATATCGTTTTAATTACTATTCCTAAAGATATATCGATATGATCGCTTGCATCTATTACATCTTCATACTAAATATTTCTATTTGTATTTGTATATGTAGTGAGAGGGAATGAGAGATAACAAACGAACCGTCGATTACTCTGAAATGTTAATATAGCTGGGGATGCCCTAAATATTTTTTTTTATTAACGCCTCATTCTTTAGGAAACTCAACTTTTAAAACATTTTCAGAGAAAAGTTTCCATATAAAATGTTAGCCCTACTTCATGGTACCAGATAATCTTTCTAATAAATACATTGAAATAAGAATTTATTGTATGAACATTTGTTCAGCAAACAGTCAGTGTCTCGATACTGTATACTCACATTTGGTGTTTCTGTTTTGCATCATCTTGATTTATTGGTACGTTTGCTGAATTTGCAGCTGAGTTTATTAGATAATATGACACAATTGTTTAATAGAGCAACACAACCTGCCACTTAGTGATGACTGATTACATTTGAAATCTAGTTTTCCATTCACATCTCACGTAATCATTATAAATGCATATTGTATTCGTTCTACGGTGGTTGAATTATTAAATTATGAAATAACGTAAGCCATATTTTGTGCTGCCAAATTGGCGCAATTCTAAGATATATTTCACAAAAACGAGACTAGAAATTGGATGAAAAATCCATGTTATTCATATATTAACATCAGACTTCCTTTTTATTTGGACCTTATATCTTTCTTCAGTTTAGTAACCTCACAAGAAGAGAAAATAAAGGAATAGTTGCATGAGAAGAAATGGACAGAGACGTTAATCACGCGAACATTCTTCGATGTTTGCTTCGACTGCTGCTTTATAGATTTTCTGTCAGTGAACAAGAAAGTTTGCGGCTTTCTTCTTCACTTCTTCTACTTGGAAATATTATGCAAGGAATCTTAAAATCAATGTCGCTTTGAGGTAAAACCTTCTATCCAAGCACCTGCCACTTACCAATGAAATAGATAAACTCCACCGATGTCATCCGATTTGCAATTCTACCAAAGCTATCCAACATATTGTTACTCATTCCGAAAAGGAATTTTCCGCTCTCCATCAAAGATCATTTGAGGATTTATAAACATTGAAACAAAATATTTCAGAAATTAAATATGAACTCCGCAAAACTGTGTTAGTACACCAATGTCTTCGCAGATAGTAATGCATTTGAGCGATTTGTATTTGGTTAATACAACCAAAAATTATAGAATTAAGATACCTAGAGAATATTCACTTAGGATTTTTTTTTATTTAGCTGTAAATAAAATAATAACATGAAAACGTTAATCAAAACAAATCATACAGAGCAAAATAAAATAGAATAAACTAATTGAAAGCAAATATGGCTCCAGCAAAGGAACTGTTAATTGGAACAATGGAAAGAATCTTAAAGTCATTCAAGAAGGCAATCCGCTGTGGAATGTGGCGAAAAATGTTGGTTGTTCCCAGTCAATTGTCTAAAATTTGGTGTATAGAAAGCGAATTGTTGAAAAGAGGCAATCATATTATAAACCATGAAATACATCAAAGAGTCGATAAAAATCTACAACTAATATGTCTTGAAAATAGAAATGGGTCGAAACAAGTGTCAATGTTTGTAACAGAACTGCAAGTAATCGGTTGAATTAAAATGAGTTTTTCATACAGAAAGTCCTACCGATAACAAGCACTATCATACAAAGAGACAAAAACGTGGTTAAAGTGGATTAAAGTGAAACAATCATAGCGTATGGACAATTCGTTGAAACTTATATTCAGTGATTATTCAAAAATCTGCATTGACCAAGCTGATGACGCTGACACTTTTGTCTGGAGCCATTCAAATGTTAAAAAGAAGCATAAAGATAATTGCCTAAAGAAAACAGGTTATTAGGGCTCCAAATTCAAACGGGCAGGATTCATCTATGTCCCAGGCAAGGACATATTCCACGAACGGGAAACAACGAGTCTTGGTTTTTCTTAAATTGAGAAGTGCGAGCTGGAGTGTGATTTTATATCATGGAAAGATATATTCTCAAAGGCAAACGGCACCAGCTGCTTGGAATCTGCTGGGAAGGCAGATTTGGCCTCACCTGGACACTTTGGTCCCGGCTAAAAGAAAGCAACCTCAACGTCCGGTTGCTGTCAACGAACTCAAACTGACTGTCGCTTTTCATCACTGTATAAAGTGACGTCACGAAGAGGCTGTCAAGATAAGCAACTTCTGTATCCTTACGAATGCATCTTGTCAAAAAGCAAAGGAGATTTTTTCAATAAAGGTATATAAAATTAATACATAGTCAACGAACAATCCAGATTTAAATCCATAGAAATTGAATAAAACGGTCCACGAAGACTCCATCCACCAAGGAAGATCTATTAACCGCTTTTCGAGGAAGTTGAAACCAGTTTGATAGAAAATAGCGCTTTAAGCTAGTGAAATCCATGTCTGAATGAATTATGATCATAAAATCTTGAGATGAGGCAACTATGTATTAATTCTAATTTTATCGATGAATTCCATAAATCTTTCATCATTACTGGGTTACTCTATAATATTTCTCTCTGCGCTGTTTGGAGAAATTTTATACCATTAATTTTATTTAGTTTGTTTAAGGTATATTTTAGGAAGCCACAATGTTCAACTATCAGTAAAGAGTGTTTTGTGTCTTATCTGTTATTAGTTTATTTACTGCTAAATAAAAATTCAAGGTGAACATCCTCTAAGTGTGCTAATTTTGCCAGAATGTAGTAGATTTCTGTCAGTGAGAAGTCAAGAAAGAAAAATTACAGATTACAAATTTTCCATCATCGAAAGGTGAATAAAAAAACGAAAACAATATCTTAATAAAGTTGTAAATATGAAAGCATTTTATTTATATTATTCGGACTATTGTCCACATCTTTGTCGTCATATTGATTACAACGTTTCGGCCATTGTACGCCCCGGCCTTCTTCAACGTAAAACGAATTCATGGCATTTTTTAAAAACATTATTCACTGTCTCATATTATGTGACTATTGTGTATATTGAGAAGTAACAAGAGATAATATCGTCCCAAAGAAAGTTCCCTTTGGATTTCCATCTGAAATTGATGTCTTTGGTGAGCGCCACCTTGCACACTAAATTTTATTCAGAAGAATCGACTTGCGACAAAGTCTTTATACCATTAAATCGTCTGAAAATCTGGATGTGTTTCAAATCATGCTCTTTGCGAACACCGATTATACTATTCTGTTTAAAAGTAAGTGAATAAAATATATCTAAAAATTTTATCAAACTTTGTCTTTAAGCTTTGTGCATTTGACAGTTTAAAAACATATATATGAAGATAACTTCGAAAACCGTATGAATCATCATCGTTTTGTGGACAGAAGATCGTCAAATATATCAACTACAGAAATTGTGTGTATGCAAACATTAGATTTCAGGTGATTCTCAAATCGCCTGAAATCTAATATTTGCACAAAATGCTTCACTGTAAAATTCTCATCAGTCCTTCTCCTGAGACTGAGAAGCTACTGATATATTTACTAGAGAAACAAAATCCCATACATTCAAATGCTCGGCTAAGACGAGAAGCGTTGAGCGAAAATACACCTTACTTTTTAGTATCATTTCCTATTTCTGAATGAAAATTATAAATCTGTAGAAAAATTAGAATATATTAATATTTCTGGAGTTTAAAATATAAATGACGGAAAAATGATATATTTGTTTGCCTTTGAGAATATATCATGTTTCTGAAATAAAAAACATAAATATGTAGAACAATTAGCATATTTACAAATTTCTGATTTAAAAAATCCTATATGTGTAGAAAATCGCATATTTTCATATTTCTGAATTAAAAATCACAAACGTATAGAAAAAATAGTATATTTTCATATTTCTGAAATAATAAATCATAATTGTGTTAAAAAATTAATATATTACATGTATCATATCAATTAAAACATAAAAATGTGTAGAAATAGTAGGATATTTTCATATTTCTCAATTAAAAAATTATAAATATGCAGAAAAATTAACATATTTTCATATTACAGATTAACAAAATCATAAATGTGTAGATAAATTAGCATATTTTCATACTTCTGAATAAAAACAGCAAAAAAGTGTAGAGCAATTAACATATTGTCATAATTCTATGACATAAAATATTTCTGAAGTAAAACCTTATAAATGTGTTGAAAAAGTAGCATATTTTCATATTTCTGAATGAAAAAGCGATAAATGTGTTGAAATATTTGGATATTTTCTCATTTCTGAAGCAAAAAATATGAATGTGTAGAAATAGTACCATATTTTCATATTTCTGAATATGTAAAAAAATTAGTGTATTTTAATGCCTCTGGATTTATAATCCAGAGGCATTAAAATACACTAATTTTTTTACACATATCAATGTGGAGAAATTTTAGACAATTTTCATAATTCTGAATTAAAAATTACGTATATTTAGAAAAATTAGCTTATTTTCATATCTATGAATTAAAAAGTCATAACTGCGTAGAAAAATAAGTATATTTTCATATTTCTGAACTAAAACTCATAAATGTGCAAACAATATATATATTTTCATAATTAGCATATTTTCATATTTCTGAACTAAAAAACCAGAAATGCGCAGGAAAATACGTATATTTTCATATATATATTTTCATATTTCTGAATTAAAAATAAAAAATACGCTGAAAAATAAGTACATTTTCATACTTCTTAATTAAAAAAAAAACAGAAATGTGACAAAAATACGTATATTTTCATATTTCCGAATTACAAACTCGGGAAAATAAGCCTACTTTCATATTTCTAAAGAAATAATCATAATTTGCAGAAAGGACACATGGCACAGTGGATAAAGGCGTTGGTTAGATCCAGTGACAGACCCAAAGAATGTGAGTTCAATACCCGGTTAAGGCAGAGGGAAAATTAGCAGGAGATAACTGATAACTGACATCCATCAAACATGGCACGTGGATCTAGAACAGTCTACCCCAGTGATCGAAATAAAGGGTTCAGTTCGAAATTCCAACCACCGAAAACGTTGTGACAAATATGGCGACAAATATGGCGACAAAGATGAGGACAATAGTCCGACTGATGTAAATACTCTACATAATACCTCATCTCAGAAATATAGACAGACTAAAAAATAAGAATTGTGTAGGAAAGTTAGCATGTCTTCATATATCTGAATTAAAAAAAACATAAATGTGCAAAAATGTAAGTATATTTTGATATTTCTGAATAAACTAGCATTAAAAAATCAGAAATGTATTTTCATATTTCTGAATTAAAAAATCAGAAATTTTGCCAAAAATACGTATATTTTCATATTTCCGAAATAAAAAATCAGAATTGTGCCGAAAAATACGTATTGATTTTATATTTCTTAATTAATATATCAGAAATATGCTGAAAAATACATATATTTTTTTATTTCTGAATTAAAAATTGAGAAATATGCCAAAAAATACACATATGTTTATATTTCTGAAGTAAAAAAACTGAAATTTGCCCGGAAATACGTATATATTCATGTTTCTGAATTAAAAAATCATAAATGTGCTGAAAAATACGTAATTTTCATATTTCTGAATTACAAAATCAGAAATATACAGAAAAATTCGCATATTTTCATATATCTGAATTAAAAATCAAACGCGTACCGAAAAATAAGTATGTTATATATTTCTGAATTAAAATGCCAGAAATGTGAGGAAAAATAAGTATATTTTCGGATTTCTGAAAAGAAGTTCATAAATATACTGAAAAATACATATTTTTTCATATTTCTGAATTAAGACATCAGAAATGTACCGAAAAATACGTATGTTTTCATATTTCTGAATAAAAAAATCATGAAATTTCTGAAAAATACGTATAATTTCTTATTTGTGAATTAAAAAATAACGAAATATGCCGAAAAAATCGTATATTTCTAAATTAATAAATCGTACATTTTCTGTATATATACGTATATTGTCATATATCTTAGTTAAATAAAGAGAAATGTGCAGAAAAAAAGAATATTTTAATAATTCTAAATTAAAAATCCTGAATGTGCTGGAAAATACGTATATTTTCATATTCCAGAGTTAAATAATGAGAAACGTGCAGAAAAAAACGCATATATTCAAAATTTTGAATTTGAAATCCAGAATGTGCTGGAAATTACGTATATTTTCATATTCCTGAGTTAAATAATGAGAAACATGCAAAAAAAAAAACGCATGTTATCATAATTCTAAATTTAAAATCCAGAATGTGCTGGAAAATACGTATATTTTCATATTCCTGAGTTAAATAATGAAAAACGTGCAGAAAAAAACGCATCTATTCAAAATTTTGAATTTAAAATCCAGAATGTGCTGGAAAATACGTATATTTTCATATTCCTGAGTTAAATATTGAGAAACGTGCAGAAAAAAACGCATATTTTCATAATTTTGAATTTAAAATCCAGAATGTGCTGGAAAATACATATATTTTCATATTCCTGAGTTAAATAATGAGAAACGCGAAACAAGAAACGCATATTTTCAAAATTTTGAATTGAAAATAATGAATGTGCTGGAAAATACGTATATTTTCATATTCCTGAGTTAAATAATGAGAAACGTGCAGTAAGAAAAGCATATTTTCATAATTTTGAATTTGAAATCCAGAATGTGCTGGAAAATACGTATACTTTCATATTCCTGAGGTAAATAATGAGAAACGTGCAAAAAAAAAACGAATATTTTGATAATTTTGAATTTAAAATCCTGAATGTGCTGGAAAATACGTATATTTTCATTTTCCTGAGTTAAATATAGAGTAACGTGCAGAAAACAACGCATATTTTCATAATTTTGAATTTAAAATCCTGAATGTGCTGTAAAATACGTATATTTTCATATTCCTGAGTTAAATAATGAGAAACGTGCAAAAAAAACGCATATTTTCATAATTTTGCATTTAAAATCCAGAATGTGCTGGAAAATACGTATATTTTCATATTCCTGTGTTAAATAATGAGAAACGTGCAGAAAAAAGCGCATATTTTCATAATTTTGAATTTAAAATCCAGAATGTGCTGGAAAATACGTATATTTTCAAATAATGAGAAAACGCTGAAAAACGTTAAATAATTTAAAATCCAGAAAACGTATATTTTCATAAAAAAAAAAAACGAATATTTTCATAATTTTGAATTTAAAATCCAGAATGTGCTGGAAAATACGTATATTTTCATATTCCTGAGTTAAATAATGAGAAACGTGCAAAAAAAACGATATTTTTATAATTTGAATTTAAAATCCAGAATGTGCTGGAAAATACGTATTTTTCATATTCCTGAGTTAAATAATGAGAAACGTGCAAAAAAAAACGATATTTTCATAATTTTGAATTTAAAATCCAGAATGTGCTGGAAAATACGTATATTTTCATATTCCTGAGTTAAATAATGAGAAACGTGCAAAAAAAAAGCATATTTTCATAATTTTGAATTTAAAATCCAGAATGTGCTGGAAAATACGTATATTTTCATATTCCTGAGTTAAATAATGAGAAACGTGCAAAAAAAACCATATTTTCATAATTTTTTTAAAATCCAGAATGTGCTGGAAAATACGTATATTTAAAAGTTAAATAATGAGAAACGTGCAAAAAACGCATATTTTCATAATTTTGAATTTAAAATCCGAATGTGCTGGAAAATTTATTTTCATATTCCTGAGTTAAATAATGAGAAACGTGCAAAAAAACGCATATTTTCATAATTTTGAATTTAAAATCCAGAATGTGCTGGAAAATACGTATATTTTCATATTCCTGAGTTAAATAATGAGAAACGTAAAAAAAAAAAAACGCATATTTTCATAATTTTGAATTTAAAATCCAGAATGTGCTGGAAAATACGTATATTTTCATATTCCTGAGTTAAATAATGAGAAACGCGAAAAAAAAACGCATATTTTTTAAAATTTTGAATTTAAAATCCAGAATGTGCTGGAAAATACGTATATTTTCATATTCCTGAGTTAAATAATGAGAAACGCAAAAAAAAAAAAGAATATTTTCATAATTTTGAATTTAAAATCCAGAATGTGCTGGAAAATACGTATATTTTCATATTCCTGAGTTAAATAATGAGAAACGTGCAGAAAAAAAACGCATATTTTCATAATTTTGAATTTAAAATCCAGAATGTGCTGGAAAATACGTATATTTTCATATTCCTGAGTTAAATAATGAGAAACGTGCAAAAAAAACGAATATTTTCAAAATTTTGAATTTAAAATCAGAATGTGCTGGAAAATACGTATATTTTCATATTCCTGAAATAAAATAATGAAAAACGCATCAAAAAACAACGCATAATTTTTCATAATTTTGAATTTAAAATCCAGAATGTGCTGGAAAATACGTATATTTTTTCATATTCCTGAGTTAAATAATGAGAAACGTGCAAAAAAAACGCATATTTTCATAATTTTGAATTTAAAATCCAGAATGTGCTGGAAAATACGTATATTTTCATATTCCTGAGTTAAATAATGAGAAACGTGCAAAAAAAACGCATATTTTCATAATTTAAATTTAAAATCCAGAATGTGCTGGAAAATACGTATATTTTCATATTCCTGAGTTAAATAATGATAAACGTGCAAAAAAAGATTATTTTCATAATTTTGAATTTAAAATCCAGAATGTGCTGGAAAATACGTATATTTTCATATTCCTGAGTTAAATAATGAGAAACGTGCAAAAAAAAAACGCATATTTTCATAATTTTGAATTTAAAATCCAGAATGTGCTGGAAAATAAACGTATATTTTCATATTCCTGAGTTAAATATTGAGAAACGTGCAAAAAAAAAAACGCATATTTTCATAATTTTGAATTTAAAATCCAGAATGTGCTGGAAAATACGTATATTTTCATATTCCTGAGTTAAATAATGAGAAAAAAACCCGCATATTTTCAAAAAAAAAATCTGCATATTTTTTCATAATCCTGAATTTAAAATCCAGAATGTTTAAATGGAAAATACGTATATTTTCATATTCCTGAGTTAAATAATGAGAAACGTGCAGAAAAAAAAACATATTTTCATAATTTTGAATTTAAAATCCAGAATGTGCTGGAAAATACGTATATTTTCATATTCCTGAGTTAAATAATGAGAAACGTGCAGAAAAAAAACGCATATTTTCATAATTTTGAATTTAAAATCAGAATGTGCTGGAAAATACGTATATTTTATTTTATAATTTTTTAATTTAAAATCAGTTAAATAAAAAACTGATATTTTCAAATTTCTGAATTTAAAAATAAATGTAATGAAAATACGTATATTTTCATATTCCTGAGTTAAATAATGAGAAACGTGCAAAAAAAAAAACGCATATTTTCATAATTTTGCATTTAAAATCCAGAATGTGCAGAAAAATTCGTATATTTTCATATTCCTGTGTTAAATAATGAGAAACGTGCAGAAAAAAACGCATATTTTCATAATTTTGAATTTAAAATCCAGAATGTGCTGGAAAATACGTATATTTTCATATTCCTGAGTTAAATAATGAGAAATGTGCAATAAAAAACGCATCTTTTCATAATGCTGAATTTAAAATGCAGAATGTACTGGAAAATACGTATATTTTCATATTCCTTTGTTAAATAATGAGAAACGTGCAAAAAAAAAGAATGTTTTTATAATTTTGAATTTAAAATCAGAATGTGCTGGAAAATACGTATATTTTCATATTCCTTTGTTAAATAATGAAAACGCAGAAAAAAACGCATATTTTCATAATTTTGAATTTAAAATCCAGAATGCTGGAAAATACGTATATTTTTCATATTCCTGAGTTAAATAATGAGAAACGTGCAAAAAAAAAAAAATATTTTCATAATTTTGAATTTAAAATCCAGAATGTGCTGGAAAATACGTATATTTTCATATTCCTGAGTTAAATAATGAGAAACGATATTTTCATGCAAAAAAAATGCATGTTTTTATAATTTTGAATTTAAAATCCAGAATGCTGGAAAATACGTATATTTTCATATTCCTGAGTTAAATATTGAGAAACGTGCAGAAAAAAAGCATATTTTCAAATTTTGAATTTAAAATCCAGAATGTGCTGGAAAATACGTATATTTTCATTCCTGAGTTAAATAATGAGAAACGTGCAGAAAAAACGCATATTTTCATAATTTTTGAATTTAAAATCCAGAATGTGCTGGAAAAAATACGTATATTTTCATATTCCTGAGTTAAATAATGAGAAACGTGCAAAAAACGCATATTTTCATAATTTTGAATTTAAAATCCAGAATGTGCTGGAAAATACGTATATTTTCATATTCCTGAGTTAAATAATGAGAAACGTGCAAAAAAAAAAGCATATTTTCATAATTTTGAATTTAAAATCCAGAATGTGCTGGAAAATACGTATATTTTCATTTTCCTGAGTTAAATAATGAAAACGTGCAAAAAAAAAAGCATATTTTCATAATTTTGAATTTAAAAATCCAGAATGTGCATGGAAAATACGTATATTTTCATATTCCTGAAAATAAATAATGAGAAAATACGTGCAAAAAAAAAACGCATATTTTTATAATTTTGAATTTAAAATCCAGAATGTGCTGGAAAATACGTATATTTTCATATTCCTGAGTTAAATAATGAGAAACGTGCAAAAAAAACGCATATTTTCATAATTTTGAATTTAAAATCCAGAATGTGCTGGAAAATACGTATATTTTCATATTCCTGAGTTAAATAATGAGAAACGTGCAAAAAAAAAACGCATATTTTCATAATTTTGAATTTAAAATCCAGAATGTGCTGGAAAATACGTATATTTTCATATTCCTGAGTTAAATAATGAGAAACGTGCAGAAAAAAACTCATATTTTCATAATTTTGAATTTAAAAAAACCAGAATGTGCTGGAAAATACGTATATTTTCATATTCCTGAGTTAAATAATGAGAAACGCAAAAAAACGCATATTTTCATAATTTTGAATTTAAAAATCCAGAATGTGCTGGAAAATACGTATATTTTCATATTCCTGAGTTAAATAATGAGAAACGTGCAGAAAAAAAAAGCATATTTTCATAATTTTGAATTTAAATTCCAATATGTGCTGGAAAATACGTATATTTTCATATTCATCAGTTAAATAATGAGAAACGTGCAAAAAAAAGGCATATTTTCATAATTCTGAATTTAAAATCCACAATGTAATGGAAAATACGTATATTTTCATGTTCCTGAGTTAAATAATGAGAAACGCTAAAAAAAAAACGCATATTTTCATAATTTTGAATTTAAAATCCAGAATGTGCTGGAAAATACGTATATTTTCATATTCCTGAGTTAAATAATGAAAAACGTGCAAAAAAAAAAAGCATATTTTCATAATTTTGAATTTAAATTCCAATATGTGCTGGAAAATAAGTATATTTTCATATTCCTGAGTTAAATAATGAGAAACGTGCAAAAAAACGCATATTTTTTATAATTTTGAATTTAAAATCAGAATGTGCTGGAAAATACGTATATTTTCTATTTAAATAATGAAAATAATGAGAAACGTGCAAAAAAAAGCATATTTTCATAATTTTGAATTTAAAAATCCAGAATGTGCTGGAAAAATACGTATATTTTCATATTCCTGAGTTAAATAATGAGAAAACGTGCATATTTTCAAAAAATTTAAAATCCATAATTTGGAAAATAAATAATTTTGTTCTTTTAAAATCCAGAATTTTCATAATTTTGAATTTAAAATCCTGAATGTGCTGGAAAATACGTATATTTTCATATTCCTGAGTTAAATAATGAAAAAATGCAAAAAAAAACGCATATTTTCATAATTCTCAATTTAAAATCCAGAATGTGCTGGAAAATACGTATATTTTCATATCCTTAGTTAAATAATGAGAAACGTGCAAAAAAAAGCCTAATTTCATAATTTTGAATCTGAAATCCAGAATGTGCAGGAAAATACGTATATTTTCATATTCCTGAGTTAAATAATTAGGAAAGTGCAAAAAAAAATCATATTTTTATAATTTTGAATTTAAAATCAAGAATGTGCAGAAAAATTCGTATATTTTCATATTCCTGTGTTAAATAATGAGAAACGTGTTGAAAAAAACGCATATTTTCATAATTTTGAATTTAAAATCCAGAATGTGCTGGAAAATACGTATATTTTCATATTCCTGAGTTAAATAATGAAAAACGCATGAAAAAAATCGAATGTGCAAAATATTTTTTCATAATTTTGAATTTAAAATCCAGAATGTGCTGGAAAATACGTATATTTTCATATTCCTGAGTTAAATAATGAGAAACGTGCAAAAAAAAAAACGCATATTTTCATAATTTTGAATTTAAAATCCAGAATGTGCTGGAAAATACGTATATTTTCATATTCCTGAGTTAAATAATGAGAAACGTGCAAAAAAAAAACGCATATTTTCATAATTTTGAATTTAAAATCCAGAATGTGCTGGAAAATACGTATCTTTTTATATTCCTAAGTTAAATAATGAGAAACGTGCAAAAAAAACGCATATTTTCATAATTCTGAATTTGAAATCCAGAATGTGCTGGAAAATACGTATATTTTCATATTCCTGTGTTAAATAATGAGAAACGTACAAAAAAAAGCGCATATTTTCATAATTTTGAATTTAAAATCCAGAATGTGCTGAATGTGCTGGAAAATACGTATATTTTCATATTCCTGAATGTTAAAATAATATTTTCATATTCCTGAGAAACGTGCAAAAAAAAAAAACGCATATTTTCATAATTTTGAATTTAAAATCCAGAATGTGCTGGAAAATACGTATATTTTCATATTCCTGAGTTAAATAATGAGAAACGTGCAAAAAAAAACGCATATTTTCATAATTTTTGAATTTAAAATCCAGAATGTGCTGGAAAATACGTATATTTTTTTTTCATATTCCTGAGTTAAATAATGAGAAACGTGCAAAAAAAAACGCATATTTTCATAATTTTGAATTTAAAATCCAGAATGTGCTGGAAAATACGTATATTTTCATATTCCTGAGTTAAATAATGAGAAACGTGCAAAAAAAAAATATTTTTTATAATTTTGAATTTAAAATCCAGAATGTGCTGGAAAATACGTATATTTTCATATTCCTGAGTTAAATAATGAGAAACGTGCAAAAAAAACGCATATTTTCATAATTTTGAATTTAAAATCCAGAATGTGCTGGAAAATACGTATATTTTCATATTCCTGAGTTAAATAATGAGAAACGTGCAATAAAAAAAATCGCATATTTTTTATAATTTTGAATTTAAAAATCCAGAATGTGCTGGAAAATACGTATATTTTTCATATTCCTGTGTTAAATAATTTTCATATTCCTGAGTTAAATAATGCAAAAAAAAAACGCATATTTTCATAATTTTGAATTTAAAATCCAGAATGTGCTGGAAAATACGTATATTTTCATATTCCTGAGTTAAATAATGAGAAACGTGCAAAAAAAACGCATATTTTCATAATTTTGAATTTAAATCCAGAATGTGCTGGAAAATACGTATATTTTCATATTCCTGAGTTAAATAATGAGAAACGTGCAAAAAAAAACGCATATTTTCATAATTTTGAATTTAAAAATCCAGAATGTGCTGGAAAAATACGTATATTTTCATATTCCTGAGTTAAATAATGAGAAACGCAAAAAAAACGCATATTTTCATAATTTTGAATTTAAAATCCAGAATGTGCTGGAAAATACGTATATTTTCATATTCCTGAGTTAAATAATGAGAAACGTGCAAAAAAAAACGCATATTTTTCATAATTTTGAATTTAAAATCCAGAATGTGCTGGAAAATACGTATATTTTCATATTCCTGAGTTAAATAATGAGAAACGTGCAAAAAAAATATTTTTCATATTTTGAATTTAAAATCCAGAATGTGCTGGAAAATACGTATATTTTCATATTCTGAGTTTAAATAATGAGAAACGTGAAAAAAAAAAAAACATATTTTCATAATTTTGAATTTAAAATCCAGAATGTGCTGGAAAATACGTATATTTTCATATTCCTGATTTAAATAATGAGAAACGCAAAAAAAAAAAAAACGCATATTTTCATAATTTGAAATTTAAAATCAGAATGTGCTGGAAAATACGTATATTTTCATATTCCTGAGTTAAATAATGAGAAACGTGCAAAAAAAACGCATATTTTCATAATTTTGATTTAAAATCCAGAATGTGCTGGAAAAATACGTATATTTCATATTCCTGAGTTAAATAATGAGAAACGCTAAAAAAAAAATATATTTTCATAATTTTGAATTTAAAATCCAGAATGTGCTGGAAAAATACGTATATTTTCATATTCCTGAGTTAAATAATGAGAAACGTGCAAAAAAAAGCATATTTTCAAAATTTAAAATCCAGAATGTGCTGGAAAATACGTTTTTTCATATTCCTGATTAAATAATGAGAAACGTTAAAAAAACATATTTTCAGAATTTTGAATTTAAAATACAGAATGTGCTTTACGTATATTTTCATATTCCTGAGTTAAATAATGAGAAACGTGCAAGAAAAAACGCATATTTTCATAATTTTGAATTTAAAAATAGAATGTGCTGGAAAATACGTATATTTTCATATTCCTGAGTTAAATAATGAGAAACGTGCAAAAAAACGCATATTTTCATAATTTTGAATTTAAAATCCAGAATGTGCTGGAAAAATACGTATATTTTCATATTCCTGAGTTAAATAATGAAAACGTGCAAAAAAAAACGCATATTTTCATAATTTTGAATTTAAAATCCAGAATGTGCTGGAAAATACGTATATTTTCATATTCCTGAGTTAAATAATGAGAAACGTGCAAAAAAAATATTTTCATAATTTTGCATTTTTTCATATATTTTCAATTCCTGAATTTAAAAAACGTCAAAAGAATATTTTCTAATTTTGAATTTAAAATACGAAAATATTTTTTCATATTCCTGATTTAAATAATGAGAAACGTGCAACAAAAACGCATATTTTCATAATTCTGAATTGAAAATCCAGAATTTGCAGGAAAATACCTATATTTTCATATTCCTTAGTTAAATAATGAGAAACGTGCAGAAAAAAACGCATATTTTCATAATTTTGAATTTAAAATCCAGAATGTGCTGAAAAATACGTATATTTTCATATTCCTGAGTTAAATAATGAGAAACGTGCAAAAAAAAACGCATATTTTCATAATTTTGAATTTAAAATCCGGAATGTGCTGGAAAATACGTATATTTTCATATTCCTGAGTTAAATAATGAAAACGTGCAAAAAAAACGCATATTTTCATAATTTTGAATTTAAAATCCAGAATGTGCTGGAAAATACGTATATTTTCATATTCCTGAGTTAAATAATGAGAAACGTGCAAAAAAACGCATATTTTCATAATTTTGAATTTAAAAATCCATATTTTTCATATGCCTGGAAAATACGTATTTCATTTTTGAATAAAATTCCTGATTTCCTGATAAATAATGAAAATGTGCAAAAAAAACGCATATTTTCATAATTTTGAATTTAAAATCCAGAATGTGCTGGAAAATACGTATATTTTCATATTCCTGAGTTAAATAATGATTTTGAAAAATCCAGAATGTGCAAAAAACGCATATTTTCATAATTTTGAATTTAAAAAACCAGAATGTGCTGGAAAAATACGTATATTTTCATATTCCTGAGTTAAATAATGAGAAACGTGCAAAAAAAAATCATATTTTCATAATTTTGAATTTAAAATCCAGAATGTGCTGGAAAATACGTATATTTTCATATTCCTGAGTTAAATAATGAGAAAAAAATAGTGCAAAAAAAAACGAATATTTTCATAATTTTGAATTTAAAATCCAGAATGTGCTGGAAAATACGTATATTTTCATATTCCTGAGTTAAATAATGAGAAACGCAAAAAAAAAACGCATATTTTCATATATTTTGAATTTAAAATTCAGAATGTTGGAAAATACGTATATTTTCATATTCCTGAGTTAAATAATGAGAAAAAGTGGAAAATACGAAACTTGAAAAAAATACATATTTTTTAATTTGAAAATCCAGAAAAAAAACGTTAAATAATTTAAATTTGCAGAAAATAATGAGAAACGTGCAAAAAAAAGCATATTTTCATAATTTTGAATTTAAAATCAGAATGTGCTGGAAAATACGTATATTTTCATATTCCTGAGTTAAATAATGAGAAACGTGCAAAAAAAAAAAATCAATATTTTCAAAATAATTTTGAATTTAAAATCCAGAATGTTCAGGAAAATACGTATATTTTCATATTCCTGAGTTAAATAATGAGAAACGTGAAAAAAAAAAAACATATTTTCATAATTTTTTATTTAAAATCCAGAATGTGCTGGAAAATACGTATATTTTCATATTCCTGAGTTAAATAATGAGAAAAAAACGCAGAAAAATCGCATATTTTCATAATTTTTTATTTAAAATCAGAATGTGCTGGAAAAATACGTATATTTTCATATTCCTGAGTTAAAATATTGAGAAACGTGCAGAAAATACGCATATTTTCATAATTTTGAATTTAAAATCCAGAATGTGCTGGAAAATACGTATCTTTTCATAGTCCTGAGTTAAATAAGGAGAAACGTGAAAAAAAGACGCATATTTTTATAATTCTGAATTTCAAATCCCGAATGTGCTGGAAAATACGTATATTTTCATAATCCTGTCTTAAATAATGAGAAACGTGCAAAAAAAAAGCATATTTTCATAATTCATAATTTCAAATCCAGAATGTACGGGAAAATACGTATATTTTCATATTCCTGAGTTAAATAATGAGAAACGCTAAAAAAAAAACTCATATTTTCATAATTTTGAATCTAAAATCCAGAATATGCTGGAAAATACGTATGTTTACATATTCCTGAGTCAAATAATGAGAAACGTGCAGAAAAAATCACATATTTTCATAATTTTGAATTTAAAATCCAGAATGTGCTGGAAAATACGTATATTTTCATATTCCTGAGTTAAATAATGAGAAACGTGCAAAAAAAACGCATATTTTCATAATTTTGAATTTGAAATCCAGAATGTGCTGGAAAATACGTATATTTTCATATTCCTGAGTTAAATAATGAGAAACGCAAAAAAAAAAAGCATATTTTTCATAATTTTGAATTTAAAATCCAGAATGTGCTGGAAAATACGTATATTTTCATATTCCTGAGTTAAATAATGAGAAACGTGCAAAAAAAAACCATATTTTCATAATTTTGAATTTAAAATCCAGAATTCCTGGCTTAAATAAAATAAATATATTTTCATTTTCCTGAGTTAAATAATGAGGAAAAAACGTGCAAAAAAAATGAGATATTTTCATAATTTTGAATTTAAAATACAGAATGTGCTGGAAAATACGTATATTTTCATATTCCTGAGTTAAATAATGAGAAACGTGCAAAAAAAACGCATATTTTCATAATTTTGCATTTAAAATCCAGAATGTGCTGGAAAATACGTATATTTTCATATTCCTGAGTTAAATAATGAGAAACGTGCAGAAAAAAAAATATTTTTCATAATTTTGAATTTAAAATCCAGAATGTGCTGGAAAATACGTATATTTTAAATATTCCTGAGTTAAATAAAATGAAAAATACGTATAAAAAAAATAATGAGAAACATATTTTTCATAATGCTGAATTTAAAATGCAGAATATACTGGAAAATACGTATATTTTCATATTCCTTTGTTAAATAATGAGAAACGTGCAAAAAAAAAGAATGTTTTTATAATTTTGAATTTAAAATCCAGAATGTAATGGAAAATACGTATATTTTCATATTCCTGAGTTAAATAATGAGAAACGCTAAAAAAAAATGCATATTTTCATAATTTTGAATTTCAAATCCAGAATGTGCTGGAAAATAAGTATATTTTCATATTCCTGAGTTAAATATAGAGTAACGTGCAGAAAACAACGCATATTTTCATAATTTTGAATTTAAAATCCCGAATGTGCAGTAAAATACGTATATTTTCATATTCCTGAGTTAAATAATGAGAAACGTGCAAAAAAAACGCATATTTTTTAATTTTGAATTTAAAATCCAGAATGTGCTGGAAAATACGTATATTTTCATATTCCTGAGTTAAATAATGAGAAACGTGCAAAAAAAAAAAAATATTTTCATAATTCTGAATTTAAAATCCAGAATGTGCTGTAAAATACGTATATTTTCATATTCCTGAGTTAAATAATGAGAAACGTGCAGAAAAAAACACATGTTTTCATAATTTTGAATTTAAAATCCAGAATGTGCTTTTATTACTGATTTAAAAATACGTATATTTTCATATTCCTGAGTTAAATAATGAGAAACGCGCAGAAAAAAACGCATGTTTTCATAATTTTGAATTTCAAATACTGAATGTGCTGGAAAATACGTATATTTTCATATTCCTGAGTTAAATAATGAGAAATGTGCAAAAAAACGCATATTTTCATAATTTTGATTTAAAATCAAGAATGTGCAGAAAAATTCGTATATTTTCATATTCCTAAGTTAAATAATGAGAAACGAGCAGAAAAAAAACGCATATTTTCATAATTCTGAATTTAAAATCCAGAATGTGCTGGAAAATACGTATATTTTCATATTCCTGAGTTAAATAATGAGAAACGTGCAATAAAAAGGCTTATTTTCATAATTTGAATTTAAAATCCAGAATGTGCTGGAAAATACGTATATTTTCATATTCCTGAGTTAAATAATAAGAAATGTGCAAAAAAACATATTTTCATAATTTTGAATTTAAAATCCAGAATGTAATGGAAAAATACGTATATTTTCATATTCCTGAGTTAAATAATGAGAAACGCAGAAAAAAAAAAAAAAACATATTTTCATAATTTTGAATTTAAAATCCAGAATGTGCTGGAAAATACGTATATTTTCATATTCCTGAGTTAAATAATGAGAAACGCGCAAAAAAAACGCATATTTTCATAATTTTGAATTTAAAATCCAGAATGTGCTGGAAAATACGTATATTTTCATATTCCTGAGTTAAATAATGAAAAAAAACGCATGCAAAAAAAAACGAATGCATATTTTCATAATTTTTGAATTTAAAATTCCAGAAACGTGCAGGAAAAATAAAATCCGTATATTTTCATAATCCTTAGTTAAATAATGAGAAACGTGCAGAAAAAAACGCATATTTTCATAATTTTGAATTTTAAATCAAGAATGTGCAGAAAAATTCGTATATTTTCATATTCCTGAGTTAAATAATGAGAAACGTGCAGAAAAAAACGCATATTTTCATAATTTTGAATTTAAAATCCAGAATGTGCTGGAAAATACGTATATTTTCATATTCCTGAGTTAAATAATGAGAAACGTGCAAAAAAAAACGCATATTTTCATAATTTTGAATTTAAAATCCAGAATGTGCTGGAAAATACGTATATTTTCATATTCCTGAGTTAAATAATGAGAAACGTGCAAAAAAAAACGCATATTTTCATAATTTTGAATTTCAAATCCAGAATGTGCTGGAAAATACGTATATTTTCATATTCCTGAGTTAAATAATGAGAAACGTGCAAAAAAAAAGCATATTTTCATAATTCTGAATTTAAAATCCAGAATGTGCTGGAAAATACGTATATTTTCATATTCCTGAGTTAAATAATGAAAAAAAACGTGCAAAAAAAACGAATGTGCATATTTTCATAATTTGAATTTTTTCAAATTTATCCAGAATGTGCTGGAAAAAACGTATATTTTCATATTCCTGAGTTAAATAATGAGAAAACGTGCAAAAAAAACGCATATTTTCATAATTTTGAATTTAAAATCCAGAATGTAATGGAAAATACGTATATTTTCATATTCCTGAGTTAAATAATGAGAAACGCAAAAAAAATTTTCATATTCCTGAGTTATATTTTCATAATTTTGAATTTCAAATCCAAATCGAATGTGCTGGAAAATACGTATATTTTCATATTCCTGAGTTAAATAATGAGAAACGTGCAAAAAAAAACGCATATTTTCATAATTTTGAATTTAAAATCCAGAATGTGCTGGAAAAAATACGTATATTTTCATATTCCTGAGTTAAATAATGAGAAACGTGCAGAAAAAAAACGCATATTTTCATAATTTTGAATTTCAAATCCAGAATGTGCTGGAAAATACGTATATTTTCATATTCCTGAGTTAAATAATGAGAAACGTGCAGAAAAAAACGCATATTTTCATAATTTTGAATTTTAAAATCCAGAATGTGCAGGAAAATACGTATATTTTCATATTCCTGAACTTAAATAATGAGAAATGTGCAAAAAAAAAAAGCATATTTTCATAATTTTGAATTTAAAATCAGAATGTGCTGGAAAAATTCGTATATTTTCATATTCCTGAGTTAAATAATGAGAAATGTGCAGAAAAAACGTATTTTTTATAATTTGAATTTAAAATCCAGAATGTGCTGGAAAATACGTATATTTTCATATTCCTGAATTAAATAATGAGAAACGTGCAAAAAAACGCATATTTTCATAATTTTGAATTTAAAATCCAGAATGTGCTGGAAAATACGTATATTTTCATATTCCTGAGTTAAATAATGAGAAACGTGCAAAAAAAATCATATTTTTCATAATTTTGAATTTAAAATCCAGAATGTGCAGGAAAATACGTATATTTTCATATTCCTGAGTTAAATAATGAGAAACGAAAAAAAACATGCAAAAAAAAACATATTTTCATAATTTTGAATTTAAAAATCCAGAATGTGCAAAAAAAAATACGTATATTTTCATATTCCTGAGTTAAATAATGAGAAACGAGCAAAAAAAACGAATATTTTCATAATTTTGATTTAAAATCCAGAATGTGCAGAAAAAATCGTATATTTTCATATTCCTGTGTTAAATAATGAGAAACGTGCAGAAAAAAAACGCATGTTTTCATACTTTGGAATTTCAAATCCTGAATGTGCTGGAAAATACGTATATTTTCATATTCCTGAGTTAAATAATGAGAAACGTGCAAAAAAAAAACGCATATTTTCATAATTTTGAATTTCAAATCCAGAATGTGCTGGAAAATACGTATATTTTCATATTCCTGAGTTAAATAATGAGAAACGTGCAGAAAAAAACGCATATTTTCATAATTTTGAATTTAAAATCCTGAATGTGCTGGAAAATACGTATATTTTCATATTCCTGAGTTAAATAATGAGAAACGTGCAAAAAAAACGCATATTTTTCATAATTTTTCAATTTTAAAAACCAGAATGTGCAGGAAAATACGTATATTTTCATATTCCTGAGTTAAATAATGAGAAACGTGCAAAAAAAAAACGCATATTTTCATAATTTTGAATTTAAAATCCAGAATGTGCTGGAAAATACGTATATTTTTCATAAATAATCCTGATATTAAAATAATGAGAAAGAATGTGCAAAAAAACGTATATTTTCATATTTTTAATGAGAAATAATTTTGAATTTAAAATTGCAGAATGTGCTGGAAAATACGTATATTTTCATATTCCTGAGTTAAATAATGAAAAACGTGAAAAAAAAACGCATATTTTCATAATTTTGAATTTAAAATCCAGAATGTGCTGGAAAATACGTATATTTTCATATTCATCAGTTAAATAATGAGAAACGTGCAAAAAAAGGCATATTTTCAAAATTTTGAATTGAAAATCATGAATGTGCTGGAAAATACGTCTATTTTCATATTCCTGAGTTAAATAATGAGAAACGTACAAAAAAAAACGCTTATTTTCATAATTTTGAATTTAAAATCCAGAATGTCAAAATACGTATTTTTCATATTCCTGAGTTAAAAATAATGAAACGTGCAAAAAAACGCATATTTTCATAATTTTGAATTTAAATCCAGAATGTGCTGGAAAATACGTCTATTTTCATATTCCTGAGTTAAATAATGAGAAACGTACAAAAAAAACGCTTATTTTCATAATTTTGAATTTAAAATCCAGAATGTGCTGGAAAATACGTATATTTTCATATTCCTGAGTTAAATAATGAGAAACGTGCAAAAAAAAACGCATATTTTCATAATTTTGAATTTAAAATCCAGAATGTGCTGGAAAATACGTATATTTTCATATTCCTGAGTTAAATAATGAGAAACGTGCAGAAAAAAACGCATATTTTCATAATTTTGAATTTTAAATCCAGAATGTGCAGAAAAATACGTATATTTTCATATTCCCAGAGTTAAATAATGAGAAACGTGCAAAAAAAAACGCATATTTTCATAATTTTGAATTTAAAATCCAGAATGTGCTGGAAAATACGTATATTTTCATATTCCTGAGTTAAATAATGAGAAATGTGCAGAAAAAACGCATATTTTCATAATTCTGATTTAAAATCCAGAATGTGCTGGAAAATACGTATATTTTCATATTCCTGAGTTAAATAATGAGAAACGTGCAAAAAAACGCATATTTTCATAATTTTGAATTTTAAAATCCAGAATGTGCTGGAAAATACGTATATTTTCATATTCCTGAGTTAAATAATGAGAAACGTGCAGAAAAAAAAAAGCATATTTTTATAATTTTGAATTTAAAATCCAGAATGTGCTGGAAAATACGTATATTTTCATATTCCTGAGTTAAATAATGAGAAACGAGCAAAAAAAAAAATACGTATATTTTCATAATTTGAAATTTAAAACTATCAAAAAAAAACGAATGTTTTTCATAATTTTTTAAAATCCAGCTGAAAAAAATACGTATATTTTCATATTCCTGAGTTAAATAATGAGAAATGTGCAAAAAAAACTGGTTATATTGATAATTTTGAATTTAAAATACAGAATCTGCTGCAAAATACATATATTTTCATATTCCTGAGTTAAATAATATGAAACGTGCAAAAAAAAAACGCATATTTTCATAATTCTGAATTTAAAATCCAGAATGTGCTGGAAAGTACGTATATTTTCATATTCCTGAGTTAAATAATGAGAAATGTGCAGAAAGAAAGCATATTTTTATGATTTTGAATCTCAAATCCAGAGTGTGCTGGAAAATACGTATATTTTCATATTCCTGAGTTAAATAATGAGAAACGTGCAGAAAAAAACGCATATTTTCATAATTCTGAATTTGAAATCCAGAATGTGCTGTAAAATACGTATATTTTCATATTCCTGTGTGAAATAATGAGAAACGTGCAGAAAAAAACGAATATTTTCATAATTTTGAAAATAAATCAAGAATGTGATGGAAAATACGTATATTTTCATATTCCTGAGTTAAATAATGAAACACGGGCATAAAAAAACAAACATATTTTCATAATTCTCAATTTAAAATCCAGAATGTGCTGGAAAATACGTATATTTTCATATTCCTGAGTTAAATAATGAGAAAAAACGCAGAAAAAAAACGCATATTTTCATAATTTGGAATTTCAAATCCTGAATGTGCTGGAAAATACGTATATTTTCATATTCCTGAGTTAAATAATGAGAAACGTGCAAAAAAAACGCATATTTTCATAATTTTGAATTTAAAATCCAGAATGTGCTGGAAAAAATACGTATATTTTCATATTCCTGAGTTAAATATATGAGAAACGTGCAAAAAAAAAACGTGCAAAAAAAATGTGCTGGAAAATAATTTAAAACTATAATTTTACGTATTTTTCATATTCCTGATTTAAATAATGAGAAACGTGCAAAAAAACGCATAATTTAATTTTGAATTTAAAATCCAGAATGTGCTGGAAAATACGTATATTTTCATATTCCTGAGTTAAATAATGAGAAACGTGCAAAAAAAACGCATATTTTTTCATAATTTTGAATTTAAAATCCAGAATGTGCTGAAAAATACGTATATTTTCATATTCCTGAGTTAAATAATGAGAAACGTGCAAAAAAAACGCATATTTTCATAATTTTGAATTTAAAATCCAGAATGTGCTGGAAAATACGTATATTTTCATATTCCTGAGTTAAATAATGAGAAACGTGCAAAAAAAACGCATATTTTCATAATTTTGAATTTAAAATCCAGAATGTGCTGGAAAATACGTATATTTTCATATTCCTGAGTTAAATAATGAGAAACGCAAACATGCAATTTTGAAAAATCCAGAATGTGCTGTTCATATTTTCAATTTCAAAAAAATAATGAGAAAATGCAACAAAAATATATTTTCATATTTTGAATTTAAAATCCAGAATTAAAAATTTTTCCAAAAAAGAAATGTGCAGCGAAAATAAAGAAAAAAAAACGCATATTTTCATAATTTTGAATTTAAATCCAGAATGTGCTGAAAATACGTATATTTTCATATTCCTGAGTTAAATAATGAGAAACGTGCAGAAAAAAACGCATATTTTCATAATTTTGAATTTAAAATCCAGAATGTGCTGGAAAAATACGTATATTTTCATATTCCTGAGTTAAATAATGAGAAACGCAAAAAAACGCATATTTTCATAATTTTTTATTTAAAAAATCAGAATGTGCTGGAAAATACGTATATTTTCATATTCTGAGTTAAATAATGAGAAACGTGCAAAAAAAAACATATTTTTCATATTTTGAATTTAAAATCCAGAATGTGCTGGAAAATACGTATATTTTCATATTCCTGAGTTAAATAATGAGAAACGTGCAAAAAAAAACGCATATTTTCATATTTTCATAATTTTGAATTTAAAATCCAGAATGTGCTGGAAAATTTTACGTATATTTTCAAAATATTTTCTGAGTTAAATAATGAGAAACGTGCAAAAAAAACGTATTTTCATATTTTTTTCAAATCCAAATTTTAATTTTTTCATATTCTGAATTTAAAATAATGAGAAATGTGCAAAAAAATTATTTTCATAATTTTGAATTTTAAAAAATGTGCAAAAAATACGTATATTTTCATATTCCTGAAAAAAAATCACATATTTTCATTAAATAATTCCTGAGTTAAATAATAACGTGCAGAAAACAACGCATATTTTCATAATTTTGCATTTAAAATCTAGAATTTGCTGGAAAATACGTATATTTTCATATTCCTGAGTTAAATATTGAGAAACGTGCAGAAAAAAAACGCATATTTTCACAATTTTGAATTTAAATTCCAGAATGTGCTGGAAAATACGTATATTTTCATATTCCTGAGTTAAATAATGAGAAACGTGCAGAAAAAAACCATATTTTCAAAATTCTGAATTTAAAATCAAGAATGTGCTGGAAAATAAGTATATTTTCATTTTCCTGAGTTAAATATTGAGAAACGTGCAAAAAAAAACGCATATTTTTATAATTTTGAATTTAAAATCCAGAATGTGCTGGAAAATACGTATATTTTCATATTCCTGAGTTAAATAATGAGAAACGGGAAAAAAAAAACATATTTTCATAATTCTGAATTTAATATCCAGAATGTGCTGGAAAATACGTATATTTTCATATTCCTGAGTTAAATAATGAAAAACGTGCAAAAAAAAAACGCATATTTTCATAATTTTGAATTTAAAATCCAGAATGTGCTGAAAATACGTATATTTTCATATTCCTGAGTTAAATAATGAGAAAAAAACGTGCAAAAAACGCATATTTTCATATTTTGAATTTAAAATGAGAATGTGCTGGAAAATACGTATATTTTTCATATTCCTGAGTTAAATAATGAGAAACGTGCAAAAAAAACGCATGTTTTCATAATTTTGAATTTAAAATCAGAAAAAAAATACGTATATTTTCATATTCCTGAGTTAAATAATGAGAAACGCAAAAAAAAAACGCAATTTTTCATAAATTTTAAATCAGAATGTGCTGGAAAATACGTATATTTTCATATTCCTGAGTTAAATAATGAGAAACGTGCAGAAAAAAAAAACATATTTTCATAATTTTAATTTAAAATCCAGAATGTGCTGGAAAATACGTATATTTTCATATTCCTGAGTTAAATAATGAGAAACGTGCAAAAAAAACATATTTTTTCATAATTTTGAATTTAAAATCCAGAATGTGCTGGAAAATACGTATATTTTCATATTCCTGAGTTAAATAATGAGAAACGTGCAAAAAAAAAAATATTTTCGCATTTTTTCATAATTTTGAATTTAAATTTTCCAGAATGTGCTGGAAAAATACGTATATTTTCATATTTCTGAGTTAAATAATGAATTTGCAAAAAAAATCGCATATTTTCATAATTTTGAATCTGAAATCCAGAATGTGCAGGAAAATACGTATATTTTCATATTCCTGAGTTAAATAATGAGGAAAGTGCAAAAAAAAATGCATATTTTTATAATTTTGAATTTAAAATCCAGAATGTGTTGGAAAATACGTATACTTTCATATTCCTGAGTTAAATAATGAGCAATGGGCAGAAAAAAACGCATATTTTCATAATTTTGAATTTAAAATCCAGAATGTGCTGGAAAATACGTATATTTTCATATTCTGAGTTAAATAATGAAAACGCAGAGAAAAAACGCATATTTTCATAATTTTGAAAAAATCAGAATGTGCATATTTTATTTTCATAATTTAATGAAAACGTTTTTTTAAAATTTCAAATCCAGAATGTGCTGAAAATACGTATATTTTCATATTCCTTTAAAATAAAAAATTCGCAAAAAAAACGCATATTTTCAAAATAATGAGAAACGCAAATAAAAAAACGCATATTTTCATAATTTTGAATTTAAAATCCAGAATGTGCTGGAAAATACGTATATTTTCATATTCCTGAGTTAAATAATGAGAAACGTGCAAAAAAAACGCATATTTTTCATAATTTTTTCATAATTTAAAATTTTCATAATTTTGAATGTGCAGAAAATGCATATTTTTTCATATTCCTGAGTTAAATAATGAGAAACGTGCAGAAAAAAAACGCATATTTTCATAATTTTGAATTTAAAATCCAGAATGTGCTGTAAAATTCGTATATTTTCATATTCCTGAGTTAAATAATGAGAAACGTGCAGAAAAAAACGCATGTTTTCATAATTTTGAATTTCAAATCCTGAATGTGCTGGAAAATACGTATATTTTCATATTCCTGAGTTAAATAATGAGAAACGTGCAACAAAAACGCATATTTTCATAATTCTGAATTGAAAATCCAGAATTTGCAGGAAAATACCTATATTTTCATATTCCTGAGTTAAATAATGAGAAACGAGCAAAAAAAACCTATTTTTTTAATTTTGAATTTAAAATCCAGAATGTGCAAAAAAAATAATGATATTTTCATAATTCTGAATTTAAAATCCAGAATGTGCTGGAAAATACGTATATTTTCATATTCCTGAGTTAAATAATGAGAAACGTGCAAAAAAAAAGCATATTTTCATAATTTTGAATTTAAAATCCAGAATGTGCTGGAAAATACGTATATTTTCATATTCCTGAGTTAAATAATGAGAAACGTGCAGAAAAAAACGCATATTTTCATAATTTTGAATTTAAAATCCAGAATGTGCTGGAAAATACGTATATTTTCATATTCCTGAGTTAAATAATGAGAAACGTGCAAAAAAACGCATATTTTCATAATTTTGAATTTAAAATCCAGAATGTGCTGGAAAATACGTATATTTTCATATTCCTGAGTTAAATAATGAGAAACGTGCAGAAAAAAAAACGCATATTTTCATAATTTTGAATTTAAAATCCAGAATGTGCTGGAAAATACGTATATTTTCATATTCCTGAGTTAAATAATGAGAAACGTGCAGAAAAAAAACATATTTTTCATAATTTTGAATTTAAAATCCAGAATGTGCTGGAAAATACGTATATTTTCATATTCCTGAGTTAAATAATGAGAAACGTGCAAAAAAAACGCATATTTTCATAATTCTGAATTTAAAATCCAGAATGTGCAGAAAAATACGTATATTTTCATATTCCTGAGTTAAATAATGAGAAACGTGCAAAAAAAAATATTTTCATAATTTTGAATTTAAAATCCAGAATGTGCTGGAAAATACGTATATTTTCATATTCCTGAGTTAAATAATGAGAAACGTGCAAAAAAAACGCATATTTTCATAGTTTTGCATTTAAAATCTAGAATTTGCTGGAAAATACGTATATTTTCATATTCCTGAGTTAAATAATGAGAAACGCAGAAAAAAAACGCATATTTTCATAATTTTGAATTTAAAATCCAGAATGTGCTGGAAAATACGTATATTTTCATATTCCTGAGTTAAATAATGAGAAACGTGCAGAAAAAAAACGCATATTTTCATAATTTTGAATTTAAAATCCAGAATGTGCTGGAAAATACGTATATTTTTATATTCCTGAGTTAAATAATGAGAAACGGGCAAAAAAAACACATATTTTCATAATTCTGAATTTAATATCCAGAATTTGCAGGAAAATACGTATATTTTCATATTCCTGAGTTAAATAATGAGAAACGCAAAAAAAAACGCATATTTTCATAATTTTGAATTTAAAATCCAGAATGTACATATATTTCCAATTCCTGGAATACGTATATTTTCATATTCCTGAGTTAAATAATGAGAAACGTGCAAAAAAAAACGCATATTTTCATAATTTTGAATTTAAAATCCAGAATGTGCTGGAAAATACGTATATTTTCATATTCCTGAGTTAAATAAAATGAGAAACGTGCAGAAAAAAAAAAATATTTTCATAATTTTGAATTTAAAATCCAGAATATGCTGGAAAAAATACGTATATTTTCATATTCCTGAGTTAAATAATGAGAAACGGTGCTGAAAAAACGCATATTTTCATATTCCTGCGATAATTTTGAATTTAAAATCCAAATAAAATCCAGAATGGAAAAATACGTATATTTTCATATTCCTGAGTTAAATAATGAGAAACGTGCAAAAAAAACGCATATTTTCATAATTTTGAATTTAAAATCAGAATGTGCTGGAAAATACGTATATTTTCATATTCCTGAGTTAAATAATAGAGAAACGTGCAAAAAAAAACGCATATTTTCATAATTTTGAATTTAAAATCCAGAATGTGCTGAAAAATACGTATATTTTCATATTCCTGAGTTAAATAATGAGAAACGTGCAAAAAAAACGCATATTTTCATAATTTTGAATTTAAAATCCAGAATGTGCTGGAAAATACGTATATTTTCATATTCCTGAGTTAAATAATGAGAAAAAAGAAAAAAACGCATATTTTCATAATTTTGAATTTAAAATCCAGAATGTGCTGGAAAATACGTATATTTTCATATTCCTGAGTTAAAATGAGAAACGAGAAAAAAAAAACATATTTTTCATAATTTTGAATTTAAAATCCAGAATGTGCTGGAAAATACGTATATTTTCATATTCCTGAGTTAAATAATGAGAAACGTGCAAAAAAAAATATATTTTATAATTTTGAATTTAAAATCCAGAATTTGGAAAAATACGTATATTTTCATATTCCTGAATAAATAAATGAGAAACGTGCAAAAAAAAAACCCGCATATTTTTTTAATTTTGAATTTAAAATCCAGAATGTGCTGGAAAATACGTATATTTTCATATTCCTGAGTTAAATAATGAGAAACGTGCAAAAAAAAAACATATTTTTCATAATTTTGAATTTAAAATCCAGAATGTGCTGGAAAATACGTATATTTTCATATTCCTGAGTTAAATAATGAGAAACGTGCAAAAAAAACGCATATTTTCATAATTTTTGAATTTAAAATCCAGAATAATGAGCTGGAAAATACGTATATTTTCATATTCCTGAGTTAAAATAATTTTCAGAAACGTGCAAAAAAACGCATATTTTCATAATTTTGAATTTAAAATCCAGAATGTGCTGGAAAATACGTATATTTTCATATTCCTGAGTTAAATAATGAGAAACGCGCAAAAAAGAAACGCATATTTTCATAATTTGGAATCTCAAATACAGAATGTGCTGAAAAATACGTATATTTTCATATTCCTGAGTTAAATAATGAAAAACGTGCAGAAGAAAAACGCACATTTTTATAATTTTGAAATTAAAATCCAGAATATTCTGGAAAATACGTATATTTTCATATTCTGAACTTAAAAATGAGAAACGTGCAAAAATCCAGAATGTGCTGGAAAATACGCATATTTTCATATTTTTGAATTTAAAATCAAAATTTGCTAAAAAATACGTATATTTTCATATTTCTGAGATAAATAATGAGAAACGTGCAGAAAAAAACGCATATTTTGGAATTTTGAATTTAAAATCCAGAATGTGCTGGAAAATACGTATATTTTCATATTCCTGAATTAAATAATGAGAAACGCAAAAAAAAAAACGCATTTTCATAATTTGAATTTGAAATCCAGAATGTGCTGGAAAATACGTATATTTTCATATTCCTGAGTTAAATAATGAGAAAAAAAAAAAACATATTTTCATAATTTTGAATTTAAAATCCAGAATGTGCTGGAAAAAATACGTATATTTTCATATTCCTTGAGTTAAATAATGAAAACGTGCAAAAAAAAAATATTTTCATAATTTTGAATTTAAAATCCAGAATGTGCTGGAAAATACGTATATTTTCATATTCCTGAGTTAAATAATGAGAAACGTGCAAAAAAAAAGCATATTTTCATAATTTTGAATTTAAAATCCAGAATGTGCTGGAAAATACGTATATTTTCATATTCCTGAGTTAAATAATGAGAAACGTGCAGAAAAAAAACATATTTTTCATAATTTTGAATTTAAAATCCAGAATGTGCTGGAAAATACGTATATTTTCATATTCCTGAGTTAAATAATGAGAAACGCAAAAAAAAAAAATATTTTCATAATTTTTGAATTTAAAATCCAGAATGTGCTGGAAAATACGTATATTTTCATATTCCTGAGTTAAATAATGAGAAACATGCAGAAAAAAAATATTTTCATAATTTTGAATTTAAAATCAGAATGTGCTGGAAAATACGTATATTTTCATATTCCTGGTTAAATAATGAGAAACGTGCAAAAAAACGCATATTTTCATAATTTTGAATTTAAAATCCAGAATGTGCTGGAAAATACGTATATTTTCATATTCCTGAGTTAAATAATGAGAAACGTGCAAAAAAAAAACGCATATTTTCATAATTTTGAATTTAAAATCCAGAATGTGCTGGAAAAAAATACGTATATTTTCATATTCCTGAGTTAAATAATGAGAAACGTGCAAAAAAAACGCATATTTTCATAATTTTGAATTTAAAATCCAGAATGTGCTGGAAAATACGTATATTTTCATATTCCTGAGTTAAATAATGAAAAACGGCAAAAAAAAAACGCATATTTTCATAATTTTGATTTAAAATCCAGAATGTTTAGAAAAATTCGTATATTTTCATATTCCTGAGTTAAATAATGAGAAACGTGCAATAAAAAAAACGCATATTCTGATAATTTTGAATTTAAAATCCCGAATGTGATGGAGAATGCGTATCTTTTTATATTCCCAAGTTAAATATTGAGAAACGTGCAGAAAATACGCATATTTTCATAATTCTGAATTTAAAATCCAGAATGTGCTGGAAAATACGTATATTTTCATATTCCTGAGTTAAATAATGAGAAAACGTCAAAAAAACGCATATTTTCATAATTTTGAATTTAAAATCCAGAATGTGCTGGAAAATACGTATATTTTCATATTCCTGAGTTAAATAATGAGAAACGTGCAAAAAAAACGCATATTTTCATAATTTTGAATTTAAAATCCAGAATGTGCTGGAAAATACGTATATTTTCATATTCCTGGTTAAATAAATAATGAGAAACGTGCAAAAAAAAACGCATATTTTTTCATAATTTTGAATTTAAAATCCAGAATGTGCTGGAAAATACGTATATTTTCATATTCCTGAGTTAAATAATGAGAAACGTGCAAAAAAAACGCATATTTTTCATAATTTTGAATTTAAAATCCAGAATGTGCTGGAAAATACGTATATTTTCATATTCCTGAGTTAAATAATGAGAAACGTGCAAAAAAACGCATATTTTCATAATTTTTGAATTTAAAATCCAGAATGTGCTGGAAAATACGTATATTTTCATATTCCTGAGTTAAATAATGAGAAACGTGCAAAAAAAAAACATATTTTCATAATTTTGAATTTAAAATCCAGAATGTGCTGGAAAATACGTATATTTTCATATTCCTGAGTTAAATAATGAGAAACGATGCAAAAAAAAAAAAAATATATTTTCATAATTTTGAATTTAAAATCCAGAATGTGCTGGAAAATACGTATATTTTCATATTCCTGAGTTTAAATAATGAGAAACGTGCAAAAAAAACGCATATTTTCATAATTTTGAATTTAAAATCCAGAATGTGCTGGAAAATACGTATATTTTCATATTCCTGGTTAAATAATGAGAAACGTGCAAAAAAACGCATATTTTCATAATTTTGAATTTAAAATCCAGAATTGCTGGAAAATACGTATATTTTTATATTCCTGAGTTAAATAATGAGAAACGGGCAAAAAACACATATTTCCATAATATGAATTTAAAATCCAGAATGTGCTGGAAAATACGTATATTTTCATATTCCTGAGTTAAATAATGAGAAACGTGCAGAAAAAAAACGCATATTTTCATAATTTTGAATTTAAAATCCAGAATGTGCTGGAAAATACGTATATTTTCATATTCCTGAGTTAAATAATGAGAAAAGCGCAAAAAAAAAACGAATATTTTCAAAATTTGGAATCTGAAATCCAGAATGTGCTGGAAAATACGTATATTTTCATATTCCTGAGTTAAATAATGAGAAACGTGCAGAAAACAACGCATATTTTTATAATTTTGAATTTAAAATCCAGAATGTGCTGGAAAATACGTATATTTTCATATTCCTGAGTTAAATAATGAGAAAAAATCGCTAAAAAAAACCTGATTATTTTTCATAATTTTGAATTTAAAATCCAGAATGTGCTGGAAAAAATACGTATATTTTCATTCATGCAAAAAAAAACGCATATTCCTGAGTTAAATAATGAGAAAATACGTGAAAAAAAAAACGCATATTTTCATAATTTTGAATTTCAAATCCAGAATGTGCTGGAAAATACGTATATTTTCATATTCCTGAGTTAAATAATGAGAAACGTGCAAAAAAAAAATATTTTTCATAATTTTGAATTTAAAATCCAGAATGTGCTGGAAAATACGTATATTTTCATATTCCTGAGTTAAATAATGAGAAACGTGCAAAAAAAAAACGCATATTTTCATAATTTTGAATTTAAAATCCAGAATGTGCTGGAAAAATACGTATATTTTCATATTCCTGAGTTAAATAATGAGAAACGTGCAAAAAAAAAAATACGTATATTTTCATAATTTTGAAATTAAAATCCAAAAACGCAATGTGCTGGAAAATACGTATATTTTCATATTCCTGAGTTTAAATAATGAGAAACGTGCAAAAAAAACGCATATTTTCATAATTTTGAATTTAAAATCCAGAATGTGCTGGAAAAATACGTATATTTTCATATTCCTGAGTTAAATAATGAGAAACGTGCAAAAAAAAACATATTTTCATATTTTGAATTTTGTGCAAAATAATTTTTTCATATTCCTGAGAAATAATGAAAATCCAGAAAAAAAACGCATTTTTCTGGAAAAAATACGTATATTTTTTTCATATTCCTGAGTTAAATAATGAGAAACGTGCAGAAAAAAACGATTATTTTCATAATTTTGAATTTAAAATCCAGAATGTGCAGGAAAATACGTATATTTTTCATATTCCTGAGTTAAATAATGAGAAACGTGCAGAAAATACGTATATTTTCATAATTTTTTTTAAAATCCAGAATGTGCTGGAAAATACGTATATTTTCATATTCCTGAGTTAAATAATGAGAAACGTGCAATAAAAAACGCATATTTTCATAATTTTGAATTTAAAATCCAGAATGTGCTGGAAAATACGTATATTTTTCATTCCTAGTTAAATAATGAAAACGTGCAAAAAAAACGCATATTTTCATAATTTTGAATTTAAAATGAATGTGCTGGAAAATACGTATATTCATTCCTGAGTTAAATATTGAGAACGAGCAAAAAAACGCATCATATTCCTGTGCAGAAAAAATTCGTATATTTTCATATTCCTGTGTTAAATAATGAGAAACGTTTTTTCATAATTTTGAATTTCAAATCCAGAATGTGCTGGAAAATACGTATATTTTCATATTCCTGAGATAAATAATGAGAAACGTGCAAAAAAACGCATATTTTCATAATTTTGAATTTAAAATCCAGAATGTGCTGGAAAATACGTATTTTTCATATTCCTTAGTTAAATAATGAGAAACGTGCAAAAAAAACGCATATTTTCATAATTTGAATTTGAAATCCAGAATGTGCTGGAAATTCCTGAGAAATTCAGAGAAACGTGCAAAAAAAAACGCATATTTTCATATTTTTGAGTTAAAAATGAGAAACGTGCAGAAAAAAACGTATATTTTCATATTTTTAATTTAATATCCAGAATGTGCTGGAAAAAATACGTATATTTTCATATTTTGAATTAAATAATGAAAACATGCAGAAAAAACGCATATTTTCAATAATTTTTTGAATTTAAAAATTTCCAGAATGTGCTGGAAAATACGTATATTTTCATATTCCTGCAGTTAAATAATTTTGAATTTAAACGAATGCTTCAAAAAAATGTTAAATAAAATAAAATGCATATTTCATAATTTTGAATTTAAAATCCAGAATGTGCTGGAAAATACGTATATTTTCATATTCCTGAGTTAAATAATGAGAAAATTGCAAAAAAAAAAAAACGTATATTTTCATAATTTTTAATTTAAAATCCAGAATGTGCTGGAAAATACGTATATTTTCATATTCCTGAGTTAAATAATGAGAAATGTGCAGAAAAAAACGCATATTTTCATAATTTTGAATTTAAAATCCAGAATGTGCTGGAAAAATACGTATATTTTCATATTCCTGAGTTAAATAATGAGAAACGTGCAGAAAAAAATTTTCATATTTTTTCATAATTTTGAATTTAAAATCCAGAATGTGCTGGAAAATACGTATATTTTCATATTCCTGAGTTAAATAATGAGAAACGTGCAGAAAAAAAAAACATATTTTCATAATTTGAATTTAAAATCCAGAATGTGCTGGAAAATTAAAATTCCAGAATGTGCAGAAAAAATACGTATATTTTCATAATTTTTTTCCAGAAATCCAGAATGTGCTAAATATTTTTTCCTGAAATAATAAAAAATGAGAAAAAAAAAAAAATACGTATATTTTCATAATTCTGAATTTAAAATCCAGAATGTTATATTTTCTAATAAAAAATACGTATATTTTCATATTCCTGAGTTAAATAATGAGAAACGTGCAAAAAAAAAACATATTTTTCATAATTTTGAATTTCAAATCCAGAATGTGCTGGAAAATACGTATATTTTCATATTCCTGAGTTAAATAATGAGAAACGTGCAGAAAAAAACGCATATTTTCATAATTTTGAATTTAAAATCCAGAATGTGCTGGAAAATACGTATATTTTCATATTCCTGAGTTAAATAATGAGAAACGTGCAGAAAAAAACGCATATTTTCATAATTTTGAATTTAAAATCCAGAATGTGCTGGAAAATACATATATTTTCATATTCCTGAGTTAAATAATGAGAAACGTGCAAAAAAAAACGCATATTTTCATAATTTTGAATTTAAAATCCAGAATGTGCTGGAAAATACGTATATTTTCATATTCCTGAGTTAAATAATGAGAAACGTGCAGAAAAAAAACGCATTTTTTTAATTTTTTGAATTTTAAATCCAGAATGTGCTGGAAAATACGTATATTTTCATATTCCTGAGTTAAATAATGAGAAACGTGCAGAAAAAAACGCATATTTTCATAATTTTGAATTTAAAATTCAGAATGTGCAGAAAAATTCGTATATTTTCATATTTCTGAACTTAAAAATCAGACATGTGCTGAAAAATACGTATATGTTCATATTTTTTATCAAAAAATCAGAAAATTGCTAAAAAATACGTATATTTTCATATTTCTGAGATAAATAATGAGAAATGTGCAGAAAAAAAAAAACGCATATTTTCATAATTTTGAATTTAAAAATCCAGAATGTGCTGGAAAATACGTATATTTTCATATTCCTGTGTTAAATAATGAGAAACGTGCAAAAAAACGCATATTTATATTTTGAATTTAAAATCCAGAATGTGCTGGAAAATACGTATATTTCATATTCCTGAATTTAAATATCCAGAAACATGCTGAAAACGCGGAAAAAACGCATATTTTTCAAAATTTTGAATTTTCATTTTTTCATATTCCTGAGTTAAATAATGAGAAACATGCAAAAAAACGCATATTTTCATAATTTTGAATTTAAAATCCAGAATGTGCTGGAAAATACGTATATTTTCATATTCCTGAGATAAATAATGAGAAACGTGCAAAAAAACGCATATTTTCATAATTTTGAATTTAAAATCCAGAATGTGCTGGAAAATACGTATATTTTCATATTCCTGAGTTAAATAATGAGAAACGTGCAGAAAAAAAATATTTTCGCATTTTTTCATAAAATCAGAATTTGGAAAATCCGTATATTTTCATATTCTGGAAAATAATGATATATTTTCATAAATTTGAATTTAAATTCAAATGAGAAAATACGTATATTTTCAGAAAAAAATGAGAAACGTGCTCATTTTTCATAATTTTGAATTTAAAATCCAGAATGTGCTGGAAAATACGTATATTTTCATATTCCTGAGTTAAATTATGAGAAAAAACGTGCAGAAAAAAAGAATGTGCATATTTTCATAATTTTGAATTTAAAATTCAGAATGTGCAGAAAAATACGTATATTTTTATATTCCTGAGTTAAATAATGAGAAACAGAAAAAATATTTTCATAATTCTGAATTTAAAATCCAGAATGTGCTAGAAAATACGTATATTTTCATATTCCTGAGATAATTAATGAGAAACGTCAACAAAAACGCATATTTTCATAATTCTGAATTTAAAATCCAGAATTTGCAGGAAAATAACTATATTTTCATATTCCTTGGTTAAATAATGTGAAACGTGCAAAAAAAAACGCTTATTTTCATAATTTTGAATTTAAAATCCAGAATCTGCTGGAAAATACATATATTTTCATATTCCTGAGTTAAATAATGAGAAACGTGCAGAAAAAAAATATTTTCATAATTCTGAATTTAAAATCCAGAATGTGCTGGAAAATACGTATATTTTCATATTCCTGAGTTAAATAATGAGAAACATGCAGAAAAAAAAAATATTTTCATAATTCTGAATTTGAAATCCAGAATGTGCTGGAAAATACGTATATTTTCATATTCCTGAGTTAAATAATGAGAAACGTGCAGAAAAAAACGCATATTTTTATAATTTTGAATTTAAAATCAAGAATGTGCTGGAAAATAAGTATATTTTCATTTTCCTGAGTTAAATATTGAGAAACGTGCAGAAAAAAAATATTTTCATAATTTTGAATTTAAAATCCAGAATGAGCTGGAAAATACGTATATTTTCATATTCCTGAGTTAAATAATGAGAAACGGAAAAAAAAAAATATTTTCATAATTTTGAATTTAAAATCAATAATGTGCTGGAAAATAAGTATATTTTCATTTTCCTTAGTTAAATAATGAGAAACGTGAAGAAATAAACGCATATTTTCATAATTTTGAATTTAAAATCCAGAATGAGCTGGAAAATACGTATATTTTCATATTCCTGAGTTTAAATAATGAGAAACATGCAGAAAAAAAAATATTTTCATATTTTCATTTGAATTTTAATACGTATATTTTCAATTCCAGAATGTGCTGGAAAAAAACGTATATTTTCATATTTCTGTGTAGAAAATTAAATAATGATTTAAATAATGAAACGTGCAAAAAACGATATTTTCATAATTTTTGAATTGAAAATCCAGAATGTGCTGGAAAATACGTATATTTTCATATTCCTGAGTTAAATAATGAGAAACGGGAGCAAAAAAAAATATTTTCATAATTTTGAATTTAAAATCCAGAATGTGCTGGAAAATACGTATATTTTCATATTCCTGAGTTAAATAATGAGAAACGAAAAAAAAACGCATATTTTCAAATTTTCAATTTAAAATCCAGAATGTGCTGGAAAATACGTATATTTTCATATTCCTGATTTAAATAATGAGAAACGTGCTGAAAAAAATATTTTCATACGTATATGTTCATATTTTTATCAAAATATCAGAAAATTGGAAAAAATACGTATATTTTCATATTTCTGTGATAAATATTGAGAAACGGGCAGAAAAAAACGCATATTTTCATAATTCTAATTGAAAATCCAGAATGTGCTGGACAATACGTATATTTTCATATTCCTGTGTTAAATAATGAGAAACGCGCCCAAAAAACGCATATTTACCTCATTTTGAATCTCAAATCCAGAATGTGATGGAAAATACGTATATTTTCATATTCCTGATTTAAATAATGAGAAACGTGCAAAAAAAAACGCATATTTTCATAATTCTGAATTTAAAACCAGAATGTGCTGGAAAATACGTATATTTTCATATTCCTGAGTTAAATATTGAGAACTTAAAAAAAAACTCATATTTTCATAATTTTCAATTTCAAAATCCAGAATGTGCTGGAAAATACGTTATTTTCAAAATTCCTGAGTTAAATTATTAAAAAAAAAACGCATATTTTCATAATTTTGTATTTAAATAATGAGAAACGTGCAGAAAAAATTCGTATATTTTCATATTTCTGAACTTAAAAATCAGACATGAGCTGAAAAATAAGTATATGTTCATATTTTTAATCATCAAAAATTGTTAAAAAAAATACGTCCTATTTTCAAAAAATTTTAGATAAATTGAGAAACCTGCAAGATTACGTTTATTTCATATTTTTCTGAATTTAAATTAGAATGCACTGGTAAATACGTATATTTTCATGTCTCTTAATCGAAAAATCACAAAGGTCCTCAAAAAATACGTATATTTTCATATTCCTGCATATTTTCATATTTTTGAATTTAAAATCCAGAATGTGCTGGAAAATACCTATATTTTCATTTTCCTGAGATAAATAATGAGAAACGCGCAAAAAAAAAACGCACATTTCCATAATCTGAATTTAAAATCCAGAATGTGCTGGAAAATACGTATATTTTCATATTCCTTTTAAATAATTAAAATGCAGAAAAAAAAAACGCATATTTTTCAATTTTGAATTTAAAATCCAGAATGTGTAAAATATTATATTTTCATATTCCTGAGTTAAATAATGAAAAACGCGCAAAATAACGCATATTTTCAAAATTATGAATTTAAAATCCAGAATGTGCTGGAAAATACGTATATTTTCATATTCCTGAGTTAAATAATGAGAAACGTGCAGAAAAAAAACGCATTTTTTCATAATTTTGAATTTCACATCCAGAATGTGCTGGAAAATACATATATTTTCATATTCCTGAGTTAAATAATGAGAAACGTGCAGAGAAAAACGCATATTTTCATAATTTTGAATTTAAAATCCAGAATGTGCTGGAAAATACGTATATTTTCATATTCCTGAGTTAAATAATGAGAAACGTGCAAAAAAAAAACGCATATTTTCAGAATTTTGAATTTAAAATCCGGAATGTGCTGGAAAATACGTATATTTTCATATTTCTGAATTAAATAAAAGAAATCTGATGACAAATACGTGTTTTTTCATATTTCTGAATGAAAACATCATGAATTTGCCATAAAAATAATTATATTTTAATAGTTACGAATTAAATCATCATTAATGTACAAAAAATAATTATATATTCCCATTACGGAAATGAAAAATCCTAAATATACAAAGAAATAGGTATATTTTCATTGTTCTGTATACAATAGTCAGTACTGTGCAGAATAATTATCATTTTTTAATATTTCTTAATTGAAAAATCAGAAATGTACAAAAAAATAAATATATTTTCATATTTCTGAATTATCAAATAAATGTACAAAAAATAATTATATTTTCAAATTTCTGCATTAAAATTCAGAAATGTGCAGGAAATTAAGCATATTTTCATAGTTCTGTATCACACAATCAGAAATGTGCTGAAAATTAAGTATATTTTCATATGTTTGAATCTAAAAATCATAAATATGCAGTATAATAAGTATATTTTCATATTTCTTAATTATAATATCCTAAATGTGCAGAAAATATGTATATTTTCATATATCTTACTTAAAAGTTATGAATGTGCACAGTGTAAATATATTTTCTTATTTCTGAATTAAAATTCGTAAATGTTCAGAAAAATAAGAAAATAAGCATATTTTCATATTTCTGTATTAAAAATTATAAATGTGCAGTATATTTTTGTTTTTCTGAATTAGGAAATCCTAAATGTCATGAAATATTAACACATTTTCATATTTTTTGAATTAAAAAATCTAAATTTGCAGAATAATTGCATATTTTCATATTGCAATGCCAATCATCTTACACAGTGTCAGTTGTAACGCGGTGTCTGTTCATGGCGACCATGTGACAACGCATCATAACTTCACTGGTCCGATGACATCCACAAGACTGGCTGTTGTCCTGTATTGTCCAGTATTACAAGTTAGACCCAAGTCTCCGGTTTCAAATATCGATTCGATTCCACTCACCAGCCACGTTTGGGATTTTTTTTATCCTGGCGAGTAGTTATCGGGTCGTAGAATTCTGAAAGCTCCCCGCTGGTCTACCTGCAAGCTTCTTGGGTAAGGATCAGGTTAACAGCAAATAAATATGGCCAAGTCGAACCGATTTGAGAGGGACAAATATATATATATATATATATATATATATATATATATATATATATATATATATATATATATATACATCAACAATACATCTCGCAAAAAGTTGAATGTCTCTTGTATATGAACGATTATCAACAAAACGAAAGAAAATTCTTCATGTAATTCCATTAAAAGAGAGAGGTGGCTTCGTTTTAACCCTTTTTTATCTGTTTTTAGCGCAACCGCCGATGTTCCCGTCCTCAGTAGTAGTTATGCTAGTAGTAATATTAGTGGTAGCAGAAGAAGCGGTACTTATATCAACAGTACATATTAACAGGTGCTTTGTTCCATTCTTGACGTCACTTCCTCACTGTCCCTAACCCAACTCTGCTCTGCTCTCAACCCAACTCTGCTCTCAACCCAACTCTGCTCTGCTCTCATCAACTCTGCACTGATCTCATCAACTCTGCACTGCTCTTTTTGTGGAGAGCTGGTGACGAATTTGACATACTTTTATTAGGAAAGGGATCGACCTATTTCCCGAATTCTAAATTAAAACTTCACACTCTCTTCATCTTTCAGTATCCTTACCCTATTGCCATTGTTCTATTTGCAGCTCTGGGCAATTTAATAAACTTTACATAGATTCATGCTGTTTTGTCATCTATAAAATTAAACTTTAGATCGAGACATTCTGAATTCTATTTTCTATTAAGAATCTGATATTTTTTGTATGCTTAAATAGAAAAATATTGTATTTAATTTTCTAAATAAAATCTCTAGCATTTACATTTCAAAGTTTTTACAGCATTTTTAACATCTTGGTTCTTTTGAAAACGCCTTTTTTCCTCTTTGCCAGCATATTCTCCTTTATTATCATTATTATTATTCCGGAGTGATATTGCTCCCTGCCACATCTTTCCCTTAACCCTTTTGTCTAATACTTGTATCAGAAACCAAAACTTCAAAAGTTAATTCTACTCATGCAATTTGTCTATTATACCTTCCACATGCAAATATTATTTCAAAAGAAATGTACAGTTCAATTAAATCGATTCAAACATTACAGTCTATTTCAGCTCCTTTTTAGGTTAAGTTCCGCCATTCTTATGCACACCAATATTTAACTAAAACAAATCCCTTCTATCAGTGTTATAATGTTCACAGTTACTTTTTCAATTCGAACCAAGTCCAATAAAAAAATAATAATTACATCTTACAATAACTTTCTTTTCAATTTCATGTCAAATTATATAAAAACAAATAATAATCATAATAATGCTTTTTTTTCAATTTCATGTCCACTTAGAAATATAATCACAATTATGATTTTTTTTTTGTAGAGTTCTCAACACTCCACATTATTTAATCAGTCATTGTAATGATTTATTTCTTATCCTTTCTGCCCATCCTAGCTTTAATCGAGGATGATTTCTGTAGTCGATTCGGGGTCCTCTCCAACAGTGGTCGACTCTCCTTGTAATTCCACGATAGGTTCAATCACATTCACATTGGATATGCTTTTACGAACTCACTTAATGGAATCCCTCTTTCGCTCGGATACTTACCAGCCAGTTCACCTCGTCTGCATTACAACTTCACCCGCCTCTTCACCTAACATCAGATTACTACTATCAATAAAATGACTAATAATAATCCTACAAATATTATAGCCCGCCTATTCAATTCTCAACTCGGACTATTTCCTTCCACTAGGTCTAATTTAGATTTTAATTCTTCTAATTTAATTTTATCAAAGGCGCTTCAATAAGTCCAGCATTTTCTCTAAAGAGACCTCAGGGTACGCCTTTACTATGGGTTCCCATAATTCTGTCCATTTACACTAATTTCAAAAAAGATTCTTTTGCTTCATATTTTTCTTCGGCCTGGTAATATGGGGAGGGAGTGTCAGTGAGGGTCCCTGAGCTCCACAACCCATTGGTAAGTCTACAATGAACAACGGTGGTTTCACCCTTATAGTTCTAGTGGCTTCTTCTTCACAGACCCTAGATAATTTTTGTCCCCCTTGGGTGGCTACCGCCCAAATCATATCTGATATGCTAATGGCTGTAGGTAATATAACACTGAGCAATACTTCTATTTAACAGTGCTTCTTAATTCCCCTCTTATTCTTAAATAATAGAAATAAGAAATAATTCTTAAATAATTCAAATACACACAGATCATGGATACCAGCCACATAGATTGGACTTGCAGATACGTAGATGCCTAAAGCATCAACTTGACATCTATTCGCTTCTTCACTTGTTAACAGCATAAATTTTGTTCCGGACATCCTCTCAGGCTCTTCTGCATGTATCTTATCAATCTTCTTATTTTCTCTACTCGGGGACCTTAGTTCTCACTTCCCCTCTCAGTCGTAGCTTTATAGGTAATTCTACGTCCTTAGATTCTTTTTACGGTTCCTAACCGTTCTTTCAACTAGGCTAACGGAATATCATCCTCTTCTTCCCAACTATCCGATCCTTCACTACTTATCTTCAATGCACCATCTGCTTCATTACCTTCCGCAAAGGAGCTACTTCCACGATTGGAAGTTATTCTCTCCAAACTCTCTGAGGTAATCATAATTTCCTCCTCCCCTTCTTTGCTATCAGTCTCTAATTCTTCGGGTTCAACCAAGGTTGCCCTCCTCAATCCTCTTTTCGCTCTCTTCACTTTAGCTCCTTCCCATTCATCTATCTCAGCTAATTTTATATCCTTAGCATGTACTGGTTTTACCCTTCCTGCTACTTGATCCTGAGTAACGGGTCCCGTCTGTTCCACTATTCTATAAAAAGGAATCCATCTCCGATCCAGTTTACTTTCCCTTGGGTGTACTTCGTAATATACTGGATCACCCACTTGGAAGTTAATTTCCTTCCTGTTTTGATTTACTCTGTCATTACGCCTCTTCTGATCTCTCCTGGTTTTCCTTCTCACCTGAGTAAATTGTTGCTCAAAGGTCTTAGCAAATTATCTATCGGAAAGACCACATCTCTGCCAAATATCATATAATAAGGCGAAACTTTCGCGGTTTCGTTCATCGAAAATCGCACGTCAGCCAGCGCTTGACTTAGATACTCATCCCAGCTGTCCTTATTATCTCCTGCTAACTTCGCTAGTACATCAACTAATGTCCGATGGAATCTTTTTACCTTTGCATTGCTCTGGGATGGTATGGGGGTGGTAATGTGTATAGTATTCCATATTCTCAGAGTCCATAATCTGATCTACATTCTCCGGTGCGTTATCAGGGGCTCCATATCTAGGAAATATCTCCTGAAGTATGATATTTGATACTGCTCGGGCTTTCTTGTCAGGTTTCGCGAAAGCCTCTGGCCACTTTGTCAGCCAGTCCACGAAGCTCACTGTATATGAATTTCCACGTGGAGTTTGTCCATAGGGCCCTGAAATATCCATGCACACCTGAAATGGGTAATTGGGAATATCTGTCTCACTCACTGAGGTGACCCTATTATCTCGACTCTGCGATTCACACGTTATGCACTTTTTCACATAATCCAATACATCATTATACAATCTAGGCCAAAAAGAAGTCCTGCCTATTAATTCATAGGTTTTATCAATATCTATGTCTCCCACCTTTTCATGACACTGGTGTAAGATTTCTTGTCTTAATATTTTTGGTACTACTATTTTTAGACTTCTTTCCTCCTTTGGTCTTGGCATGTAATTCAACAACCCCATTGTGTATGACCTTCCTGATTCTTCTCTATGCTTCTCTAGCTTCCGAATGAGGGTCCCCAATAACTTCTTCTTCCTCATCCTCTGCATCCCTAACTGGACGTTTACTTAGGGTGTGAGAATTTGTCACGTTCACTTGATACGCTCTGTCGTTCACAAACTAATGGATTCAGACTCTAATTTTCTGGGATCCTATGAAAACAAATTACGATATTTTAATATTTCTGAATGTGAAAATCATAAATGAGAAGAAAATTTAGCATATTTTCATATTTCTGAATAAAAAATTATAAATGTCCTGAAATATTTGCATATTTTCATATTTCAGAATTAAAATAATATAAATGTGAGAAATAGTAGCACATTTTCATATTTCTAAATTATAAAATCATATATACGTGTAGAAAAATTAGAATATTTTAATATTTCTGGATAGTGAAAGATAAATGTGGAAAAAATGTCGCATATTTTTATATTTCTGAATTCAAATATATAAATATGTTAAAAAATTAGCATATTTTCCTATTTTTCAATTACAAAATCATAAATTTGTAGAAAAAATAGATTTTCATATTTCTGGATTAAGAAAAACATAAATATTTAGAAAAAATAGCTTATTTTAATATTTCTTGATTAAAAACCATGAAGGTGTAAATTAATATATTTTCATATTTATGAATTAAAAATCATAAATATGTACAAAAGCGGCATATTTTTCTTATTCTCGAATTACATAAATCATGTGTCATATTTCTGTATTGAAATTTCATATATTGTGTAGAAATTAAGCATATTTTCATATTTCTGAATTGAAAAATCACTAATATATAGATAAAGTAGTAAAAACGACAGATTTGAAGGAAAATAGCATATTTTCTTATTTAGTTATTAAGAAAATATAAATATGTTGAGAAAGTTGCATATTTTCTGGATTGAAAAAAAAAAACAGAAATATGTAGTGAAGTAGCATGTTTTGATATTACCGAATTAAAATAACGTAAATGTGTAGAAAAAGCAACATATTTTATTTCTAAATTAAAAAGTAAACATTTGTTGAAAGAAATGGCATATTTTCATATTTTTGAATTAAAAATACGTAAATGTGCAGAAAATGTTGTGTATATTCATATTTCTATACAAAAATCGAATATGTAGAGAATATTTGTATAGTTTTGTATTTCTAAATTAAACGGCATAAATATGAAGAAAATTCTGCATATTTCCATATTTCTTGATTAATAAAGTGTAAATGCCAAGAAAATGTGCACATTTTCATATTTATAAATTAAAAATAGGAAATGTAGAAAGATGCATATTTTCATATTTTTATATCATAAAAGCATAAATCTTTAAAAAAAAGTTGCATATTTTCATATTTTCAAATTTAAAAAAAAACAAATATATAGAAAAAATTTCCCTATTTTCATATTTTCAAATTAAAAATCATAAATGTGTGGAATGTTGTGGCATATTTTCATGTTTCTAAAGTTAAAAAGCAGAAATAGATAGAAAAATTTCTTCTTATTTTATTTCTAAATTAATATGCATAAAAGTGAAAAAATGTTGCATATTTCCATATTTCTTAATTAATAAGGAGTAAATATCAAGAAAATTTGATCATTTCCATATATCTAAATTAAAAAAAAATGAATGTAGAGAGAAATTATATGAAGTTATGAAGATTTCATATTTCTATATTAAAAAAGCATAAATGTCTAAAGTTGTATATTTACATACTTCTTAATTAAAAATAATAAAGGTGTAGGGAAAGCAGCATATTTTTCTATTTCTGTATTTAATGTGCTTTAATGTGTAAAAAAAGTTGCATATAGTCATATTTCTATTTTAAAAAGGAAAGATATGCAGAAAAATTTGCATATTTATATAATTCTATATTAAAAAATCATAAACGTATAGAAAATTTTCATTATACACAGATGTCCTCAAGGACACTTGGCACGGTGAATAAAGGCGTTAGTTACATCCAGTGACAGGACCCAAATTATTAGTAGTTTATTTTCATGTTTCTGACAAAACATAAATGTATACAAAAAAGTGTTTAGTTTCATATCTCTAAACAGCATTCACTGACTCTCTCCATCTATCTGCAAACATCTTTTTCTTCATTGATGTTAATGCAGACCATAGCACGTTGCTTAAACATTCCAATGTTATTGATGTTGGTAGTATTCAGGCATTAAAAATTTCCTTACATAAGTACTAGATTTCTTTACCTGTTTCCCTAGCAAATCCGAACAACAGGTCCCTCTGCACTCATTTCTTACCTCTTCTCATCACTCTTGCTGAGCTTCGCAACATAGTCCCCTAGGAAACAGAGATCACTCTGCAGTATTTATTGATATTTTGTTTGAGTCAAAATAGGAACTTCCTATTCATAAGACCTCTTTCTATTACCAGCATGCTGACTGGGACTCACTACATGATTTTCTTGGAGACGCCCTTTGCACCGATATTTTTAATCTTCAAATTGATAATTGTGCCACTGAGATTTTCTCTTTGGTTAATGTTGGTATGAATGGTTTCATTCCATCTCGGAAATACTAAGTGAAACCTGTCTTCTCCATGGTTCACACCAGCATGCTTTACAGTTATAGCCCACAGGAACCACTATTTTCAGCTATAACAGTGCAACAATTTTCCTTAAACTCTACCTTTCATTCATCTGGAGAATCCTTCCCTAATTTCCCATTTAGAACTGACTTCCTTTTGAGTGATATGCATATAACCCCTTCTATGGTTTCTGCTATTATCTCTAACTTGGATCCCCACAAAGCATGTGTGCCTGATGGTATCTCTGTAATAATTATTAAGAAGTATTCTCCTGAATTAGATTCTATTCTCTCTAAAGTGTATAAGTGCCTCGCTGCCTCTTGCTTTCCTGCATGCTGGAAATCCTCATCTGTTGTCCCAGTTTTTAAGAAATCTGGTAAACCGTCCGGACCTTCCAACTATCGTTCTATTAGCCTTCTACCTTTTTTTTAATATGGCTTTTGTTTCTCCAACTGCTGATGTACTGACGATAATTGCAGAAAGGGTCTGTCAAGTTCTAAATAAGAATGGTGAAGCCCGGCTGTAGCTTTGGGCATCTCAAAAGCTTTCGGCAGGGTTTGGCACACAGGTCTTCTCCATAAACTGAAAAGTTATGGTGTCTCTAGACAAATTTTTGAACTGATCTAATCTTAAATCGTGAAATGTAATCGTAAATGGTCGCTCAATCAGTTCCTTTCGTACTAATGCAGGTGTTCCCTAGAACCCCATCTACAAGTATTTTTGTGGACATACATCTTGTTTATAAACTGTCTAAATGTTCTGTGGATCTCAGTGTTTTCGGCTAAGTTATTTACCATTATCAAGGATGATTTTTTTATAGAATATATATATATATATATTATTTTATTACCTATACTCAGGCGGTCTGAAAAAATAAGATTAATACTATTTGTAAATAAAAGATATTATACAAAAGTGAAAAAATTCAAGAAAATATCTAAAGACTAAAAACATTCGTGTGGCTTGAAAATAATCAACCTGCACCAGAATATCTAGCCTAAAGAAAAAACACCGAAAGTAACCTCAGTTAAAACGTAAAATTTCTCAATACAATAAGTAGAGCAAAAACTAAATAACCTAACGAGCCAGAACCTATTTACCTAGGTTTCGCCTAAAGGATCATCAGGATAACTCGGATATATATACATAAATTTTTCGAACTCGGTCACCACTTTCTGGTCATATTCATAATTGATATTAGTGAGTGTTGGGTTCTTTTATATTATTAATGTTTCTATTACTTTTAACCCATTTCTTGCATGTGGATGAGACTATTATAGTCGTTTTTCCACAAGTATGTAACGAAAAGAGGTTGGTAGGTCTGCGTGTGTGTTTAAGTGTGTATCATGAATACTTGCTTTACATCTATCGGATCATTGCTCCATTAGGAACAATTTATTCATTGTCAAAGTAATATCACTAGCAGAAATGTAAAACCATTTGTTGGACGATTTGTTCTTTGTCTCTGTGATTGCTTCTTCCATGACGAAGATATAATTAAGCGTTAATTTCTCGATGCCATAAAGAATCTTAGAAACTCCTTTGTCCTTAACCAGTGATTATTGATTGCAAAGACTTTCCCAACATAAAGATATTGAACAGAAGAAACACAAGTATCATTACATGGTCTGCGCTTTTGTATTTGGCTTAATGAAATGAACAGAAATAATTTTATTAAGAACAATTGTGATATTCATGAAAGACAGGTGTAAACGTCAACAATATAAATAATCGTGAACATACGTGTTCATATAAAGACGTATTCACATCTTCATATAGAAATACAAATGTATATTATCTTGAAATGTCTGTGTGCGTATATATATATATATATATATATATATATATATATAGAGAGAGAGAGAGAGAGAGAGAGAGAGAGATAGACAGACAGACAGACAGAGAGAAATACGCTATATGGAATCATATTCTAGAAAGTTGATATATATTGTACTTTTTTCAACAATATATTGTATTTTTATGTATTCTGTTATATACTCGTACATAAGCCTACTTCATGTATAGTTCGACTCCTAAATTGTTTTGAGAAAAACTTGATTTTTTCGTATAGTTTGTGTATAACACGGCCCCAGCTTCTGAGCAATACTAGTGGGACTACTGTAGTCCAGTATTGCTGTACTGGAGATCACCCTGAAAATATTTTATAGCAAATAAATGGTCTTCATTTTGAAGTAGCTTTGTACAAAAAAGAATGGTGAGAAAAAACATTAACCGTAAAATATCTTATACGAAGATCTAGATACCGTACTTTTGTTTTCATTCATGACTGACTAGGGTAGCTCCTTTACCATGGACCTGCCTCTTATGTAGATTAAGTTTCTTCCCTTTTATCTCTACATAAATATGAAAATCTCATCCATTTCGTGCAAACGAAGATGAATGCAAATTGGAGAAAGAAAAAAACATTGTTAATTCTTCATTCATATAAGGTATTTGTAGATTTTAAGCGGTATACATAGTGAATGATGTTCTACTGTTCATGTAATACCAAAAAGAAAGAATCTAGGCTACAGGAAGCAGGATAAAGCAGCTTAATTGTACCGCTAACTTTAGCCAAATGTACCGTGAGGATGTAGGCCTAACAGTTAGGTTAGTGTCAACGAAAAGTGCATTCATTTTCACTCCTCCACAAAAATACCGGCATGATTTCAAAAGTATAATCTGTGCATAATGCAACTCCTTATTTTTTCGAAAAAAAATGAAGATAAGAACTTGCACTATAGTATATATGGAAAATACATGTAAATTGGTATAAATTTACGTATAAAATCTCTATAAACACATTTGTTTTGGTTGTCAGAAACTCATGACACATTTTCAAGGAGACAAAAACAAATTCAAATATAATTAAATTACATTTTATTACAATATATCATGATAAACGTTATTATCAATTACAATGGCCAGATGTAAAAGCAAGCTTATCAGTCGATAAAATATTAGGTTTTATTTTGATGAATTTTGATCTATCTTAAATCACATCTTTGTTATTTGTGAATTTACTGCCACTGAGGAAATGTTTTAGTGATCAAAATCAATGATATGAAGTTGTCAAATAGTTTTGATATCGAAGATGGCACCTTTTCTATTTACCAAAACGTGATATTCCTGGTCTAATGCACGATTGACATGCTCAAACATCTTCAGTGATGCTTTTTCCAGGATCGACCATCTCATAGCGCACGATACTTATACAAAATGTACGGCAGAATTCGGAGATGAAGTCTGTATTTGGATCAAACTGACACAGGGTGATAACCGATACTTTTCGTGATTGTCTTTAATGTACACTAATTCTCACCTTTTGTAACATATTGTCGAAGAAAACGGGGATTTTTATTTTCAGTCAATAAAATGTTTGAATGTTGTACTTCAACAAATTCATGGTTGGATGTTTTATTTAAGTTTTTGATTAAAGTCCTTAATAAGTCCCAGTTGCGTTCTGAGTTTTCTTGTGAACTTAACAAATTTCTTCATATATAATTGAACATGATGCATTGTGTCTCTTTGATAAATCAGTTGCTACTTCAACAGATGCCTTCAAAATATTATTCTCTAAATATAAATTTTAAACTTGTTAAATTATCAATAGTATTTACACTCTGTAACTTATCATGAGGATGTAGCACAATTTTTCTTGTCTCGGTTACATACCCCTATAAGATTTTTTAATCATATATATTTTTTCTGTTTGAATTTCTGCTATGAAGTGTTGCACTCTCCAGCCTTCTTCAGATGTCCGTGGAGTCGATTAACCTTCAAGGAAATTCAAACTGATACGCAGGTAGATTGTCCTTGTCTCATTGTCCTTGTATAGAGATATCTCTTCTTGTTTTTATTTAATACGGCACAGTTACTTATTGCCCTGTTTCCATCCAATATGTACTTAGTCTGTACTACCAGGCCCAGAGATTGAACTCACAGTTGCTATGTGGCCGAAACATTGTGATAATAACAAAGATGAGGACAATGATTTGAAAAAGACAGTATAAGTATGTAAATACAGATGCATACATTTCAGTTTAGCTCTTACATTGAACGAATTCCAATGATCACCAGGATTTAATCAAAAATTATTTATCATAGTGACAACATCCAGTTCTTGCTAATGACTGAGATAGTTGAAAGTACTTGAACAAAAAAAAACAAAATATATGAAATTTCGACAGCTTATTCATAATTTCAGACCCAATATGGATCTCATTTGGAAATTGGAAAAATATAAACAATTAATCATATCTTTTCGGTTAAATTTAACAAAACTTAACTTCTCGCTGCCTAAATACACACGCACACACATACATACATACATACATACATATATATGAAGCTCACTTTAAACTGTTTTCTATGGAATTAAACCAGAAATAATGTACTACTTGTAACCAGAAATAATGCACTACTTGAACCAGAAATAATGCACTACTTGTAAAAAATGTTAAACTAAATCTGGATTTTGCTGTTTGCTTTTTAATCCCTATTTAAGAGTAGTTAGCTAGATCCAAATGTTTATTTTAAATAGTTTCCAAATCACAACCATCTATGGATACGCTTATATTTATTAATTTGAATGTATTTAGCACAATTTATATAAATGTATAAAAATATTTAAATCATTTCCTTAAACAGCGACTTAACATTTTGAAATATAATTTCTAGAGTCTACACGTATAACTAATATGAATGTTATCCTTATTTCTCATCTACACAAACATGCACACTCACAAGCATATACACTTTTCTTTGTCTATCTCTCTCACACATACACACACTCATATATATATATATATATATATATATGTCTGTGTGTGTGTGTGTGCGTGTATGTGTGTACTTTCACACATAAAATACTTATAACAAAATTCTGACTCATATGACATTTTACATGCGCGTACACCCGGATATACGCAAGTATACACATATATGCTTCTATACAAATCAATGTTTAGATACACACGCATTTCGTTGAACAAAAGAAATTATAAGCAACAGTTACAAAATTATCCATTTGAAGATGAAGGAATCATTTCCCAGACAGTGCCTATTAAGAGATAGATAATTAAAAAAGCATTCTTTAGCATCTGCTGTCATTGTTGACAGTGAGTGGACATTTGCAAGATGGTGAACAATGTCTGAAAATAAATTCGAAATGCGCAGTGATTTATATTTCACCCAAGATTGATGGACGCAATGATTTTTATTGCGGGTAAATTATTAAAAAAATGGGAAATACACGCGGCGTTCATTTTTGTTCATGAATGACGTCACATGACTGACTGAAGAGATGCATCCTTTTCGATGGTGGGAAATCTCTGAAATTGAAAACAAGGTACACGGCAATTTTGTACAACAGAAACGTCAAAATACTGATTGCTGATGAAGGAATTTTTTTTGCTCAAAATGAAATACGAAATGTGCGGCCAATTCTGTTCAAGACCAACATCATAAGAGTGTCATTTTGGATGCAAGGATTTCAAAAGCTGACAGCTCAAAATGAACACAAATGACTCAAAGATTTCTGTTTAAGACTCATCATCACAAGCCTTGTTGATGAAGTGCAAACATTACGATGTCACGAACCCCAGAAAAGTGACACAATTTAGGCGTCCATTTATTTCCCAAGACGGGCTAAATTTATACAATGATTTCTAAAATGGACAAGATCGGAAAATAAAAGACCTCAAGACTGATGTTTTGTGACAGCGGTCTTGAACAAGAAAAAGAAACACCATGATTTTGATGGTGGACAACGTTTGAAATTTGGTTAAAGTTCCGCTTCACAAGGTGGTGAGTCACCATTTTTCTAAAATGTTCCGGCGAAAACAAGCTCTACTGCAATACAAATCTGAATGAATATAAGAAAATTATCAGAATATAAAGCAAAAAAATGAAAGGATAGTTATTCTTTGTTACTAAATTATTTTCAAGAAATTGTTTTGCGCGCCAAACTTTCTTCGTTTTCATCCATATGTATGGAGTGTTTTATGACAATCATGTCTGCATCTGATGATCTTATTTTACTCTATGTATATGCATAAAAATATTCGAATTGGTTTAAGAAATGGATATAGAATTGTTTTCTGATTGTATGTACCATTTCTGTATTTGTGCGTATCTGGCTATATTTAAACTAATGTGTCTAAGAAGGGAATATTACTTCAAATCAAATCCCATTGATATATATCTAATCGATATCGTTTTGTTGTAGAAAGCAACCACTTAATCTAATGAACTGTAGTGTAGAGCGACACCAGACGCAACACAATAATCTGTAACTCTTAGCAATGGTCCAAATGTTGCAATTAATTCTGTTACTGTCTCAGATTCAATAACCGGGATTTAACACGTGCATTTTCTTACGCTATTTTCTCTACGTTGTCCATTCACAATTAGTTTATTAAAATTTTGCTTACATTACCGCTGCAGTTAGCTCCCAACTTCTCGCCATGCCCATTCACTTGACCTTTGTTTCACTTTCCTTAAAACTGGCGTCGCATTTGGTTTGCCGCCATCCTGTGTAACTTATATGAGGAGACAGCAGCGCCTTGAATACATGACACTTTTTCTTTCGTCCAATTGTATCTAGTGTTATTTTCTTCTCAAATAAAAATACTTATAGCTTTATATAGCTGAAAAACAATTTAATTTAATACGGGATTCAAGTGTGTATTGATAGATTATCTACCCTTTCTTGATTAATGGTTAAATCATCTTTCCACCTTCCATTGCTATAAAAGTAAGCAACAGAAAATTTCAATCGTCAAATCTGTGTGTAATTCTGTATCAGAAAATAATACCAAATTTTCAAACTTCTGAAAGAATCAGTTCTCACTTTAATGATTTCTTAAGCAAAATAATCTGATATTTTAATCGTAGTAACCTTGATCAATTTTGAAGTTGCCATGAATGAGAACGCAAGCCTAATTTAGATCTGTTTAACAATTATCCAATCAAATACAGTATCATAAAAATGTAAAGTATAGCAATAATATTATAAATATTAATATAGGTTTGTATTTTAATAATTTTATATTTATTTTCACTGTAAGAAATTAGTAATGACGTTTATCATACCAAATTAAAATGTTACAACAAGATCAACATACAAGATACGCCATCAGAGAAAACTAACAATTACAGCAGATTCTAAAGGCTACGAATTATATTTCCAAAATAAAAGAGGTGTTTTATTTTTGCTTCAAACCTAAAAGAAATTGAAAAGCACAGGAGATAATTCTGATTGGTGTTTTTATATTAATATCCTTTTATTTATTGTAATCAAAATATAATTTGAAACCTTAAAAAATCTTGAAGCGAAACCGATTCTAATTTTTTTAAAAGCAGCCTACTTAACCACTTAAATGACATCACTTGAATTAAAGTTGTAAACGGACTTTTTTTATATATAGCAGCAATATGAAGAGCTGTAAAAGTTTCTATTATCCTTACCTCTTTGGAAGAATGTTCTTTGAATTCGTTGTTTGTCTGCAATTCTGTTCATTTCAGACCGGGCTTTTTAGCCTCTTAGAAAACATGTTTACAGTCTGGAAGACGAAGAGATCATTCTATGTGCTTTAGTACTATGTATTCTTGCGAAAAAAATTATCTCCCGCTCGCAAAAAAATCAGACATGTCTATTTTGATTATACGAAGGAAAAGATAGTTTGTGACATTTATTTTGTCATGTCTTCATATTTGTTTGCCATTTTCTCCACATACCTTTTATTTCTGTCTATCTCTCTTTCTCCACGTTATTACTCTATGTCTACTTATATATATATATCACTCATTTTCCCCTCTGTCTTTGGTCCCTCGAGTGGATTTTCATAGCTTCATTGTAAATATTCTTGTTCATAAGCATACACATATATTTAGACAGCATATCTTCATTCAAACATGTTTCATTGAATAATATAAACATATTATATGTATTTCTTTTTATAATGATCATTTCCAATTCTTTAATCAGTTTCTTGATGTTAAGATGAAATTTTGTGACAAAAAAAGTAAGTACATATTGACGGCCACAACATTATCACGGCGTCTTACACTTCATTTGCCGGATACAAGTTCTATTGCACAACATCTAAAAACACATTCATGTCCACCTTCACAATACAGGAAAATACTTGTTGAGAAAACTAATATACCACACCAGGAAAATAATAAACAAAAACTTCAAATTCTCGAAGACCTTTATATAAAAAATCAACCAATCAGCATTCAACAAAATGTATCACGAGTGTAGCTGTTGAAGTGTATATAATAAACATTTAATGCCATTTTGCATTTATACCAATTTCAGGGACTCTTGTTTTGCAAAATATTTCGTAGCTACAACGGATAAATTAAAATTTTTAAAATAATTCGTTCACACGTATTTTTTTAAAATAACTATCACAACGAAATACAGATTTCATCACAGTTACAATAAGTTTGTCTTCGTAATTCAGCCTTAAGGATGACCATGGAAGAGATCGAAAATACTTGAGTAGGAAAATTCTACGGCGCCATCTTTGATGACTTTCATCTTAACATCAAGAAACTGATTAGAGAACTGGAATGGATCATTATAAAAATAGACGCAATATGTCTATATTATTCAATGAAACATGTTTGAATGAAGATATGCTGCCTATATATATATATATATATTGAACAATAAAAAAAATATTAAAAAAATTAAAATCTTCAGACACACTGGGTTGTAGATTAATATTCTTTCGTTTTTTTTATTATTATTATTTCATTTCGATTCCATCGACTAGTTTCTGGTTGGTAGCAGTGAACTACAAAAAAAAAAAAAAAATATTATATATATCATCAGGATATATATATATATATATATATAAATATATTATATATATATATTGATTTGCATATATATATATATATATTGATATATATATATATATATATATATATATATATATATATATATATATATATATATTGAAAAAAAAAATATATATATATATATATATTGATATATATATATATATATATATATATATATATATATATATATATATTGATATATATATATATATATATTGATGCATATATATATATATATATATATATATATATATATATATATATATATATATATATATATATATATATATATATATATATATATATATATATATATATGCATATATATATATATATATATATATTATATTGATATATATATATATATATATATATATATGATATATATATATATATTGATGCATATATATATATATATATATATATTGATATATATATATATATTGATGCATATATATATATATATATATATATATATATATATATTGATGTATATATATATATATATATATACAGACAAGTGTTGTCTATTTTATGTAAATTCTTTTCATATCGTCTGATAAGCTTAATAACATTATCATTAAACGAAGAAAGAAAAATCACAATATTGATACATATTTTTTTAATCATATCTAAGCTTTCGGCTTACATAAGCCATTATCAAAGATGACAATTACATTACAATATATTAAGCAATACACGGACAAATCAGTGATGATAGTCTGTTTCTGTTTACATGGAAGATTTCCAAGCAACGACAAACTCGTGCATATGAGACGCTGGAAGCGAAAATCGCACCGCAGTTCATGACGACACACATGACCACGCGAGATTGAAAACGGGAATTATTAAGTATGGGAAGCCGTTAGTATAAACCAATGGCTTCTGTTACTAATTATAGGCATTTAAGAATATTTGTGGAGATTTCATAGTTTATTTTGTTCAGGTTAGGTTTCAACTGTTTTATGTATATAACTTCAAGAATTTTTAGTTTTTGTTTGTTGTTTTCACAATATATATATATATATATATATATATATATATATATATATATATATATATAATAAAAAAGGCTTAAACACTAATATTCCATGGTCATAATTTATTCCATTGGAATCGTAAATACGATCATCAGACCTACAAATTCAAAATGAAAACAGAAAAAAAAAAAAAAAAAAAAAAACACTCCGGAAATCAAAACAGACTTTAGAGAAAGTGTAAGTATGAGGAGGAGGGACATGAAACCTTAACAGAGAGAATTTTAGGAGATGTCAATTTAAAAAGAGGAGAGAAAGAAAGTCGACGGATGTCTAATGCATAAAGATACATTTCGTGGTGACATATACACACCATAGACAATTAGGATAGGAGGGGAAAAAAAGAGAAGAGGTAGGGGAGAGAGATGGGACGAAGGAAAATAAAATTGTGTTTACTTAAAGGGCCGCTTTGTAATTGAGAAAATTAGTATCGACTACAGGTTAGAAATCAAATATAAATATATGAAGATGAATATAACGATTGTCTAATTTAGCAAGGACCAAATATTTCTATGTTCAAAAACACATACTAATACACACAAAAACATATACAAGTAGGTACATACACTTAGGCATGTACTCACACACACACACACCATATACATGTATGGGAATTTTTTATATATATTTTGCATATGTATGTATATTTTCAACTAATATTATCTATATATATATATATATATATATATATATATATATATATATATATATATATATAACGTTTTTTTTAATCACCATCACAACGAACTGCAGATATTATCACAGTTACCATAAGGATAATCTTGGAAATCGAAAGTACTTGGGTAGGAAAATTCTACGGCGTCTTCCTTGATGATATTCATCTTAACATCAAGAAACCGATTAGAAAACTGGAATGAATCATTATAAAAATAGGCATAATATGTCTATATTATTCAATGAAATACGTATATATATATATATATATATATATATATATATATATATGCATATTTAGCTACAGATGAAATGTCTGCTTAGCAAGATCAATTTAATGATTTTAAACTACAAATTTCACATGATTTCTCTCGAACGCTCATATCTGCTAGAAGCGTATATTAACGTAAACAAATGACATAATATGTTAGGAAATGGACTAAGTCCGACAAATGTTATAATATATTTTCTGTTTATACGTTATTTTTAATTAATTGTAATTCATTTTTAAGTAATTGGAATTTACTAACCAGACGTATCCTCTGTAGCTAAAGGCTATATGACGGCTCCGTGTAGGATACAATTTCGTTTCCTGTCAGAGGACACATATTTTCTATGAAATTTCTCGGACTTTCAGGCTGGTAAATGTGGTTAATACTGTTTATTGTAAATAGAGCATTTACTTATTTGTGTCGATAAAAACAACGTATAAACAAAAAATATATTAAAATAATATAATTTCTTATTTATAATTATAATTATTTTTTTTAAATATAATTCCATCGCTACATAAGAGTTCTCATGTTTCAAAAACAGAAGCTAAATACTTCAATTCAGTTATAGAAATTAAATTAAAGTAAAGTACCTCAAGCAAATTTTGGAATAACTAATTTTGAAATTTCTTCTTGTTTTTGGAAACATGAGAACTCTTATGTAGCGATGGAATCATATTTTTTAAGAAATAATTATAATATAGGCTCTACTTGTATATCGAGCACTATTTAAAAAAAAAAATACTAAATAATTTTGGATTATTAACCTAACGGTTCTTTCCTATTTTTTCTATATATTTGTGTGTGTGTGTGTGTGGGCGATGGCGAAATGGCTGGGGGTGGAAAGTCGGAGGAAAGTCGATTTCAACTTCCAGTCGAAGAATTAAGCAAAAACACCTTTGGGCAATGCATGTATCGATCTCTTTCCGCAAGCTATTGTTAAATAGCCGGACAGACTTGGTTCTAGAATTTTAGTCGGCAAACAGTCTATGAGAAGAAAAAACTTTGAATTAAAAGTAGCCTGAAGAAGACTGGGCTCCGTAAGGCTATGTTAGCCAAGACATGACACTTATGCAGAACATGTGCTGCTCCCCGCCGACACCAGTGGCTTATTGGGCTCGTGATATATATATATATATATATATTATTTTAAGACATTATACATTCTTTTTTATAGATGCAAATAAATCAAGTAAATGATCTTTTTATAATAAACAGTATTAACATTTACCGGCCTGAATGTCCGAGAAATTGTCATAGAAAATATGCGTCCTCCGACAGGAATGGAACCCGTATCCTATACGGAACCGTCATATAGCCTGACGTGCTTTTACCGATTTCGCCACAGGGGAGCGTTTCGGTTAGCAATGTCGCTTTTACTGTTTTTAAACTACAATTTTCCATGATTTTCTCACATACATTCATAACTGATCGATGCGTATCCAAATGTAAACGTCACACATTATGAAACGGACAAAGTTCGACAATTATTTTAAGACATTTTTATGTTTATACATTCTTTTATATATAAACATAAAATGTCTTAAAAAATATATATATATATATATATATATATATATATATATATATATATACACACCCACACACATTATAGCAAAATTATAATCACTTTTTAAATGACAATAAATGCAATGTTTTTATTGACTTGCAAAGAAGATTAATGTTTAAAATTAAGAAATATAAAAATTAACGGCTTCAAATAATAAGTCAAAAAGTGTGTACATTTTTTGGAACATATATATAGTTCTTTCATGCAGTAAGTTTTTAGAATATTTCAGAGCCTTTCTCTAATTCAAAATTTGAACACTTCAGGTTATTTCTCCCCGTTATTTTTGTGTATATATTTACAGGTTTCTAAATAAAATGTAAACACTTACCTTGATAAAGTTCCTCAAAAACGAACCTCGTTGGCCCGAAAGGTTTTCTTCTTTTTTTTTTCATTTATTTATATGTATATATATGTTTTTCATAGGTTGCCTGACTTCATGACCTGATGAATATTTATGAGCGTTCCTAAACTTAAAAACTTTGATAAACCAATGACATTTCTGCTTTTGTTACAAAATAAAATCCTTGCATTTACCTGAGAGGGCGAGGTCTAAGATAATTTTTCCTTTTGTCTTTGTTATATATATATATATATATATATATATATATATATATATATATATATATTTTCTCAGTTATTTCCTTTTAACTCAACTCTTCAAGTTTCTTGTTCACCAATGTTGTGGCCTGATATTGAACTCACAACTCTTTGGCTCTCCTTTGTATTTCTTACCACAGCTGTACGTGATGGCGTGCTGTCGTTTTCTCGCTCCATTCTGAACTGTATCGATGATTAGCTTCAATGGAAAGTTAAATAATTAAAATTATTATTTTTAGTAAATAAAATATTCTAATGTATTTAAGATAGAAATTATATAGATTGGAATATCAAATATATGCTTGATTTTTTAAAATTTTCTTAAAAGCGCCCTTTTTCTTAATTTTAAGAAATTTGTAAACAAAACAAAATTATCAGTTTAAAAATCTTCCAAAAATAAAATATGTATTTCTAACACATTATTTGAGTAAAATTAGAAAATTTAAAACTAAATTAATCTGCTTTGAAATAAATAGTATTTACTCATAGCATAAAAAAGTAATATACAAGCATTTTTGACGATGGGTCCTGATTTTCTTTGATTTTTATTGACGTATCGATAAGTTCCGAGGTGATGAAAGATTTTATGGATTACCAGAATTGACATAAATTTACGAAATCTAAGTGAACGCATTTCTTTTAGTTTTTAACTACCTTGCAATCTTTACAAATTAACATATTTTCAGTAATTATTTAATATTTTATTGACTTTTAGTTGTGCTCCAAGATGCTTTATGAAACTTGCATTTCGTCTCTAGGTTCTTAAGTTTATTTACTTAAACAAAAATTAATTAATTGAAGTATGACGCAAATAAAAATAAATATATAAAATAAAAATATTTAGTGATATAGTATTAAAAAAAGTAAAACTTACTTTGAAATTTTGAAAGGATGTTTTGCAAAGACGTTAATGATGAAACAGAACTGAATAAGGGAAGTGAAAAAATTGCAGTGCGTCGGACGACACGTAATCATTTTAAGGTTTATGTTATGTAAAGCTTCCCATAGGTAGACATTGGGAACGTTTGTACACTAATTTTTTTTTTTAAATATTGGGTTACAAACGACTGTTGTAAGCTTTTCAGTTTTGATTCGTAAATGTACTTTTCACTTGACAATATCACCAAACTGCCGGTTTGAAGGAATGCGGAATTTTAAACGATTTTTAATACTATAAATTATTTAATTAAAATTTTTAAAAAATGAAAACAATTTTTGTAAAAATTAATTATTCATCGAAAAAATTTTTTTTCTTAGACAATAGTGTCCTTAATAAATCTTATTTATAAAAGCAATTAAAAGTTTTTCTAATTAAATAATGTCATAGTTTTATTGCATTTATTATTTTACAATTCACAGCAGATTTTTGTGAATGGGTTAACTGTTTTTAAAAAAATGATGATTTACTCTCGCCAAGGAGTCCTGCTTTTAACTAATAAAGAAAAACCGCCATAAAAATTTCTCAAAATTTTATGAAATTAAGTAAATGTAAAAAAATATTTTTTACCAAGATTTTCTAAAAAATTTCAAAAATAATTTCATCCATTTCTGATAATATCTAGGAAATTTCATTAAAATCTGACAGTTATTTGATTTTTGCAAGAATTTCCAATTCAGTGTGATTTTCACCGGAAAAAGCGAAAAAAAAAAAAAATAACCGTTATCTTTGGTTTGGCCGATGACGTAAACAAACAAGATTATTAACCAAAATTCCGAACAGGCTAAAAAGGAGTAAAAAATTTTTAAAAATAATTTAAAAATACTTTAGTCTTTGCTCTTAATAATAACATAAAAATTTTGATGACAAAACTTTGCTTTTATTGAGTTTGCGGCCTTTTTAATCATGCTATGCTGTTTTTCCCGCGCAAAGTGGAGGTACCTATAGAATAGGCTGTGCCAGAGGTAGTTTCACCAAACACTGAAAATTCCTACGAAACCTGAAAACCTTAAATAGCTTTGTCAGATCGAGACTTTCATATGGATGTCATTCATTGGGCCAAACTCGTTCAGAAATATCTAAACTATCAGCTGTATACAATCACTTTCTGACATCAATGGTAAAAAAAAAAGTTTGGAGCCAGTGAATCATGAGGGTATTGGCAAAGATCGTAGTTCTTTGAACATTGTGGACTGACGCTACAGAATCTCAAACAAAGAACTGTACCAAATAACAGAAATCACATCACTTGAAGACTACCTACAGTAGCAACAACTAAAATGGATATGTAAAACTGTAAATCAAAGAGAAGATAATCTCATAATGAAGATATTAGCATTCCACGCAACTTCAAATAAAAGGTTAAAAAGAAAACGTCCATCAATATAGAAAAGAGCGATAAAAGCTACTGGCCTTGAGAAACCTGTTTTCCTAAAAAAAAAAAAAAGAGTTTTAAGAGAAAGATTTTAGAAAATTCAACCAAAAAACGGTATGAGCTGCTCGGTCAATGAATGTCAAATGTTTCCTTGTAGGGAAATGGTTAATACTACCATTACATTTGTGAAAATGAAAAGAAAAAGCCGCGAGTAAAATGGTATTTAGTAAAAAAAATAAAAAAAACAGAGAGACAGAGGAAAAAATGCAATCTATGCATTGTGGAAAAGCTACAAAATATAGAATTATAGAAAATCAATAAGTTATATGATTTAATAAACAAAATAAATTGAATTATTTTTAAGTGTCGGCAAGCTGGCTAATTTCTTCTGCTGAACAGGAAAACAATATTAATGTTTGTAGTGAGTATTAATAATAAACAGCCACCCATTTGGAAAAATCAGTAATCGTGAAAAATTGATAAATAAAAAAAAACTTAATTTTATCTGCATTAAAATGTTCTTTTAAAATAGAGGATAGATAGATAGATAGATAGATAGATAGATAGATAGATAGATAGATAGATAGATAGATAGATAGATAGATATAACTTCACTATATCTACATTGTTTATATTTTCAATCCATCACTACAGGAAAGATTAAAGTTTTTCTATGATTATTCAAATTTCCTTTTACAATTTCTTTTCTGCAAACAGTCCCCGAGTGCGGACGGAAAAGATGACCATGAAGGAGCGATGCTAAAGATGTGAAATCTTGCATGCATCAATTTCGAATCTTACTAATAACTGCATTGTTTCTTTTCAGGTAAACTCCTATTTGCCTATTGCTTATATATATATATATATATAATTTCTTTACGTAACCAAAAGAAAAACGTTATACCGGATGATATATTCCTTTACTGATAATGTTTGCAATATGCTTTACATTTCTTGCAAATTGCATCAAAGTCAGTGCAATGTACCTTTATCCTAATCTGTCTACATTGATTTTAAGTGAAACCGTATAGACAAAAATGTCACTTACGCCTCAAAACACAATCAACACACGTAGACATATGTACACTTATATAACAGCTTTTCAATACATAAAATACAATATATAGCGTTTTTTCCGAGATAAATGATGTACAAATTTCCTATACATTTTCTTATGTTAATATACTTAATTCAGTCCTAATATTTATCATCTAGACTGAACATAATAAATTTAAAAATTAAAATTCCGCAATAGCTACGTGGCAAGTGCATATATATATATATATATATATATATATATATACTCATACGTAAACATTTTGTACCTTCTTAAATCGAAGTCAGTATTATTTGTTTGATGATGAACAAAAAGATCACAAAGAAAATCTTATTATACAAATTACCTGAAGAAAATGACTTAAGTTTGAACTGATCAAATTAATTATCAAATTCGTGCATTTCGAAAATTAATGTCTCACGAACTAAAATAAATGTAAAGTCTATGTAAAAAGTGGAAAATAACGGTTGAAAAGAAAAAAGAAGAAAAGGAAATCAAGAGGAAAAAGAAAAAAAAGTCGAAGACGGATGAGTTGAGAAGGACAAATGAAAAGAAAAAAAACATGAAAGAAATAAAACGAAATGTATAAAAGTAAAATAAAATGAAAGTAAATAAAAAATAATGGAAGACTAAACCAAACTCAAATTGCAATGAAGGAAAATTACGATAAAAGATATAAAAAAACGAAAGAAAGTAAATGAATAAAAAATGATGGAAAGAAAATGTGAAGAAAGAAGCATGGCGAGGTGGCAAAATGAAGGAAAGGAAAAAAAGAATTATCAAAAAATTAGAAAACAACACAACATATAAAAGACTGAAAACCGTACAGAAAAAATGAACTCTTTTCACCGTTCAGATGGTTAATAGTTACACTATTTGGATTGTTTGACTGTTGTCCTCATCCGTATTACCATATTCACGAGGTTTCGCTTGTTGTACGCTCCGGGAGATATGAGATGGAATTTTGAACCGAACCTTTTATTTAGGGTATCTCAGTTTTAGTTAATTCCTCTTGATAACTTACTTAACTCTCTTAGTTTTTGTTACTTCTGCTGTGGCCATATATTGAACTCACAACAGTTATCCACTCGACCATATGACGTTAACTAAAACTGAGATATCCAAAGGCATAGCACGTGGAACTAGAACAATCTACCCCTGTAATCTAAATAAAGGACTCGATTCAAAAGTCCAATATCTTCTGAAGACCGGATTGTACAACGGACGAAACAACGTGAATATAGCAATAAAGATGAGGAGAACAGTCTGAACAATGTAAATAGTGTAAATAGTTGCAACATCTTATCTCAGAAATATAGACAGAAGCTGGTTAATATATTTTATAATGTTTTCCCCTAATGACCAGGCGCCTTAAACTTTCCAAAATGAATGTTTTTTGACACATTCGCTTCGATTAGTCTTTATACTCAATTTTGAAAATGTAATATTTTTCTTTTGAATCCGTAGTAACGAAACATGTGGGAAATTTATAAACTATCAATTCCTACGCACATTATAAAATGTCACGCCAGGATGTAGAAAGTGATAAAACTGAAAATCAATAAATTATCCTCATCATCGACTTTTCTTCCTGAGTTATCTCGTTTATAATTAGTTCTTCGATAGACTGGATACTACAAACCTAATGTCCAACCTTTACTGTTTAACGTTCGATTAATTGTGGGCAATGAAAACGACAAGGACATTGGCACGATAGGAAAACTTATTAATAGTAATGTATCAAATACTTTATAAAGTCAAACGTAAATCAGTTTTCATTTTGTAAGCTCTTCTGATGAATAATTTACAAGATTAATGTTTTCTATTATGTCATGTCTACGCATAAATTATATACAACACTGTTTTTAAAAATATTGTTGTATTGAACGTTATTTAAAAAAATATGACAAACTGGAAATTTTTTTGTGACGCGTTTCATCCGTTAGGATTTCATCGGACAGGACTTTGTTGACGTTGCGACGTCTACGCATGCGCACGAAACGAGAGACGCAGGTAGCTTCAACATTTTTTGAAAAAATATTTTTGTTTCAATATTAGCCAAATTTAACTGTATTCTTTTTTTTTCCTCTCCATCATCTTATTTTATATTGTCACAGTGTGACAGAGAAAAAGGTGATGGAAAGAAAAAGAAAACAGATGAATTTGGCTAAACTGAAACAAAAAATATTCTTTCACAAATGTTCTTCCAAAAAATTTTGAAACTACCTGCATCTCTCGTTTCGTGTAAATGTGTAGACGTGGCAACATCAACAAAATCCTGCCCGATGAAATCCTAACGGATGAAAAGCGTCACATGAAATTTTCTAGTTTGACATATTTTTTTAATATATAATTATATATCGCTATATCAAACGTTATTAAATCCAATAATGACATGGTTTTTGAATTTCAATAAAAATGGGGACCGTATAGTCCGTGAAGAAAACATCATAACAATAACAATGAAGAAAAATTCAAATCTTTTCTGGGTAATTTATTTCAACGCAATATTTTCTGGTATAAGGACACAGTTTTGGGCTATAAATCAGCAATACACTCGCTAAAAGAAAAGAAAACACACATTACTATTCACACGTTACTATTCAGGTTCCATAAGCAACATTGTCCAAACATTTTTTATCAGGAACAAAGGGTGTTAAATAGTAGTAGTGGTTTGTATCTGTTGTGGATTCCGAGATGAAATCCGGTACTAATAAATAACGACAAGAATGAATATATAAAAATAATGTATTAACGTAATAAGACAAACTGTTACCTTCACCTTCGGTTGTTCTCGTATCTCGGGTCTTCACGTAGCAGTAGTATATGTATATACTGTGCGAGTCCATTTGTGTAAAAAGGGAACAACCCCTCAACACCCCCTTCTTAGATCCCTTTTCGGGGTGGGGGGAGTTAATAGCTTTTCCTTTTATGATCGTTAATCAGAGGCTCTGTAAATTTTCTTTTCCTGCTAGTCCTTCTAATTTCTGTCTCTTCTTGTGGTCTTTGAATCTCAAAAGCTTCAAAGATCGCCTCCATCGAATCATCATTTTCAGTGGGTGACGAGCTTGGCTCTTCAACTCGTCTTTTTTGTATTTAGTCAATATGTCTTCTGTGGGTAAATTTTTCTCCTTCTATTGTGTACATCACGTTTCCTAGTCTGTTAATTATTGTACCCAGTTATAAGTCATATTGTTCCTGAACATCCTAAAATAGACCCATTCTTTAGGTTTTAATGATCTCTTGAGTACTATATGTGTGTGCCGGTTTTTATTCTTGTTAGGCAATAACTTATCCAACACAGACCGTATTTTTCGAGCAAACATCACTTCTGCTGGTGTGTTCCCGTTTGGTGTTATTCTGTATACTTGGAGGAACTGTTGTATAGCTTTTTCTGTCGGTATGTCCTCTGCTTTTTTCAAAGCTCTCTTTAATGTGTCTACAAATCTTTCGGCTTGCCCGTTCGACCGCAGTTGATACGGAGCTATCTTAATATGATTTACTTGGTAAGTCTCACAGAATTCTTGGAAGTCATTTAAGGTGAAATGTATGACATTATCAGTTACTAAGCAGTCCACGACGCCGAATCTCGCGAATAATTCATGCAGACAATTTATAGTATTTTCCGTTGTTGGGTTTTTAAATCTGAAGACTTCTGGCCACTTACTAAAGCTATCTACCGTTATTAGATAGTAGTAACCTTTTATGGGTCCTGCGTAGTCCAAATGAAGTCTGGACCATGGTCTGTCCACCTTAGGCCATGGTTTTTGTATAGTCGGTGGTGCTTTTGCTGCAGCCGCACAGCCTTTACACTTTCCACCATTTGCGTAATATTATTGTCCATATTTGGCCAGTAAACAAAACTTCTCATTAATGCTTTCATCCGTTTTTTTCCCGGATGTCCTAAATGAAAGTCCTTCAAGATCCTCCTTTGTAACGATTTCAGTATTACCACTCTCTCGTTATACAGTAATATGTGGTCACAAATTGAAAAGCTGTCCGCTAAGCTCCTTTCCTTTTCTTCTATTTTTTTCTTGGTATTCTGAATAAATTCATCCTTTCCCTCTTCTCTTCTTATCTCTAGCAAAGTCACAGGTAGTTCCATTACTGTATTATGTAACACTTTACTGATTTCATCTTCGGCTCGCAACGCCGCTATTACTGAGTCTTCCAGAGGTTCCAATCGCGACAGTCCATCAGCATGCCCAATTTTCTTCGATGGTAGGAACTCAAGTTTGAAGTTGTAGTTCAATAAAATAGTTCCCAATCTTAGAAGTCTGTTGGCTGTGTATATGGGTAATCGTCTTTTCGATCCAAAAATCGTTAGAAGGGGTTTATGGGCCGTTTGTAGAGTAAACTCTCTTCCATAAATATATATGTGAAAGCGAGTTATGGCGAATATTATGCCTAACGCTTCCATTTCAATTTGTGAATAATTCCTCTCCGCTGGTAATAATGATCTCGATACGTGCGCTATAGGCTTCTTTGTGCCATCCCGCATCTTGTGTAGAATACAAGCTCCTTTGTATTATTTCCTTAAACGCTTTCTGACAGTCTTCCGTCCAATTCCATTTGCTCTCTTTTTTCAGTAACTCATTTGCGGGGGGGGGCTCAATTTATGCATATTTTCAATGAATTCACCGTAGTAGTTTGCTAGACCCAGGAAACTTTGCAATTCTGCGACATTTTTTTGGCTCAGGCATATTTTTTATTGCAGATGCCCTCTCTGGGTCTGGTTTCTTACCACTTTCATTAATTATATGGCCTAAGTATTTGATTTCATTTAGGAAAAAATCTTATTTTTTTCTTTTACTTTAAACCCAAAATCTTGAAGTCTTTTAAAAACTTCCTTTATGTGCAATGCGTGATCTTCAACGTTGTCGCTTTTAATTAGAATGTCAGCCAAGTAAGCGGTGGCAAAGTTCTGGCCAGTGAGCATTGTATCCATCGTTTGTTGAAAAATTGCCGGTGCTACCTTTACACCAAATGGTAAACTGTTGAATTTGTACAGTCCTTTGTGCGAATTAATACACAGAATTTTCGTACTCTCTTCTTCTACTGGAATCTGTAAATAAGCCTCACTTAGATCTATTTTGGAAAATACCTTACCGCCGTTAAGCTTGGTAAATATTTCATCTGGGCTTGGTAATAGGTAATGATGATCTTTTATAGCCTTATAATTTCTCCGGATTTTTTTTTACATAGACTACTGGTGCCGGCCATTTACTGAACTCAGTTTTTGAAAGGATCCCAGTTTGTTCAAGTCTCTTTGTCGATTTTCTCTATGGTAGCAAACGGCACGTTCCGCTTCTTTTTAAATACTGGTTGGACGTTTTCTTTTAATTCAATTCTGGCTGCAAACTTGTTGCATCGTCCCAACCCACTCGAAAATACCTCGGGAAATTGATTATGTAATTCTTCCTTTAACTTTGTCGCTTCTTATGGTTCGCACTTTATCTTTTTACAAAATGAGTTGATAGGTAAATCCCATACATCGAACTTTTGCATTCAGTCCGTGCCCACCAGATTTTCTGTATCCTTCATTACGAATATTTTGAGTTTTCTTGTTTTCCTGTGAAATTTTACATTTAGGATTACTTCTCCTTCGAATTTTATACGCTTTCCTGTAACAGACTTAGATATTTTCTGTGTATGTAACATGGTTGGTCTATTAAGCTTTCTCCATGTTTGTAGGTTAATTATCGTCAGATCTGACCCTGAATCTAGTTGCAATTTTATCTTTTTATTTAAGATTTCAAGTTTCACATATTTCATTGTTAGTATTGTCTTCATGCATTTTAGTAGCTTTTATCCTACTAGTAGATTTTCTGTTCCTACATTGGGATGCCCTGTGACCCATTTTTCCACACGCAAGACAGTTTTTATATTTAAACCGACAATCCTTATTCCAGTGTAGTCCTCCACATCGATAACATGCAGATGGGGGGGGAGCTTATATTTGCTTTGATTTCCGTCATTATTTGCCCTATACGTTGTACTATTTTCATTATTATAGAATTTTTCTTTTCTCTCCGGGGAGGGTGGGTTAGCTTACGTATATGTGATACTCCTGACTCCTCAATATCCTTGGAGTCTTTCTTTATATTCAGACATTTCTGGCAGTCTTCCAATAGTTTTTGTAGTGTTAATCCAGGTTCATTTTGCAGTTTTGAAAGCATTCTTTTGTGCATTTCACTATCGTTTGCTGGGACTAACCCTTGTATAAAAATAAGACACTTAAAATTGTCCGGGGTTAATTCTGCCAACTTGAAGTCGTCGCAATGTTTATTCACGATTGCGGCGAACGTAGAATAGTCCTCATTTTCATCCTTTACGAGGTTAAGACATTTCCACCTTTTGTGAAAAAGTGACGTTTTCGGGCTGAAAAGCTCCGCCAGTCATGTAACTGCTTCATCAAACATTAAATCATTTGTCTTCTTTGGCAAAATGTAATTCACAAATTTTGTGTATTCATCCGTTCCTAATTTCCTGAGTAATAGTCGTAGCTTCTTTGCTTCCGTCCAGTTTTGACAATCGATGTTAAAGATGTCTTCATGACGTCTGAAAAAGTCCCCGTAATTTTTATCCTCTTCTAGGGAATATTTCAATGTTTCTGTCCTATTCCATACTGCGTCTTGGGAAAACGTCGCCTCTTTTTCAATATTTTGTTGTTGTGTTTACTTTTACAATTAGCTCCTGGAGTTGTATTTGTCTTTCTTCATTTTGCATTTGTCTTTCATGATTTTCCTTCTGCGTTTTTTTTTCCATTCTTTCTTGGAATTGGAATTGCTGTTCATTTTGTCTTTCTTGAAGTTGTATTTGCCGTTCATTTTGGTATTTTACAAGTTCTACTAAAATACTTTTAAAATCCTCCATGATAAGAGTCTTACGAAAAACTCGATTTTCCGTATTTTAATCCTCGAAACTCTTTGTTAACCAGTTGTTGCGGATACTGGCAAAAACGGCAATTTTCTTTTTTGAGTCTCCGAGAAGTGCAAATTCTTGTCGCCCAAGCCGTTGTGGTGAGAAGAGAGAATTTTTTTTCTTTCCGTGTAGGTCCCAATTTCTCGTCACCAAATTGTTGTGATCGGCAAGGGAGAATTTTTCTTTGTTCTCTTCCTGTGTGAGTTCGAATTTCCTCGTCGCCAAGTTGACGAGGGAGAATTTTGTCTTTTTTGTTCTTCCCGTGTGAGTTTGATATCCTCGTCTCCAAGTTGTTGTGGATTCCGAGATGAATTCCGGTACCAATAAATAACAAACGCCAAGAACGAATATAGGAAAATAATGTATCAACGTAATAAGACAAACTGGTAATGCAGGTTAGTAGCAGTCTTTGGTATTGAAGTATCGCTGTATGACTTCTTACTGAGTTTACGTGCTCGCTCACTGTGATTATTGTTGGCTACGTTTGTTCTGTCTGTCTGTTACCTTCACTTTCGGTTGTTCTCATCTCTCGGGTCTTCACGTAGCAGTAGTTTATGTATATATTGGGTGAGTCCACTTGTGTAAAAAGGGGAGAACCCCTCATCAGTATGTATTAAGTCTTACAAAATTAATTTCTTATTTTGCTTTTTTTTTTAACTCAGATATCACATCACTTGCCTACCCAACATGAAATTTGTGACACGATATTGAACTTAATTCGCGATGATTATATGATAGGATGTAATAGAAAATTCATGCAAGACCACAATTTATAACGAACGCAAGAACCACTTAACTGTAAATAGCTAGAAAGAACAGGATTTTTAGCATAGAACACAAAACTGCACAAAGCAGTTTTTCGTCTTGCCAATTAATTCAACATTAAATTTGTCTATATTTTTCATTTTATTGCAAAAGACAATGAATCAGTGTTCGACTTATTAATAAGTTGAACACTGACAGTAAATTCACTGACAATAAAAAAAAGTGATCTTAAATGAATTAATCTTCCATTTTATTCATATTTCGATTCAATGCTAACATTGAAAAGTATTAAGTTCTTTCAATTCATCGTATTTGATAAAGTTTCTCTATCCGAACTATAGTTATGATTAGCCACTTTGATAGCTAATGGCAACAAACGACGCCCATGCTTTATCCTCAATGAAGATATTTTTAAAAAAATATGAGTGATAAAAGACATACGTCTATACATTGTCATTTTGTTAATAAGAATTAATTCACGTATGTTATGAGTACCACAGTATCCGTTACGCGGTAACTGAGAAAGAAATCTTTAGAGATAACGACATGGAAGAAAGTACATCAGTCAAATCCTGAACAGTAAAGACTGACCTATGTTTTTTTTAGTTTCTATTTCATTAGCATATTTCCATTAGAGATTGAATGTAATCATTTCATACAGACAATGACAAAAAAAAAGCTGCGTGGTCCAGCAATCGTTTCTCGTTGAATCGATAATTTTAATTTGTGATTTTTTTTAAACCGGACTATTTTCATCTCATTTTACTAGCAAAAGAATCCAGACAAAGAAATATAATAAAAAGGTAGAAATAAAGGGTAAAAGGCTATAATAATTACGTCGTTCTGAAAGAGCAGGCGGTCTTGCATTGAGTGATATTAACCTATGTTAAATCAGCATCAAAAATCCTGGTTTCTACCTGAACTTGAAGAAAATTGTTGCTAATCTATTCGCTTAGCAGAAAGCAATATAATTATCATCTTTTCCGTTTCTCAAGTCACTACTACTACTACTACTACTACTACTAATAATAATAATAATAATAATAATAATAATAATAATAATAATAAAGTGAATGTTGGCCAATTAATGAAAGAATATAAAATAATTATCTACTACTAACTTAAACGTAATCTATTTTCAGGAATTGTATACAACGCATGCTTATAACAAAGGTAGATGCAAGTAGAAACTTCAAGCCAACGAATTACTGACCAAATCAGATTTTGAAAAAAAAAACTGCGTATAGGATCGCGAGCGACAGGAAATCTTTGAGAGAATAGTCAAAGAAACAAAATCTACAGACCATTTATGCAGCGATATAATAACCAAAGAAAATGACTAAAAATCTGATATAAGATACAGAAAGATGTACCCTATGTGACATGGTAACATACCAGATAGAAATAATAAAGAATTATATAAAGAAAAGCGTCGAAAAATAATGGACAAAATGGCACTGGAGAATGAAAAACTATGCCGACCGATCAAGTCATATATTTTTTAATTCATTCAAATTATCGAAAAAAAACAAGAGTTTCTTTCTGTCACTCGCTTTCTCTCTCTCTCTGATATATATATATATATATATATATATATATATATATATATATATATATATTAATTGAAATTAATTGAAAAAAAATAGGAAAAAGATATTTCTTCAGAATTGTAGTTTTATCAATGGAATTGTATATATTAAGAAGGAAACGAAATACAACAAACTCTTGTCATAATTCTACACGTAGAAACGTTGATGATACTGAAACGTTTAAGTTTGAATCATTAATGATGATAAGTCATTTAAAAAATTACTTTTTAATCATTTTATTGAATTTTGAGTCCCGAGAAGTATTTCTTGTTCATCGATTTTCTCATAAATGTTGATATCATAGAGTAACAGTTTTATTTTTTGTTATAAGTATTAACAACAATCTGACTTCTTTGTTCAATGCAATGATGAGATTTTTTGTAGTGTGTATATATATATATATATATATATATATATATATATATATATATATATATATATATATATGTTGAGGGGTCCTCCTTTTTACACAAATGGACACACCCAGTATATACATATACTACTGCTACGTGAAGACCCGACAGAGCAAGACCGGCGGGAAACAGACCGAAGAGGGAGTGTGAAAGGTTGAAGGTAACAGACAGACAGACAGACAAACAGAAAGAATGAACGTAGCGATCAAGAGTCACAATGAGCGAGCACGTAGACTCAGTAAGAATTCATACAGCGATACTTCAATACCAAAGACTATATAGACATTTGGCTACTAACCCGTATTCCTGGAACTACTAACCTGCATTACCAGTTTGTATTATTAAGTTAATACATTATTTCCCTATATTCATTCTTGGCGTTTGTTATTTATTGGTACCGGAATTCATCTCGGAATCCACAACAACATATATATATATATATATGTGTGTGTGTGTGTGTGTGTGTGTGTGTGTGTGTGTGTGTGTGTGTGTGTGTGTGTGTGTGTGTGTGTGTGTGTGTATGTATATGAGAGAGAGAGCTAAGAGAATGAGATAATGGGAAAATTTTATGCAACTAGTTTCGTCCTTGTAAAGAACTTCATAAGACTAAATTAATGTTTTTATTGATCTAATTATATATATTAAATTTTAAAACAAGATAATATCCCTATTAAAGAAATGGCATAGCTCTGTTCTGTTATATATATATATATATATATATATATATATATATATATATATATATATATATGGTAAAATATACTTTTAAGGTATGGTATATTTACGAATAAAGTGCTCAATATCAGAGATAGGGCGTATGTAAATATAAAAGTGGACATTGAGGACAATACCAAGCGGCGACAGTGTTTTTTCTTGAACAAAATCTTCAGTTTTGGCTCGACTATTTATGCTCGTTAATGGGGCATTATGTGTAGTAAGATCTATTGTATTATCCTAACAGGTAGGATTGGATAGCTGGTTATGTTTCAAATTATTCTAGAAGCTATTGGGTAGAAATAATCGTAGATCCGAATGAGTTGATTTTTAGCGATTTTATAGTGTTTTTATTGACTTCTTATTCATTATTTATTAATGATTAATTATTTGTTGATTATTATTATTATTATTATTATTATTATTATTATTATTATTACATGTGTTCATTCGTAGTTTAATTTGTTTAAAGATCTTTTTTTCATTTTATTTGTCGAGGGTTATTCATTTAGTTTAAAGCATTGGCTTCGTCTAAAATCTGTCATATTATCTGCGTTGTATATAATCCATATATTTACGTTTTAATGTAGTATTTTACAAGGTATTCGTTTTTAAGTTATTATAGTTATTTTCTCCTCCAGAAAGAGTATACAAATTTTGGATTTACTGTTGTAGGCGGAGGCTGTTTTTTCTTAACTTCCATGATATTTTTGGTATATTTTATTTTTTATTTATTTCCCCATGTATGTTTTAAAGTATTGCGCCATTCGCGTATATACTATTTGTAAAGGGTGTTTTGTGTGCATGATTTCTTTTTCCAGGGCCATTCATTTGCTCCCATCTATATTTTACAGTGGCTTTGGTATATTGTTTTGCAAGTAATTTCCATTTAAGGGACATTCGTTCTTTGCCCTGCAGTTGCAGGTGGTTTGATTTGTGCAAATTGGTTGTTAGTTTTCCGTTGTACTTATTTATTATTCGTGTCATGTTCTCGGTGCATCTGCGGCTGATTTTTAATGTGTTTCTGATGAATAACTTGGGGAACCAAAACACAATACACATGGCCTGAAAACTGCGTTCAAGCATGAAATAGTCGCCGCTTGGTTTTTACCTCAGTGTCCACATTTATATTTACATATACTATCTCTGATATTGAGCATTTTCGCCCATAAATACAGCATTCCATAAATATATTTTGTATTATCATTCACACACGCGCGTGCCCACACATACATGTACATATATATAAAAGAACATTGTCGTACATTCGAAAAAAGAATTTTTACTTAAGAATTTTTCTAAAATATAATCGGAAAAATATCAAACCTCACCGTTACCACGTTGATGGATGACAGGCAATCGTGTATAAATCAAATAGCAAATCCTATTAACATATCCAGTGAGATAGTTCAGAACATAATACACAGTAAACTTGGCATGACGTGGGTTTCTGCACAGTATGTGGTACGTCTTTTGGTGACTTATCAAAAGCACATCAGGCTGATCACACTACCAGTAAATCTGACATCGAGCTGGTTTACTTGAACGTTTCCTAACCCAGGGTATCTGTTGAGTCTTTTTCATATTCTGCTTTATTTTCATTTATTCTTTATATACTAGGAATTTCTGGGAAATCAAAATTTATTCCCCTTAGCATTTGATTGATATCTGCCCTTGAATGGTTAGATTTCTCATTAACATATAACAAACTGCTGTACATACGAAATAAGTGTTTCACATTACAGAATGTAATGTGAAACACTTATTTCGTATGTACAGTTTTAGATCATGGTTTTGAACAACTTTCAAGTTCCTCTCGATCTCTATAGTGGAGCCAAGTTCTTTAAATAAGTTGAACAGCTTCTTTCGTAGTGTATCGCTTTTTTTCGTTTATCTGCGATCACGTCACGTATTTTTGTGCTGTCATTATCTCGAATATTCCATTTAATAACATACCTGTTTTTTTTGTTTTTGTTTTTTTTGTTTTTGTTTTTTTTTTTGGGGGGGGGGATTTGGTTTTCCCTTCTGTAAACTTTATTTCACTAGACAAATCGGTGGGTCTTTTTCATTATATCCCATGTTACATTGGAGCTTTTCTCTTTCTTTAAGCTCTCACAGGTACCTAGCAAGGTGTGTACTATTCTTATATTCGGGCACTTTGACGTGTTCCAATGTTTAGCAAGCTTGTTTCACTAGATCAATTATACCTGAGTAGTGAGTTCAATCCCCAATGCTACTTACTTTCGACTTTGTACCACATCTAAGCTACGTTTAGTAAATAGTTTTTAGGTGGTATAATCGTTAGCAAACTTGTCTAGCTTGACCAATTACGCCTAGAGTAAAATTTAAATCTTCATACCTTCAGCCTTGCACAACATCTAAGCTACGCTTAGTAAATCAGTGTTTGGGAACTTTGATGTCGTGTAATGGTTAACAAGTCTGACTCGCTAGATCAATTACGACTGATTAGTGAGTTCTATTGTCACAGAGCGCTCCTCCCTTTCGCAATTGTGCCACATCGAAGTTGTGTTTAGCAAATTCATACTATTCTCATATTTCTCCACATTGAAGGATGTTTTATGAGGGAAAATACACAGAGAGAAATTTCAAAAATTTTTTACAAAGATTTTAAAAATTTCTCCTGACAAGTTATGAGCCAAAGTATAACGGCTTATTTTGTTTTTATAATGTGCATTTTTCCCCTTTCATCACCAACGTTACAGAGATAAGTGAAATAGATAAGTCAAATAGAGAAAAATGTACATTCTATATTGTTCCATAGGTGAATCCGAATAGCGGTAAAGTTTTTATTTATTAACTATATTTTATAAAAAGTATATATATATATATATATATATATATATATATATATATATATATATATATATATATATATGTAAGCAAATGTAAATGGATATAGATCCGACAGAATGAAGAAAAATTTGGAAAAAACAAACCAAAAATCCTTAAATGCAATTATGTTGTTTAAAATGAATGAAATGTCGACGTCTGACGTTTCGGTTTAATAAACCTTCATCAGGACAATATATACTAAAATATATACTATAAATATAAATATATAATATAAATATATACTAGACCTGGTTTCTTTAATATTTCCCCTTTTTTTTTTTCGGTGTATGCTCGACAAGCATACACCTAAAAATTTTAGATCCTAATAGAATTCTTTTCATTTTCTTTTTCATTCAAAATAATCAAAAATTTTTAGGAATACGTTTGAAAGCGTCGCCCATGTGGCGACAACGTGACCATGCTAAACGGAAAGCTGATCATTTTAAAAATTTTCAGTTATCTGTTTTGGATAAGACTTGTTTTTTTATGTCCGTCGTCTTTTTCAAATTGAACTGAATTGTATTTTAATGAATATTGTCCTGATGAAGGTTTATTAAACCGAAACGTCAGACGTCGACATTTCATTCATTTTAAACAACATAATTGCATTTAAGGATTTTTGGTTTGTTTTTTCCAAATTTTTTCTTCATATATATATATATATATATATATATATATATATATATATATATATATATATATCATTAAAGAAAAAACAGACACGGTAATGCGATTAAGCATTTTATTTAATTTTTCTTGTGTTCGAACAAGTGTTTTCTTTTCTGGACACAGAATGTGTAAAAACTTTAAATGTTCTGCAATTCCGAGCGCTTTCGGCTATACTTTTAGTCATTATCAAGGATGATTTTATTTTTACTTTTTAACTGGGTGTATGGGCTGTGTGTATGTTTCTAGAGTTATAAGGATGTTTTATTTTCTGAACACAGCACATTGTGGCCGTATTCGTCGTTAATATCATTGAGTGTTGGCTTTTTTCTTTTATATTATTAAGGCTTCCATTATTTTTAATCTGTTTTTACATATGGATGAGGTTATTATGCTTGTATTTTCTACTAGTATGTTTCGGATGGAGTCTTTTACGTTTGTGTGTGTGTTTAAATGAATTCTAATGTATTCGGATAGGTGTAAAGTAAGGCGTCTGGATAGGCATGTAGTAGTGTGACCGATGTACTTATTTATGAATTTGGTTTGATCGGGAACATAGTTGCTTAAAGAACTCATAAATAATTTCCGTTCCTTGTAATTTAGATTTCGCTGGTGTGTTGTTATTTTTTGGATAAGGTTAGCTTAAAACAGCTAACCTTATCCTCCAAAATAATAACACACATTTTTTGTAGTAGATAATTAATTTGATTTTTCTGTTCGAGTCAATAACATAAATATTTTTTTACAAAATCCAAATGAACTAAAAACAAGATGAATTTCCACTTAGAAATACCATACAGAAAAACACCAGCCCAAATTACCAAGAAGAATTAAATAAAAAGCTTAATCGCAGTACCTTGTCCGTCGTCTTTAATGAAACATGTATAAATGAGAGATTGCTGCCTAAATACAATATATATATATATATATATATATATATATATATATATATATATATATATATATATATATATAAAGTTCTGTACGAATTCAACGTGTGTGATTTCATTAAAATGCCCTCGTCAATCTAACGAATACGAATTTCATACAATTTGCAAATGCATTAACTTATATCCAACAGAAGAATATCATTTTAAATCCTTCTTCGTTATTCAAAACAACTTTTGATTTGAATGTTGAAAAAACATGCACAATTAGCTTGGTATTACCCAAAAGCAGTCTGTTGTCTGTACACCTACGTATGTATAGAACAATACAGTCATATAAATATTTGACGATGTTTTAAGAGGACTGTCTCCTCTTAGTTTCCGTTAATCTAAATAGGTTTATTTTCTATAGAACTGTAAAGAATAAATCTGGTACGTTATTATGTCGAGAGCCATATCGAATTCTCTCGATGTTAATGAGAGTGTTCGAGATATCATTTGATAATGCTTTTCTTCGTCTAGTATTGTCACCACTATAGAAATAAAAGGGGAATACAGCAATACATTTGATGAGATCCTTCATTTCAAGGCATAAATATTTTTCTTTTATTTTCTTTTTGTTATTTTACTAAACACCTTAAGTTAACTTATCTCAAACAATACTCAGTATGTAAAAAATGGCACTCATTTTTACTTAACCGCATCCAGTTCAAAGTGCGTATATATATATATATATATATATATATATATATATATATATATAGAGAGAGAGAGAGAGAGAGAGAGAGAGAGACAGACAGACAGACAGATATGAATAATTAACACCGATAAGAAGGCATTCATTTTTACTTCACCATGTCTATTTCAAACTGCGTATATAAAGAGAAGATATGGACAACAATATATATTCAGCTGTTTCTTTCTATCTATCTATCTATCTATTTATCTATCTATCTATCTATCTATATATATATAAATATATATATATATATATATATATATATATATATATATATATATATATATATATATATATTGGTTTAAAAAGTACCTTCGTATCCTGTTAAATTTTAATAAATACTTCTAGGCTATAGAAGTTTAGGATTATAAATATATAATTTCGGATACTTTTTGAACTAAACTCGTAAATTTAATAGATATACACTGGAGAATTAATTCGGATCCCTTTAACTTTACTTTGGTTTAAAGTACCTTCGTATCCTGTTAAAATTTAATAAATACAATCAGGTTATGGAATTTTAGGACTATTGCTTAATATATTTTATAAATAAATATACTAAGATTCTCTGAATATCTAAATAATTAGTAATAATTTAATTCAAATCTCTTGGGTAATTTAATTTAAATTTCTTGGATAATTATATTAAGAACTTATACTAATTTACGTTATATTCTAAATCTTTCCATAAATTCTGAATATTATTTAAAATGTCCTTAACCAAACACTATTTTTAATATAAATTATTTGTTAAATACATCTACACCAGAATCTTGGCCGGTGAATGAACCATACAGTGTGTTTTTCTAATTCCCATTGACGTAACAATACTTACATTTACCCTCTTCCTTAAATGTCATATTAATGTAGCGAGTTAAATCTGAAATCAGTATCATAAATTAGCTCACAACAAACCTTAAAATCTGCTGAAAAAATCCTAGGGTCTTAAAATTATCCCCACCTTCCTTAAATGAGCATAAATTTGCATCTTTCTTTTTCCGACTCTCTCAATAAGATATCAATATTTTTTTTTATTTTAACCTGGAGTAATTTTTTTCCCGTTTATATTTGGTTTGCAGGTCTGAAGAACTGAAAGCTATTTTTTATAGCTTTCACGAAAAAAAAATTATTACCTATGGGATTTTAAATGTTTGATATTCATTAGTGTTATGGTCCAGGTCCTTGTACCCCGGTGATGGTCCAATATAGAACCAATAAAGAAGAACTCGAACACGGATATGGAATAACACAGATATATTACAAACAGGAATATATACAGAGAAGTAGAAAGTGTTAGTACGAACAATCAGGTTTAGTAGGGAGAACAATTAATATATTATATTTTAATTAAAACTGAATTAATATATTTTAATTAAAATCTATATTTGCCCCCTTTACTATAATTATTACATTCTCTTATGACAGAATTGGTACATTTATCTGTTTCAATTTCAATTTTCGACTTGATATTGTTCGTTCCGACACAGATGCTCTAAGCTATTATTTCCCTTTTCACATGTCCTCTGCACAACGATACCTATGCGATTTTTTTTTGCTTTTTCTTTTGATCTTTTTTTATCTAACCAATTTTCTGAAAAATTAATATATATATATATATATATATATATATATATATATATATATATATATATATATATATATATATTTCGTAAAATACATCTTTTGGGTGTTTTAGTACACATCATCATTGATGTTTGTAGCCGAGTTTCATTTCGGGTCTTTCAACATCATATCCTCTCTCCACGGTGATCGGGTATCGGTGTACTTTCTGTCAGCTACAACTTTTTCCATCTTCCGAAATGCACACTATACGACTTTTCTTGGCAACTTATTGTCCAGTCGCGGATGAAGGAAGGAAACAGCCACAATTTTTATCTGATCAGGATATGGTGGCGTGCTTGGCTTGAAGTTGTAAGTACATATTTGATTCCGCACCCACCTCAAGACATATATACACACACACACACACAGAGAAACCAACTCAAACATCACATTCTGCTTACACTTATCCCCATTTTAATTCATGTTTTCAATTCATGAAAGGAAAAGACACACATATCAATATATATAATCATTATTGATGATAACATATTTAAATTGGAAACATTTTTTATATTTAGGTAGATGTTAATACATGAAGTTATCTGTGTATATCGACACATGGATACCTGTAGGAGTGACTGAATATGTAAAGGAACGTGTGTGTATATGTGATATTTGCATGGGTGTGTATACAGTATATGACAGAGCAAGATCTTTAATATTACCTTCAAATATTACCTCATATTAACTTAACTAAAATTTAAGTAAAAGAGATTACCTATCTAGAAATAGTCACGAGTTAAATTCATGAACAAAATTCAAACGGATAGAGATGTCAATAATAGAAATTTTTAAAGAGGTTATAAAAAAGATTACTAGAAGTAAACTTATATTTTAAAATAAAATTTTATTCTTTTAATGTACTTTCTATGAATATTTTTCTAGTCGACTATTTCATAGAAAATCCGCAAAATTTAAAAAAAAAAATCAAATCGCTAACAAACATCAAATTAAATTATTTGTAGACACTTTAGAGACATTCAAATTTATATCAAACATTATAATCTTTATGAACCCCCAAAAATAACACTTTCAAAGTAAAACAAAATAACAGCCTCTGTTTCTAGCCTTTTTTTCAAAGAAAATTAGTCACACCTGTCATAACTTCCTTCTCTCTTTTTCTCTCTATGGATTTTTCTTCTCTCCCCCTTCGATATCAATATATAACTTCCGTTAAGTTAACCGTTTAAATATGTCAATATCTGCTAACTCACTTATGTCTTCTCTCTCCCCCCTCACTTCCTCACTTCTTTAATTTACATATGTTTAATACGGCCCGTCAAAAATGTGTAAATTTTCTTTTCATTTTTTGTTTGGAAGTAAAGTCTGATGATCCGCAGTCCTTTAAAAGGGCTGTGGTGAAATAATTTATTACATGGAACCTTAAAAAGTGGTCTGTTTTTTTTATATATATATATATATATATATATATATATATATATATATATATATATATATATATATATATACTATTAGGCAAAAGTTTTAATGCTGATCTAATTTTTTTTCTCAGCATATCTCGATATCATTTGGGGGTTGTAGGAATTCTTGATCTTCAGTTTTGATCTTAAAATCGCAGTTCTTTTGCATTTTATTCCTATAAAACGAGATTATATTACAATGCATACAGCCAGTGAGTTGATGGCTTTTTTTTACTTTATGTTATATAGTTATCTAGCTTGTTTGTTCTTTATTATTGTTCTTAATTTTCCATCATTTTATCTTCTTTATTTTTAACTTTCTGTATCACAATATATTTATTGTGGTCATTTCTATTCAATGTCACGGTGATGACATTGTTCGCTAAATTATTTTTGTTCATACATTTATTTTTGTTTTATTTGCTTTTATTTCAATTCCTTGACTAATATTTCTGACTATCCAAGCCTATTCTTTCAATTCATTTTTTAGAGCATATAATTTTTGAACGTTCGATAAAATAAAGTATTTCTGACGAATTTTATGCAGAGTGCGATGAATAAATTGTCGTCTAAATAACGCAAAGACGAAAATAACACTGATATCTCATTTTAACAGATATATTTACCAAAATTACAGAAAAGTATCTTTAAATACTAAAGAATAAATTTATTCAATAAAATCGCCTTTGGCTTCAACCACGGCCTCCAGACGACTTCGGAATCACCTGCAACTCTTCTGGACGGTTTCCTTGTTTAAGTTGGTGAATGCTGCCATAATCGTTGCCTTCAGTTCATCTTTTGTGTTTTGTTGGTCTCTCGCTCAACTGCACTCCACACGTAATGATTAAGGGGGTTGCAGTATGGAGAGGTAGGTGGCCACATATAATGGATGATGTGGTCAAAGAAATTGTCTGACAGCTATGACTAGGTTCTTCTGCGTGTGTGCAATGGTGCAGAGTCATGTTTCCAGACATAAGGTCTTCAAGCAGTCTCCCTCTTGACCGAGGGCAGTACTACCTCCTCAAGGCACTTGATGTAGGCCTACGTGTTGAGTCTGAGCCCCTGTGGGAAGATGAATGAGGTCATAACCAGCCATCTAGTGATCACTCCAAACGCCATGATGTTGTCTGGATATATCATCCAACTCTTTCCGAATCCTCTGCACTGTCTTTAGATTGACACCCAAATACTCTGAAATGGTTGTACAGCATGCCGTTTCCAAATGTCTGGCTAGTGAATTGCGTCATGTTACTCTTTTTCTCACAGACTGTGCCCAACTGACTATACTATACAAAATTTTAAAAAAAACGCGCACGCACTCAATTAAAATTATAAAATGATGACAATTTATCTATCGCACCCTGTTTTATACACACTTTACATTTTTGTTCGGTGATACTGGACAATAATACTATCATTATAAAATGTAAAATGTATAGTGAAAATCATTTAAAAAACACCAGTTTTCTGTTGAAATTGAGATAACTTTTCCTGCAGTTAAATCTAACCATTAATTTATAATATTTTATACAAATCTATTCTCTACTTCTGCAATTGTCTAACGTTTGGATGTTCAGTTTGTCTTTATGTTCAATAGATAGCATTAGTAGATTATTCTTCCATATTTTGACTTCTCACAGAAATTCTTATCAATAAATCATAAACGCTTCTTCCTGTTGCTTTCTTGCTTCTATTCTGCACCTCGTGCAGAAGACATTGTCTTTACTTACAACTCAGAATTTTTCAATAAATTTCCTTGATAGAATTTTCAACATCTGAGGCAGGCAATTCATAGGTTTGTAATTGCCTGTAATCGTCCCATTTCTTTCCGTATTAAAGTTGTCTATATTGTTACTCATTTGGAGTTCTTTGTTTTTATCAGTGATTCATTTAGTTCTTGAGAAAGTCATTCTTGCATATACTTTTATATTACGTCCATTTAACGTTTCGTTAATGCTTTTCTCAAACATGGTCTTTGGTGCACATTCATTTGATCTTTATGCTTTTTTATTTAATTTGGTGAGATTTCGCTCAGTTATTTTGGAATATATTGGAATTAATGTGAATTACGGTTAAAAGAAACTGACTCGATGAAGAAGAGAAGTTATGCTCCTTTTTTGAGAATGTACACAGTAGAAAATCCTGGTCACTGGTCAAAACTAAACCACTAATACTGACGTCATTCTAACTTACATAAAATGTGAACCACGAATGAACGGCACTTTATTTTGCACTTACTGCGGCATGGAGAGAAAGGTACAAACAAAGGGGAAAATGCTACTAAAGAACGTTACAAGACTCGAAATGACACCCACAGATCTAAAATATATGGGAGTGATGAGTTCTTCCTCTAGCCCCCGGTTGAAGCGGACTTACCCTTTCCGAATAATACAGTAAATCCCCGTAAAGATTCCATTTTCACTTGACTTATTTATACCAGTATCTTTTTAGCCCCTATTCTTTGGATAAACAGTTTACTTCATCTATTATAGATATTTCCATTTGGCTTTTCATTTCCTTATATTTCTACCGATTCACGTTAATGTAGTTATTATTGTTATAGGTTTTATTTCTATCATAGTGAGTTTGCTTTTCCGAGGATAATTCAACAGTAACTTATAAACTGCCAAAGCAAATTATTATTGATCGATCAATGTCAGTAAACAAATAAATAGGATTATCATATGAGAAACAATGATAGATTTATTTAATTCGGATATTTATAAGTGATAACAAATAGCAATTTTCTGATAAGGAAAATAACTTTATAAATCGACTTCACAAAGAAACGACTGAAACACACTTTTTGAATTAATTTCTACTAAAATCAATTGATTGATAAATATGTAGAGGCAACAAAACGTAATTATCATTCTCTTGCTAATAGAATGAATATTCCAAGTGAAAACTCGTTTATGAATGTCGAATGACATGCTTTCTGATCTAATTATTCAAGAAATTGTTAAAATCACAAACTTAATAGATTTTGTATCTCTAATCGCAAGATTTAGTCAAGGTTTTCGATGTTAAAGAATATAACTTAAAGAGTTAATGAGTATAAAAATAAAATTATAATAATATCAGTAAATAAATCACAGTTCGTTTTCGAATAGAGAATTTACTTACAGTTAATTGCGACATAATAATCTATATCAACCGATGTATGCATATATCCATGATAGAGTAGTGGTATATGAATTAGATGGAATTAAAATAGTGTGCAAATATGACTATTACCTGAATTCAAAGCAGAAAACTATCTCATATATATCATTACTTTATCGAACTAATGTCGGTGATATTGGTGATTACTATTTTTTGTATTAACTTAATCGGTTATGAAATATAGACAAGTCTCATGTAAAATGATATTAGAGACTCTTAATAAAAAGTAGACATTTGACAATTGCGGAACAATAAAATGGTCACACTGGCTTTTATGACAACACTTGGCTTTATGGTAAGACGTCACTTAGGATGGAGTGTGATATGCAATGTTTCCCGTTGGGAAGAAAATGAAACATCAATGCAGATTAAAATCTGCCACATCCTATAAAAGAAGCCGTAAAATATTTTGCCCCTGGATTGATGCAACAACTTAACATCAAGAGAAATATCTATTTAAGACTGAATTCACTTGTGAAGGTATCAAAGGAAAAACTACTATTATCTTGTATTTATTTAATACAATATAACGTAATAAATGCAAAAATGTCTGTCTAACTCCTATTCTTTTATTGTTTTTACTCCTTAATAATGTTTTCCTATTTCTTAAATTTTTAACACTCCATAACGCCTTGCATCTTATATTGTCTTGCCTTGTGGTGGGGGGGGGATAAAAAAACAATGCAACTACGATCTGGAATATTCGTGAGAGTACGAAGTTTTCAACTTGGGAAATAAACGTTCAACTGAAGAGTTTTATAAAAGTTTGAAAAAATGAAATAAAACAATCGTGTCGCAAAAAAAATTGAAAAATAATAAACATGCCGAACTTAAATAAGCAAAGTGGCAGAAGAATTCTGTTAAATTTCGTATAAAAATAATTTCTAAAATAATTTAAATAGGTAGAATCATAACACACAGAGTTAAGTAGATGAGTGTGTAGGTCGGATAATAAGGAATGGGTGAGTAAAAATAGTGTAGGTGAGCAGAGGTGGCAAGGCGATCACTAAACTTAAATATCTCAAACAAAGGAAATAAGTATACGCTCTAAATCCATCAATTATCTCGAGAAAAAAATTCAAGCCGACCCCAATCAATGTATGAAATAATTTATAGGGCGCGATGGATAAATTGTCGTCTAAATTACGCACCAATATCTCAATTTAACAGATACATTTACCAAAATTACACAAAAAATATTTTTAAATAGTAAAGAGTAAATTTATACAATAAAATTGCCATTGGCTTCAACCATGCTCTACAGATGCCTTTGGAATCTTCTGCAAATTTTCTGGACGGTCTCCTTGTTGGGGAATGCTGCCATAATTCTTGACTTCAGTTCATCTTTCGTGTTACAAGGAGTTTTCATCTGCACTCTAGATATAATAATCAAGGGAGTTGCAGTCTGAAGAGTTAGGTGGTCAGATTTAATGGATGATGAGGTCGAAGAAATTGTCTGGTAGCCATGACTGGGTTCTTCTGCGTGTGTGGTATAGTGCAAAATCTTGTTGCCAAACATAGGGTCTTCCAGCAGCAACCCTCTTGATTCAGTGCAGTTCTGTCTCCTCAAGGCATTTGACGTAGGACCCCGTGTTGAGACTGAGCCCCTGTAGAAAGATGAATGGAGGTATAATGGCACTTTAATTAGTGATCACTCGAAACACCTTTGTATTCACAATTAGGCTCATCCAAATCATTCCGAATGTTTTGCACTGTCTTCAGATTGACACCCAAACATTCTGAAATGTTCGTATTAAAACTTCCGGATCGAATTCCAAGCAGTACACAATGCAGTTTCCGAATTTCTGAAGGTGTGAATTACGTCATGGTTTGTTTTTTTTGTTGTTGTTTTTTAGGGGGGGGGTGCATAGACGGTTCCCAACTATAAAAGGGCGAACATCGCACATTGTATGTACTTTGTCTTAAAAACAGTTCACTGAAATTAATGCTACATTTAGTGGCTGGAAAGTTTTATTCCAAAGCTTTTAATCTTAGAAATTAATTTGAAAATGATCTTTGTCTTTTTCGAATGTTTTCAACACATTAAAATCGTCTTTCTGATATCCATTTTGTCTCCAATATTAAATGCCGAAGAATAAAATATAATTAAATTTCTGAAGTCAACAATACGAGAAAATATTCCTTTCTTCATTTTTCACTCGGAGTATATTAAGCCATTGGTGTTTTATATAAATAACCTGCAATCGAATGCAAAACCCTCTTTTGAGACCTTTTCACTAAACAAATAAATATATATGTAAGAATGCGTATCAATCTTGCAAATTACTTACTTATCCCAACAGACTACGTTGTCTTTGATGTGGACAGAAAACAGAATACCGTTGATTGGTTTTTGAGCTTAGATAAAATCTTATATTTGAAACTAGATATTCCCAAGAGTTAGGCTATACACGCTTTATACTTGCTAGAGGGCCATATATTCAGATCTTCATCTAAATTTGTGTTACAACAAATATCTATACCTGAAGGGAATTTCGTCAAATCCACGGACGACGCCGTTATCATCTTATCCATTGATATTCACTCCCGACTATTTGGAATTTGTTCAAAGATTGCTTTGAGCTTTTAGTGTCCATTGTTCCTCTAGTAGAACATACATTAATTTTTTAATACCAGATGAGCATGAATTTTGGTTATTTTATTGGTATTATACACAGAAAGACTAAAATGCAATATGGGCTTATACATTGTGTTAAATTAAAAGTTATGAATCATTAATTTATGTTTTGTTTTTTGTTTTTTTGTCAAAATTTCAACCCTCTGTGGGAACTTAAATATTGATCTATGATTTCATCAGATTTGGGATTTTTTCTCTCTCTTTTCCAGTGATGCATTCGCTGTCTCCGAATTTTCTTTTCGGTAACACCGACCTGACATTTGCAATGATTTAGTTACAGAGTTTATAATGGTGAGGCGGAAGATCTGTGGAATTATTTCTTTTTAACCGGTATCACCCCAAGCAAGGCAGGAATGCCACTAAAACACAATGGGTTACAGTGTGTGGAATAATTAGGAACAGAAACAATAATGATGAGCAGTAGATAGCGATTGATATTGCATTTCAATTTTTCAAGATTAAAGTTGGCTGGAAAGCATGGAGCCAGGAGGGAGTTCCACAAGGAGAAGTGCGAGAGAAGAAACTGATGGCATAGAATTTACATCTACATCTAGCCAGCTTAACTGTAAATTGATGAGACCTCGACACCAGTTTAGTTCTGCGCTTAAATTCAAAAAGTAAAAGTCTAGGTACCATAGTGAATAAAATAAATTTTTTATAGAACAGATATAGAGAAGCAACGTTAGGCCGCTGAGAAAGTGAGCCGAGCCGCCAGATCAGGACCAATAATATTGCTGATTCTTCTTTGGGTCTTATCAAGGAACTCAAGGTAAATATTACATGCAAAAATATAAAAATACAATCAATGTTAGCCATAAATGTTGAAACGCTCAAAATTTTAGCAGTCTTATTTTATTATAGTTTTTAATTATCCTGCATTATATTAAGTGCATTACAGTAAATGTCACTTTTCCTCAAAAAATTATTATTAATACAATGTGTGATAATTAAGAAAAAATAGCAATAAATAAATCAATAAAGATGAAGGTGGCATTTAAGTTTTAAATTTAATTATATTAATTAGTATAAATAGTTTCACTGTAAAACATTTATTTCTTTTAATCTTTTAACTACATTAATTGGAAATTACGATAAACATTTAATGTAATCAGTGCATAGTTTTGTAAAAGACGCATGCAATGTTCATATAATCTTTTATTTGAATATCTAAATATCTCACTCATCTATTCCATGATATATTTTTGCAGTCTATTTTGTCTACTCCTGCCTGGTTGTTTCGCATGAATGCCTCAATGTTTTCTTAATTCTTCCGTATACTTTTAATCATACTTCGAAGACGTTCTTTTGTTTCATCTTAAGTCTTCTTCCTCACTTCATTCTTTAATATAGTCACATCATGTGTCCCGTAACTCTTTAGCGTCATAGGAGTACCACGTGCACTGTAGCCATAATACCAGTGGTTTGTTAGGGTAAGATGGCCTGACGAAGACCATCTATCTTCAAATATGGTTTGAATTCAGTTTTCCTTCTGTTAGATCAGTCTATCTGTTTAACCCATAAGTTGCCCTAGGAAGAGTTTCCAAAGGCATTAGTGAAGTGAAGTGAACGAAACTTGAACTCGGCACGATGGATTCTCTTTCCGTACCAATAACCGTCATACTATCCACACTCCTTATCTTTTGAATTGTAATTTTTGGTTTATCATTTTCTTTGAGCTTTTATTTTAATTTATCATTTTAATTTGATGTTGAAGAAATCATTTGCATGTCTCTTGCCATCAAAGTATTATGTTAATTCTTTGTCACTTGTTCGAATCTCTCATACTTCCAACTTTGAAACATGGGAAAATAGATTTAAAATTCTATTTAGAAAATTTCTAGAAAATGTATACATAATTCATTTTCATTAGATTCACTGGCCTTGTGTGAATGTCTCTTATTAATGCGTCGTATTATTTCGTCACGGTTGCTTAAATTTGAATCTTAAATGGATTTCAATTGTTAAATAAAAAAAACAGTTATAAATGTAGAAAATTCTGGCAGTTTTGTTTTTACTTTACTCAAAATCTCAGTTGCCGTGAAGAATATTCTGAACTTTAATTAATTTCCTGTATTTTTAATGTCGATCGATGTCTCTTCTTTAAGTCAATGTTTCAGTTCAGTCACTTCTCATATCTATTTCGAAACAATGAATAACTAAATTTGTAAACGAATGTGAGTTAAAATATTTCAGTTTTATTCTCTGCCCGTGCGACTATGTGGGTGGGTTAACATTAGCATTTCGGTGAAGAAATAACATATTGGTATCAACCGTCTTAATATGTAGGTAGTGTAACAGAAAGTCGAATCAGAAAATTGAGTTCTAATTTCGGCCTGGTCTGTGGCGTTCACTTTCGAACTCAGATCCATGCATTTTTAAAGGACATATCTCTTCGCCCCTTACTGATTCAGTAGCAAGGTAACCTGGATTCTCTAGTGGCATCCAATCTAAGAAAGAATACTATTCAAATTCAATTAGCAATTAAAATATTAAGGAAAAAAGAAGCTGTGGAGGAATATGATCGCCTATGTCAGAAAGTAGCATGACCTTTACAAATGTTTAGCTGCATAAAAAAAAGAATAATTATCACATTAGCAACTATGTACAAAGAAATAACAGATTTATTTTCCGGGCCAATGTAGAATCATTTCTCATTAACATCGTATGTCTTGTCACAAGGTCAGATTTTAAGTAGTGGGTCAGTCTGAGAACTCTTTGGCACCTACTGTTGTATTGTTTACTCAGTGTACACTTGTTCTAGAAATACAATCCATTAAACATGGAAGAAAAGAAGTGATGAAAACCTTTGGTGCGGTTTTGAATTCATCAGTTTGAGCCAAAGTGGCGGAAGAATTCTGTTGAATTTCATATAAAAATAATTTCTAAAATACTTTAAATAAGTAAAATTATATCACACGGAGTTAAGATGTGTGGATAGATCGGAAAATAGGGAATGGGTGAGTGAAAGTGTAGGTGAGCTGAGGTGGCAAGGTGATCACTAAATGTGGACAATGTAAATTGAGGTTGCGTAAATATTGCTGAGTCCAGGTCTATGCAAAAAGTGAGAGGTTGTTGAGTGAAAATAGTTTTAGAAACAGATGTAGAAATTAGGCTGGTATGTAATTGCAGGTTACAGATTTAAAAAAATAAATTTAGCTGATCGTGGATAGTTAGGCATAGATTACGAGTTATCTTTTTTAGTAGATTGTGGTGAAGTAGAGATATAAAGTGTAGGCGAGATAGGTTCTTTCATAAAAGTAAAAGGTAATATGCATGTATGCTTTTCATATTTTCATGATGCATTTAACAAGAAAGAACTTTACATTAAAGTATACTCGTAATTTCAATCATTCGGCTTGAGCCAACAAAGTGCAATGACGGAGGTCTCCTTTTATCCGCATTTAATAGGCTAAGAAATCAATTTTCATCTGTATATTTCATCTGTGTTGCCAATGGAAGCATTAACTACATAACAATTTCCTGTCCTCACATACTGAATATTGTTCAAATTGATAATCTCCTGTAAGAAACTCGCAGGTGACGTGTATTCATTTATCCACCTTACATCTTTCTATACGTGTGATTTTACCACCGGATATCACAAGTCTTTGAAAATTTTGTGATAAATGAAAGTCGAGATAACTTACAGGTATCATAAAAGAGTTAATGAAAAGAAGCATAATATAGAAAAGAGACATTATGAGAAAATTACGAGGTGAATTACTTATTTCACTCTTATTTAAAAAAAATTATTATTCAATATATTTTTATAATGCAATAAAATTTTGTGTAGGAATGGATATTTTGCTATTTTCTAATGAATATTTTTAGAAACTTGTTCAGCTTTAATCTTATTGCAATAAGATCCACGAGAAATATCTTTCAAACAAAATAAAGACCGATAGTCAAAAACTTAATGTAGTGAGTCAATACCGATATACTGCCTTGATTATCTTCGAAGAGGGTTCCAAAATAGAAATAATTTCAAAAGCAGCACAAACAGTAGTAGCTGTCGCAAAACTAAGAACCATCTTGAAAATCTGCCTGGAATCAAAGCATATATTGGCCTTCTCAATTTTTATATTAATATCTTAGATATTAACAATAGAATCTCAACAAAAAATCTAAGTATTAAAAGTGAGATGTATAACATCTCACTTTTAATACTTTACCCGTTCTAGGCATCTCTCGCGAAACGCTATTAAACCAGAATGAGGTCCATTGGAAAAGCGTATAACCACCGCCAGGAAGAGGAAGTTGTAATAGTGTGGGCAAGTCATAGCAGTTAACAATCTTTCTATTGCCATCATAAAAGGTACCACCTTCGGTAACATAGGCAGAGGCATACAGACAGGAAAATGGGTTGACAATGTCATTGAGTGAACTGGAACTTCATTCACAGATACTCAACATTGGCACACAACTGAGATAATTGAAAGGAGCTGTATTAAGTCAGATTGTGATTAACTTTAATTCATTTCCTTCGTGATGCATTTCTTACGGATTAACTTTGCTGCTTAAGCTACAAATTCCAAAGTTTTTGAAGATCAAATGTAAAAACCCAGTTTCATTCTTATTTTCCATATTTGAGCCTTTTTTTTTTCGTACACTTGTAGTAATATCAGTATTTTGGCTTATCACTGTCGTGAAAGTCATCGTAACCGATGATTTTACACTGTTCAAATTCGTTCTCTCCCAGAAACGGTAACTAAGTTAAGCTCAGTATAGTTGTAGTATAAACGTACAGGTGAGCTATGTGGCTGTTGAATAAACAAATTTGATTGATCCGACTTTTCTAATAAGCATTGGTTAGGCGCCCTGGCAAAGAAGTGTGCTCTGAAACAAATAGGTCGGTCGATATATATATATATATATATATATATATATATATATATATATATATATATATATATATATATATATATATACTATAAAATATAATTAATTTTAATGTTGATATTCGTTGATTTTTCAAAGTACAATTGAAGTTGAGACCAATCTTTGATGAAATAAGACAAACCAGATTTGTTAATCTCTATGCAAGCAAAAAGTTAGAAGACTCACAGTTGGTATTGGCGTTAGTAAAGAAAAGGTGATTGATGAAAGAAAGTAAAGATGATAAGTTTTATAAGAATTAGATTAGACCAAATATGGGATACTACCATCATATCTGCTATGGTACTGCTCAGAAGACTTCAGAAGCGATTATTAAGCCTTGTTGGTGATGAATTATTTTCCACCGTGCAACCCCTTTCCTACAGACTAAATATTGTTCCCCTCTCGATACTATATCGCTATTACTAAGGCAAATGTTCGAACGATCTAAATTTCTTAGTTCCACTAGTTCAGAACTTTACAGCTAGGATTCGTTATGTCGCGTACATGGCGTCAAATCATCCCTTTGATAAAGACAAGTTTCTCTCAGACAGATTCTTCTTACACCCCCGAACAGTTAGTTTGTGGCACAGACTTCCGAGAGGATGCTTTCCCGATCACTACAATCTTAAGATTGTAGTGATCCAACGTCAGCCGATATCTATCGTACATATTCTCATAATATACGCCTATTCTTCCTCCTTCCTTTATATCCTTAGAACAATCCCATTCTGTAACGCTCTACCTCGAGTGGCTCTTGAAATTTTTATTAGCTGAATAATGTTAAAAACCAAAAAAGGAAAATTGTTATGAAAAAGAGAAACAAAAGGGAGAAAGTCTTGGAAAGAGTAAGATGAAGTAATAAGTTTGGTGAAGGCAAAGATTTGAAAAAAGAAAGCAGAAAAGAAAAATATGAAAAAAAAATAAAGAAATGAGACAATGATTTGCTAGTGAAGGAAATAAATAAAAAGACAAACTGAAGACAGAAAAAAAGGGCAAATTAATAGAGTGAAGAAGTAAAGAAAAAATGCTTTCTTATGAACGACTAAAAAAAAACTAGTTAATAAAAAGTGTTGAAGACAAAAAAAAAAAAAAAAAAAGAATTCTGACGTTAGAAAACATAATATCAAGAATGGGAGGAGAAAAGTTTTCAAAACTTGAAATCATAAAATCCAAAACGCAAATTACAAAATAATGAATAATTTCGATAGAGAAGGCATATCTCACTTTTTCGTCTCGTGGTCTGTTTGTCTTGTCTCAGTGTTTTATAAATTATTAGTTTGTATAAGAAAGCCTACATCCAGTGAATTGCCGTTTTTCGCTACAGATGCTAGTTTTATACGATCAATAAGTTCATTGGTAGTGAAAAAGAAGAATCCAACTAGCTTCCTCAGCACCACCCTTTACACCTAATACTCAGCAACATACGCTCAGCCCCATTCAACCAACGACGCAACCCTGATTCGGATTCAATTTACTCGTCTATTCGAAGGCAGCAGTTTAGTGGTTTCGCCAATCTATCGTCTTTGTTTTGTTTTTGTTTTTTTAGTTTTTGCTTCTTTCACTTTGCTACCATATTTTTAACTCTAACTTTCTGGTCGAAATAATTGAGTTAGACGGCTGTAAGTTTTGAAAACCAAATCAAGGGAGATGAAAAGAATATGATCAAAATGGAATGATATGGCCATCTGTTGGTTATTCGAATGATCGATGTTTAAAAGAAAAGAATATGGTTTTCATCAAATCTTTTACTTTTAATTTACCGATAAGCTGTTGTTGTTATTGTTATTATTTTGTTGTTGTTTTCTAGTTTTCTATTTATCATACTGTTGTTGCAATTTTTGTAGTCTTATTTCAATATTATTGACAATGTAACTGAAATGTTATTACTACTTCATTCTGTTTCCTGTGTATTACTTGTTCTGTAATTTGTCTTATTTGTTTTAACATCGTTAAAATTATCATATTAGTTTTTATTCTTGAATTATTTTATTATCTATAATATTTTATTGTTTTATTACTAAGTATCATTATCATTATTATTGCTAGATGCTAAGATGAAATGAAAGTAACTAAATTATTATTTAGACTGGGGACTATTGTTCTCATCTTTGTTGTTCGCATTTTGGTGTTCTTATCACAACGTTTCGGCCGTTGTACCTTCCGGCCTTCATCAGGTGTATGACGATCCAGGTATTCTACAGATAATTCCAAACATTTATTCAATCTGATGACGTACATATACATGGAAAACTTCAAAGAAATGACTTTAGGAAGGTAGATATGACACCACTAAAAGTCAACAGTATGACTGAGATATGTAGATGACGCCGTCATACTCAGGAAGCTGTACAAATATTATTGAACCATGTGAACTCAGTAAGAGCTTTAATTCAGGTAACAATGGAAGAAGAAAATAATAATCAGCTAGCCTTCCTGGATGTACTCATAGCTCCCACAAACATCCGTATATCACAAGCCAACCATCACCGAACAATAACTCATTTCACTTCGCACTATCCATATAGTGTGAAGAAAAGGACGGCACGATGCCTCCCCCCACCCCACAACAACAAAAAAAAAGGAAAATCAGTGGTGGTGACCCAGACACAGCCTAACAAGAAATGATCAGTATCAAGCTTATTCTTGAGAATAACAACTCTCCTGAAAATATAACATATGCATCTGCAGGTGGAAACAGAAGAAGACCAGAAAATTGCCAAAGTTCATTGGTTCATCGGAAGAGCTGCGGTCCATACAACATCAAGTTCCTATCCAGAAGCAGCTTTAATATCTGTCGAGTAAAGCCTAACATGAAGGAAGAACATAACCAACAGCTGTGTGTAGTCAATTTCTTTTTGTTGTGGTAAAAAATATAAAGGTGAAACAAGCCGCCATCCAAAAGTAAGGCTGAAGGAAACCTGAAATGTCATAGTGAGGTATGATACACTTAAATCAGGGATGGCTGATCATATATGGAAGGAAAAGTGTAGTTATCAGGCCCTGTGAAATGATGTGAAAATACTAGAAAATGATGAAAACTGGGCAATTAGAATTGTCCAAGGGGAGAATAGCCTAGTGGATTAAATGGTTGGTTCGTGAATTTATGAGTTCAGTCCCTGCACCGGGAAAGAAATAACTGAGAATTTACTAAAAATAAGAACTAGAAGAGAATATGGACAGCGAAATGAGAACAGTCTACCAACGTAGATTAAATAAAGTTCGGAATACCCTGCAGGTTACACGGATTGACATACTGGATGGTTCAACGATTTAAACGTTGCGATAAAAACAATAAAGATCAGGACAATAATACGCATCTAAATAGTTTAAATAATGACGACTTCTCATCCCAGAAATTCAGACAGAAATTAAGTAAATTACATTTGTTCATAAATATAAAAATTTGTTGAGGATCAACTGAGAGTAAACCGTCTGACTATTTTGCCGATTTTAATAATAATTTTCTTCATATTTATTTTAAGAGGAAGAGTGAACTATTCACCGTGGTGGCTTATCTGCTAAAAACACGGCACCCAAAGTAAACTGTGAATGGAAGGCTCCAACTACATCAGAGAGACTGACTTCTCTACTACTACAACTAAACTGTTCGTTTGCACGTGGCCTTCGTTCTTATAAAAAATCTCATAAGATACTCCATCATTGTCAGGATTTCTTACTCACAAAATTCAAACTGCCCCACTCAGTTGAAGCTACCAAATTTCTGAGCAGTATGGCAGTGTTTGCCATTATTCTTAGCTAACACATTCTGTAACAGGTAGCGCCAGACGCTTAACTGGAAAGGGGATGAATACCAAAGGGAAAGCATTCACCCTTCGAACGAAGAAAGTGAAGATGATGCATAACGTCTCGCACCATACATCTGGCGTTGATAGAAGAAAGAAATACTTGAGTAGGTGAAATGGAGATTGACTTGGACAGTCACAACAGCAATAGAACTAATGATCTGAATTCCTATACAGATGTAGGGACCTAAAGCTAGTTTCATGATTCTTTTCATCCAAGAGGTCAGTAATTTCCACGAGAGCACATAATATAGAGGATAGATCAGGAAATACACTCAATAAGGAATGGATTTGTTACAACCGTTGGAAGGAGCATCAGTTTCAATGTGAACACACCGAGAAAAAGAACATTACTTAACAGGATAACAGTTGAATCAGAGAAATAGAGAAACCAACAAAAGACCTGCATAAGTCATACAATGAAAAATTTGAAATGGTGAAGACTCGTAAAAACTAGAGCAAATGAAAAAGTTCACTGCGAACTCATATTTGCTAGCAAAACTATAAACGAATCATAGGAAACATTCTACAGAGTGAAATGTCCGTACAACTATGCCAACCAGTGGTATATTTACGAGATTGCTGCAAGGACTTCCATTAGTTTTCACAAAATCTTTTATTCATATAAATTATAACATAATTACTATTTTATATTATGCACAAAGTCTGAAGCACTTTATTTCATGTATGTGTAAAAGAGTTCACCAAAATATATCATAAATAAGATTGCCAACGAGATGAGGAAATCTTGGAATACTAGAAGCGATTCTGAGAAGCAAAAATAGTTAAGAAACTGAAAACTAGAGGAAAAGCCCTGATCATCCAAATGAGAGCATTACTAAAAACAGCCACATTAAGTGATTATTGTCTATTGTAAAGACTTGTCATTTAATCTTTGGTGTAAACGACGATTAATTACTGGTGTGTATATTCAATGAATGAATAAGAATAAGAAGAAACATTAACAGGATCTAACATATTCGAAAACAATGTTTATTAAGTTATAGTAACATGTTTATCGACTGTTAGGTTTCTGCAAAATATAAAAACTGCGTTGATATGTCTCTAATGTAAGATCGAAAGAAGGCAGAAAAAATACTTCTACTGTCTCCTTCAAAATTTCATGTCATATAACACAACTGATATGCATTATTTAATGTTTTAAACCATAAAGTTTGAATTCATAATAAAAAACAGAAAAAATCCCATATACTAAAATAAAATTTGGATTTCCATAAATAGCTATTATGATTATTTTAAAAGAAGTAATATGAAAGAGATATCAAATGTTCTCTAACTAACCCACAGCCAAACTTTTAAATAACATCGGAATACTGATTCTGGAGAGGGGATCGAGCCAAGAACTTTTCAGAACCCCTTTGTTAGCATAATTCATTTCATAATTTGAGAAAATATTCAACGTGAAAAATGCGTCTCATTGTTTTAAACAAAACTTTTTTGATTGAACATGGACGATAAAAAAAAAACTGATTGAGATAACAGCAATGTCCACTAAGCCTTAATCGGAATGTAAAATATGTTTTAGCTTCTCATTCATTCGACATTTCAGCAGCACAGGAAACAACGTTTTATTCCCAATGGTGCTCTGCATATTTCCAATGTCGATATAAAATCGAAAATGCTACATCTTGAATGGTTGTTGATGGAATTGTTCAAAAGAGAATCACTTAAAACAAACTTCTTTTTCTTGATTTGCTATTCTACAATAATTGATAGAATAAGGAAAAAGGACTACCAACAATAGAGCTATTTTGCTCCCTCTCTCTCATATCTCTTTCTCTCTCTCTCTCTCTATATATATATATATATATATATATATATATATAGAGAGAGAGAGAGAGAGAGAAGAGAGAAAGAGAGAAAGGACGAGGGTGTATCAAAAATAATTTGACAAACTTTGGAGGCAGGTTTCTCACACCAAAATAAGTACAAAAATCCATATAAACTTCGGTCTGGAAAAGCAATTTGAAAAAGGCGTGCAGCCCGGATGTAAAATTTATATCTGCCTGCTCACGATATATCCTGGCATTGTTAAACGGAACACCTATCTATTAATTTCCTACTTCACACGTTGAACGTTGAAGACTAGCCACAAATGTAAACGAATGACAAATGTAACTTAGTCTACATGGCAACCCAATGCCATCTACCGAAAACTTTCTTTAAACTTAAGTCAAAAACGAAGGATTTGTAAACATGTATTTATACGGTCTTTTGTTCTTGTTTTGGTGTGAGGAACTATATATATTTTATTATTCAGTGGACCACAATTAGTTAGATACCTAGATTTGTATGTCATATCTTCCATACTGTCTAAATAGTAAAACTACAAATATTAAATACATGAAACTTTTATCTGTCTATATTTCTAAGATGAGGTAATGCAATTATGCATTGATGAATTTTAACAGAGATTGTAAAATATATTAATAGTTTCATTTACACTGCTTACAATGTTCGAACTGTTATTCACATCCTTGTTGTCATATTCACGACGTTTCGGCCGTTTTACACTCCAGCCGTCTTCAGGTGATTGGAATTTCAAACAGAACCATTTATTTCGTCCACCGGGTAGATATACTGAGATATTAGAAGAGGTATGGCACATTGAACTAGAACAGTCTAACCCCGTGGATGAAATAAAGAGTTGGGCTCGAAATTCCAGTCACCTGAAGAAGGCCGGAACGTACAACGACTGAAAATTCTTAATTATGAAACAAGGACGAGAATAACAGTCCGAACATTGTAAATAGTATAAATGAAACTATTAATATATTTTATATCTGTTAAAATTCATCGATGAAAAATGCTGTGTACATAAAGCCCATATAGATTGCTCCAAATGTATATTTTCAAAATATACATAAGAATATTTGTATGATATTAAATTATGGATATGTTATGGATACGTAAATCTTGCAGTCTGTAGAATTTCCTGCTTCAATCACACGTTGTAGTCAGAAAAGATGACTGTTTTTATTGTGCGTGTGTGTCTCTGTGTGTGTGCATGCCTCAAAGAAGACTGTTATATATATATATTGTTACGAATTAGCAACAAGGTAGAGATATGAGTCCCAGGTTCAAAGAAAGAAAAAAAAATTGGGTTTGTTCAAATGAGTACATAAGACACAGCTGTGGATGAACAACAAACACAAGATGAACGTTTGTAACTAATTTTATAAAACAAAATAACAGACTAATGAAAAAGGATAGGTTAACTGACGTGAAATAAATAAAAGGTACTTATCTGAGACTGAGTGTTAGTTCAAGTATTTGTGTTTCATGAATTTGTAAGTGAAATGTTTATAATGGCAAATAGACAGAATCTCTTTTAAATGCCCAAGTAAAAGTCGGTAGTTCTTTCCGCAGTATGTACTGCACAACTTGGAATGTTACGTGTACTTTGTTTCCCTTCTGGTAATCGAATTACATCCACCATGAAACTGGGATGATTTCGTCGGGTATAATATTCTCATACAGTAGTTGAATAAATCCAGGATCCTCGGCGATAATATCTCTTTATTCCAACAAGTAATAGAATAAGTTGATAGGCGCATTTCTAATGAGCGCTTGATGAGAGTCAATTTACTCGGGAAACTGAAAATACAATTCAAAAATGCCACTTGATACCGCATGTCACGTGATCTTGAGTGACCGACTTTTACCTACTCCCTCAGGAGATCAATCTTTGTTGTCAAGTGACACAGATTCTTTCCCGCCATTTCTTAGTTGAGTCAGGAAATAAAAAAGAAAAGAAGGAAAAAGTGGGTAACATAAAGAAAGCGTGTTCTTTAATAAATTAATAATACGTCTGATTTAAGATTCAAAATTGAATGCCGTGTCACTGTATATATATTTTTTTGTTTTTGGTTCTGTAGTTCACTGCTACCAGCAAGCAGAAATATATCTTCTCCTGATGATGGCCATTTTGATCGAAACTAGTCGAGGTATCTAAATGAAATAATAATAAAAAAAAAAACGAAAGAATATTAATCTACAACCCAGTGAGTTTGAAGATTTTAATTTTTTAATATTTTTTTATTGTTCAAAATATATATATATATATATATATATATATATATATATATATATATATATATATATTATGGGGTCCTCCCCTTTTCATATAAGTGGATTCTACCAGCGTTACTTGGAGTGCTGTCGTTAAATACCCAGAGTTAGACCGTCAGTGAGAGAGGATATACGGAGAGAGAGAGGATATACGAACGGAGATAGTGTGAGGGAATCTCTTGTAGAAGTCAATTACAAGCACGTAGACTCTAAGGAAGTCCTACTTCGAGACTGTATATATCTATCTGTATTTGCTACTAACCGCGTTCAAGGATTTACTAACAGTATTACTCTTTGTATGATTGTGTAAATACATTTTATTTCTTATATTTAATTATTGCGTTTGTCATTCCTTGGAGACCGAATTCATCTCGGAATCCACAACAACTTGGCGACGAAGATTCGAACACACGCGGAAAACAAAAAATCAACAAAAGGAAAATCTTCCCTCGTCGTCCAACAAGCAAATTGGCTTCGAGTGATTTGAACTCACACGAAAAAAAGAAATAGAAAAATCCTTCCCTCGTCGTCCAACAACAAATTAACGACAAACAATTTCGAGGAGTAAAAATTACATAAAATTGAGTTATCATGGAAGATTTTTAAAAGATTTTGGTAGAACTGATAAAACACCAAAATGGGCAGCAATTACAAATGCAAAAATACCAAAATGATCAACAGATACAGCTACAAGAAAAATGGCAAAAGCAATTATTACAAACTCAAAAGAAAAATCAAGATAGACAAACAGAGCTTCAGGAACTAATATTGAAAGTAGCGGGCAACAAGCAATTAGATCGGGAAAAAGAAGCAACATTTTCGCAAGACGCAGTGTGGAATACCATAGAGATTTTCAAATATTCTCTAGATGAGGACAAAAATTTTGGAGATTACTTCAGAAGACATGAAGACATCTTTAACATAGACTGTCAAAATTGGACAGAAGCAAAAAAGCTACGTCTATTGCTTAGAAAATTAGGAACTGAAGAATATACAAAGTTCGTGGATTATATGTTGCCAAAAAAGACGAACGAATTAACATTTGACGAAGCAGTGACATGTCTTAAAGAACTCTTCAGCCTCAAAACATCACTCTTCCATAGGAGGTGGAAATGCCTTAACCTGGTAAAGGGCGATAATGAGGATTATTCCACGTTTGCCGCAATCGTAAATAAACATTGTGACGACTTCAAACTAGCGGAATTAACCCCGGACAATTTCAAATGTCTCATCTTTGTTCAAGGGCTAGTTTCTACAAAAGATAGCGAAATGCGTAGAAGAATGCTTGCAAAATTACAAAATGAACCGGGTCTAACATTACAGCAATTATTTGAAGATTGCCAGAGATGTTTAAGCATAAAGAAAGACGCAAAGGACATTGAAGAATCAGCTGTTTCTCATATACGTAAGTTAAACAAAAGTCTACGTTCTTCACCCTCCCCGGAAAGAATACTAAAATTGTACGACAATGAAAAAAGATTCTCACCCTCCTCGGAAAGAAAAATAAAATTTTTATGATAAGAGAAAAAGTACAACATACAGGACAAATTATGACGAATATCGAAACAAATATAAGCCCCCTCCATCAGCATGTTATCGATGTTGAGGATTACATTGGAACAAGGATTGCCACTTCAGATATAAAAACTGTCTTGAATGTGGAAAAAAAAGCCACAGGGCATCCCAATGTAGAAATAGAAAAGATACTAATAGAATAAGAGCTACAAGGATGCATAACGATGACAACACCAATGTAAGGAAATATGTGGAACTGGAAATTTTAAATAAAAAGATTAAATTACAACTGGATTCGGGTTCCGACCTCACGATAATCAACTTACAGACATGGAAAAACTCAACAGTTCTACCATGTTACACACTCAAAAAATTGCCAAGTCGGTTACAGGCAAACGAATAAAATTTGAGGGAGAAATAATAGTGAATGTTAAATTTCACGGCAAAACAAAAAAACTGAAGATATACGTCATGAAAGATACTGAAAATTTAGTAGGTATCGACTGGATGCAGAAATTCAACGTTTGGGACCTACCTATCAACTCGTTTTGCAAAAAGTTAGAGGTTGAACCATCAAATACTATAAAATTGAAGGAGGAATTATATAATCAATTTCCTGAGGTATTTTCAAGCGGGTTGGGACGATGCAACAAATTTAAGGCCAAAATAGAATTAAAAGAAAACGTCCAACCAATTTTTAAAAAGAAGCGAAGTGTACCGTTTGCTACTATAGAAAAAATAGACAAAGAATTGGAGAGACTTGAACAAACTGGGATTCTATCAAAAACAGAGTTTAGTGAGTGGGCAGCGCCGGTGGTTTATGTAAAAAAGAAGTCAGGAGAAATTCGCGTATGCGCAGATTTTTCGACGGGACTCAACAAGGCAATAAAAGACCACCATTACCCACTACCGAGCCCAGAGGAGATATTTACCAAGCTCAACGGCGGTAAGATATTTTCAAAAATAGATCTTAGTGAGGCTTATCTACAAATTCCAGTACAAGAAGAGAGTACGAAAATCCTTTTGCATTAATACGCACAAAGGGTTGTACAAATTCAACAGACTACCATCCGATAAAAGTTGCACCTGCAATTTTTCAGCAAACGATGGACACAATGCTCACGCGCCAGAATTTCGCGACCGCTTATCTGGATGATATTCTAATTAAGAGCGACAATGTTGAAGAGCACACATCACACATAAAAGAAGTTTTTAGAAGACTTCAGGACTTCGGCTTCAAAGTAAAAGGAGAAAATTGTGATTTTTTCCTAAATGAAATTAAATATTTAAGTCAGATAATAAATTAAAATGGCAGGAAACCGGACCCAGAGAGGGCATCGGCAATTAAAAATATGCCGGAATCAAAAAATATTGCAGAACTGCAAAGTTTCCTGGGTCTAGCTAACTATTATGGCTAATTTATTGATAATATGCATAAACTGAGAGCTCCACTAAATGAATTACTAAAAAAGGAGCATAATTTGAATTGGACAGAGGACTGTAAAAAAAGCATTCAAGGAAATAATACAAAAATTAGCTTCAGAGTTAACATTGACACATTTCAATCCCGAACTCGAAATCATTATTGCAAGTGACGCGAGCTCACATGGGGTTGGTGCGTGTATTTTACACAAGATGCGGAACGGTACAAACAAACCCATTGCACACGCATTAGATCATCAACCATAAGAGACAAAAATACTAACTCCCCCCAAAAAGGGATCTAAGGAGGGGGGTGTTGAGGTCCTCCTCTTTTCATATAAGTGGATTCTACCAGCGTTACTTTGGAGTGCTGCCGTTAAATACCCAGAGTTAGACAGTCAGTGAGAGAGGATATACGGAGAGAGAGAGGATATACGAACGGAGATAGTGTGAGGGAATCTCATGTAGAAGTCAGTTACAAGCACGTAGTGACAAACTGGAAAGTTTGTTTTTGCTTTCTTTTTTTTTTTTTTTTGTGACGCGTCCGATGAAATTCTAACCAATGAAACGCGTCACAAAACCTTTTTCATATTATTATATATATATATATATATATATATATATATATATATATACTTAATCCCAAGCTGAAATAAATATCAATCATTAATTTATATTCAATTAATGCTGTTTCAAATCTGTGTTAAATTTGAAGATAAGTCATGTATGAAAAAAAGAAATAGAGAAATCGGAAAGTCAAAGGATAAAGATGAGTTAAAATAAAAAACATCGAAGATGAAGCAGAAAGAGCTGTAGGTAAAGTGCAAGCACTTAAGAAATTATTAGAAGTGAAAGAAAATTGCCCATAGCAACTTACAACCGACAAAAAAATAACAGCTTTATTATGTGGGTTAATGCCGTCAAACTTGAAAGAATCAACTCTTAAAAAAATAGAATCAACTTGGTGAACCAGGTTCGTGCCCTTCAGAAATCCTGAATCCTTTTTGCAAAAACTGCACTCATCTTGAGCATCGTTTATCCCAAGATCAAATATTTTTTTTCAGTTTAATCCAATACAACATTGATTCCAAGAATGGATATCTTTAGAAAAGAGTAGCTGCTCGCATATAGAAACTCTCTTAATAAATCCTTGAATAAGCTTTATATACTTTCTTAAACTTTGTGAATTCTATGGGAGAATATGATTTATGTATCGATGCTTCATGTACAGATTTTCCATCAAAAGAATATTATTGTTTACGTTACACACAATTCTCTATCGTCAAATAAATACAGGAGAGTAAACAAAACCACGCACAAGGCTAAATATACTTATTGTAAATAAAACACTCATAAGAAAACATAGGTACACCCATTCATTTACTGGTGTACGCACCAAAAATAGATTGAATCTTTTCTGCTTCCAGTGAATTCGATGTCGATACACAGTCTCCCAACAGAGAAATGACTGCCTACAAATAACATTGTCATTTCCTGTTGCATCTCTCCTTCTTTGTTTCTATTTACAAGATACTTCACTTACTCCCAGTTATGTGCCTATTACAATAACATCAAATAGTGCCAACTGTCTTTTATCAAGGAAACTGCTACACTAATTTGATAGCAAAAAGTGTTTGTTTATTTTCTTATTATTTTGCAGATGCTTTCAATTTGCTTTTAATTTTCTTTTTAAGGCTTGTTTGCATATTTTATGCTTCTTTGTTAAAGTTTTGATTGTTTTTATGTTTTAATTTTTTATTTTAGTATAAAATTTTTGGGTCTCATAAAAATATTGAATATGTGTATATAAGACGAAATAATTACATATTTACATAAATAATGGATACATTTTAGCATGGCTTGTTTGAAGAATTCCTGTGCTTAATAAAAATTGCCATGATCCTAAGGTTTCAAACAATTATGTTTCTGTTCCCATTTTTTCTCTGACTAAGCATTTAAGATGAGTGCACTTTAAATTTCTCCGCCAAAGTTTAGCATTCGGATTTAATAATTGTCATAGAATGATACAGAAAATATTTCGTTTGGTTTTGTTTACTCTCATAAAATTCTTGACATCCCTGCTGCTTTTTAAATGAAGAGTTCCACTAGAGATAATGATAATAGCGAAATGATTTCGATATATCTCACAAGCACAGAAGGTAGCTAGAAACGCAAATCTGTCATCATTAAGCTGCCATAGAGATTTGCATAGATACTCACATTAGAATGGCTGTTTTTTTTTTATGAGAAACGGAAACCGAATTCGAGTATATTCCCTGCTATGCCTTTTTCTCTTGTTTTTATGGTTAAACTTATCTTATTGTCGAGCAAAATTTCCGCATTCTCCCCTTTGTTTTAATTTATAGTCATCTGTACTGATTGAGTTTTAACGCCAACAATATTTACTATCTTTTACTGCAAGTCAAGTAATATTATGTGTTCTAAACATTCCTGTTTTATTATTATTATGTTTGACTAATAATTTTTTCATCATATATCCGTTTCTTTATGTCATAACTGGCAGATCATTCTTCAAGATCCTCTAAATAATCAATATGGATCGGAATCAAAGAATATGCCTTTGACAAAATTAATTCCTTATTTCTTATTCCTTTCGAAAAAAATCGAGACATTCTATTTCCACGATATTTATTTAACGCAATGCCTTCAATTACAGATAAAATGTATTGTTGGTCATTTTACTATATAAAAATGTAATGCTGTTATTTTTGCTATAAGAATGTAATTTTACACTTTCATAGTATTTAGGGGTTCACTATTTGGCCATAGATGGGGCCCTGATCGGTGCTATGTCCCCGGATAAGTTTGGACCTGGGAGCAACAACAATTAAAAGGTGGTTCCACTCCCTCAAAACCACCAGCTCCTGATCAGAGGCCATGGATGGAATGTTGCACTAAAAATCAATGATGAAACGAAGATGAGTCAGACATTAGTAATAATTGCAGTGATTCAGCTCTAATAATAATACAGTCCATTACTTTTCTCATCTTCTATTAAGTTTTAGTGATATTGATGTTTTCAATTCATTCTTTGATTTCCAGTTCTTCCAACATTTTCATCAGTTTCTTCGTGACTGTTCCAAACCTATTAATATGGATGAGTGCCCTTCACATTCTATATATATATATATATATATCTGTCCATCTTTTCACTGTGCTAGAACAATGACATCTATTATCTGACTAATTTTCTTTTTATTTAAGATGATTAGAATTTCATATACTTTATTTTTCTCAATGTAAGTTTCTACTTTGTGAATTTATCATTTGCTTGCATTATTAAATCTCACTTGTTTCGTGGAACTCATTTCATGCCCAGCCATATTTGTTTTTGTGCACTTTTCAGACAATTTGCTGCATTCCTTTATTACATAACTGACGGTATTTTCATTTATTTCTCAATTCTTTCTATTTTATTAGAACTATGCTGATCATAGCCGCAGGCAACTATATTTTTTAATTCGCAGAAATTTCAAATTTGCAGAGTATCTGTATTTATTTCGAGTTTTCCTTGGGTTTCCAAATACTTTTTTCGAGTGCGCCAATGTTTATAACTACTTTTGTTCTGTTACACAGAAACCATATTGTTTATTTCTCCTTTTGTTTGATCCGTTTTTAGGTTAGTTACTTTTTAGTTTGGTCATCGTTTTGAACACTTTTTAACTTTTAGCACGAGAAACCCAACACAATAAATGTATCACACCAAGAACGTGGTCGGTAGATTTATCCCCTTGATTTCACCCCCAAAGTTAACCATCATCGGTTTTGTTAACTTTCTCTCTACATTTGTCTATTTTAATGTCGTGTTATTGTTTGAACAGTTGTTTAATCTAGCCTTATTGTTTATTTTTTACGTTTGTATCTCTCTGTGTAGAATCCTTTCAACACATGTCCACTGTCAACGTACACTGTTGTAAAATATAACATTTTCTAACTTCCTTTACCGCGAACTCACCGCAACATTGGAATGTATTGTCGTAGCAAACTTATAAATATTATTGTAAACAAAGTATTTGCTATCTTCTTTTACCAATTGAAACAAATGGTCTTAGTTTTATGTTAAAGCTTCCGGCTGCTTTTGACGTATTTCTTGTTACTCTTGTTTCTTTATATTTTCAGACTATGTTGTTATTTCGCTTCTAGTTTTACGCTTTTGAACCTTAATAAACCTGCCGTTGTATGGGACTTCGTCTTCTTTAGAGTTATAAAGGCCGATTATTATAGTTATAATTATTATGAACATGTAAGACAGAGTAGTACATGTACAAAGTGATGCTAATATACTCAATATAAACCATCATGACGCCTATTCTGATAATGATATACGAAACACATACATCACAGCAAAATGTGCGATATGTGCGCACAGGTTTTAATAAAAGCAGCACATAAATCAGCAGGTGGAAGCCATCAGATCATTGCAAAAGTTCGTGCCCGATTTTTATTGATTATATAAAATGACCCCGCAACTTAACACTGACGTTTGTTTTACTGCCAATTCCTGATGTGTTCTAGTTTGAAAACTTGCATCGTTCAGTTACGAGTCAGATTTTCTCCACGAATGAATACCTTAAAGATGGAGGATGAAAAGTTGCATTTTCGCCATATTATGGTCTATGAACTTCAGAAAGAAGTAAATGTCGGAACTGAGAAAAAGAAAACATTCAAAATGTTAATTTGAATCATGCTTCAGTTTTTCAGAGGGTCAAATGTGGTTTGGCAGATTTTGTCAGAGTTATTTTAATCCAAACGATCAAACACACTCTGGGCGACTTTCTTACGTCGTTCTACTTGTCATGGTAGAGAATAAACCGATGATTTTGTTGGTGGATATTGCTAAGAGTTTGAAAGTCGATATATCAATTGCCTTTCGCTATTTTTAAGAGACTTCGGTACAAGAAAAACGGCCGGTCAAAAAGGTGTCATTTTCTACCACGACGATACAAGACCGCCTGTTGCAAAATAGACCTTGCAGAAGCTTAAATGATTGAAATGGAGCCCCACTCTCCAACACCTATCGTATTCTCCTGACTTAAATCCTTCGTATTTTTATTTGTTCCAGTCTTTACAAAAGAATTGACTGTCAAACACTACCTCATAACCTTCTTCCAACAAAAATCACGAAGTTTTTACGAAAATGGCATCAACAATGAGAGTTGTTAAAAACAATGAGACTATGTAATTGACTAATAAATGTTTTTTGTGAGTATATGAAATAAAATTTTGTTTTTAATTTTCTAATCCCTCACAGATTTTGTATTGATCTGCAATACCCAACTCAAGGTTGGGTATTGCAGTTCCTTCAGACGGTTTCCAACTCGACACTCGACCATGTTGCTCCCCCCCACTATCCACAGTAACGAACATCTAGGAGACATGCCTACCTGTTTATAGTTAGATTGCTTTATTGATTCCCATTTGAGCACTCCAATATATTTATAAACAATCTTGTATTGTTAATGCCTTTTTGTCTACTCCGATACGTCGATTTCATTTGTTGTTCCTAGATTTCTCCTGTGTATTGCTAATGTCACAAATGTGCCTATCCATTCCTACGTCATCACTTAAACTCTTAATTTTCTTCATTCGTAATTCTAGTTCCTTCTTATTCTTGACAAAGTTAACCGACGCCATCCATGTTGCCCATGGATTGCATCGGATATCTTTGTGGTCCCTGATTTTTCACTTGAGTTGTATGTTTTATATTTGTCTTTTAAGATTAGATTTATTAGTATCAATATCAGTATCAATACCATGACGAATAGTAACGACGACAGACTTTTCATGTAAATCTTTCATTTGATAGTTACCTCAGCTAAGGATTATTCTCGACATCTAGATTCACTTTTTGAAATCAATTTGTCCTAAGCAAGGTGATAATTCCAATCTCTTGACCCAGGGCAGCACTACCTCCTCAAGTAGGCAGATTTCCGTGTTGAATCTGAGGCCATGTGAGAAAATGAATGGAGGTATGACGTCGCCATCACTAGTGACCACTCCAAATACCATGATGTTGACTGGATATTTCCGAATCCTCTGCAATGTCCTCAGATTGACACCCAAACACGCTGAAATATTCGTATTAGGGTTTCCGGCGCGAATGCCAAACAGTGCAGCATACCGTTTCCAAATATCTGGCGGAGTGAATTGCGTCATCGTGCTCTTTTTCTGACAGACCGTGCCCAACTGACTATACTATACTGTGCAAAATCAAAGACACACATTCGCGAAAATAAAAATATAAAATGGCGACAATTTATCCACTGCACCCTATATGTATGTATATATATGTTTGTGTATATATGTGTAAGTGTGTGTTTGCATGTGCGTGCGTGTGTGTGTCTGTGTGCGCGCGCGTGTGTGTAGTTATAGCCATACCTTCACTTTCTATGTGTGTGTTGCTGAAAAGTTCTCGACTCATGATCCAGCATTGCAATATATATATATATATATATATATATATTTCAGTAGTTTTGCGACTCTTAGAAGTTTATTTTTTTACACTTATTTCCCAGTTAAATATCTGGCGCGCGCTTTTTGAGAAGTTTTGTGCCTTCTACATTCACTCACCATCTTTTGTCTCAACTTATCTGATGTTCTTGCTCTCTACTATATTTGTAAATCCAATATAACAATACAACTTGTGAAGTAACGATTAAAAGTTGGTGTCCTAGATCATTTCTAGTAGGTTTGGTTTGCAATGAGTATATATATATATATATATATATATATATATATATATATATATATATATATATATATATATATATATATACGTGGATTTAATAGTTTTGAGATAAAGAAGAATAGTTGTGCCTAATTGGAGAAAGGTTACCTGCCATTAAAATGAACTTTTCAAAACACTGGATTTCCCAAGTTCCAAGGACGAACATATTTCGGTTCCCGGTCACTTATTGATTGACATTTGCCTTTATCAATCCTGCATGCGGTGTATGTACAGACAGAGGCAATGTTTTATTGAAAGATTTAAATCACTGAACAATAAAATTTTAATAGAGAAGTCAACCAACGTTCGAAAGGGAATTAAAAATAAAGACACAATGGAAAAGTGTTGTCGTTTTTGTTCAATCAAAAATTGTTACCTTTTTCATTTTGAAAGGTTAGGATTACTATTCTTGCAATATTGAAGAAGAGTCAGCAATTTTCCTCTCAAGTAATTCCTTAAGACAATGTTTGAACTCAAGTGGCAGTAGTGAGTTTTAACATTTCATCCATAGAAGCACTTCGGTTAAATAGGATTGATGATGAAGAAAAAGTCCTGGCAATTGTTTGACTAGTTTTTGATCATCATTAAAATAGGCATTTCTAAATACGTAGAAAAAATGAGAATCAGTAGAACTAAAAAAATAACTTCAGTGAGATACAAAAGAAATGGACAATAAATACAAAGAATTCGAGTTAGTAAGAAAGACTAAATTAAGCAAAAATGAAAAATATAAATGTTAGAGAGAGAAACACTGAATTTTGAAAATATTGCGAATAGAATATTTTGAAAAGTGAAATAAAAATAAAATAAGCAAATATTTTTAAATAAATCAAAAAAACGTTCTAAAAAACACAAAGTAATGAAAGATTGAAGACAAGTTCACAATAATCAAATAAAGTTCTAAAACATGTCACTTCCATAAAAGCGAATAATTGATAAGAACGTGCTTATTGCCTTTCCACTGAATACACCTCTTATAAAATACGTCGTTTGTTTGTTTTTCTTTTTATAAAAAAAATCATATCGCGTAGCTTCATATAGAAATAATATAGCAAAATGTAAATATTGAAAAGCAAATGAAATTATAGAATGTGTAGAACTCGAATAGAAAAAAGGTTCAAAAAAAGAAAATTTCCCAAATGATATATACTGTTGCGAAAAATAATAATGTCTGCTTTAAAATTTATAACTCTTGTAATATCAAAATAATTTGTTTCGTTCCTTAGTTGTTTTGGTCGAATTCGAACTTGCGACAAACTACATATATTTGAATGACTTCCCTGAGAAATGAAAGTTTTTATTTGTGACTAAATGAGCCCATTTTTTTCCGAAAAATCTAAAATTAGCATAAATAAATTTTAATTAACATTTGTACGGAAGACAACAATGAATATTTGATTTAGATATTTCATTTATAGTTAAACAATGTATATATTAAGAAACATAAACATTTCGTTAGAAACAAAGAAAAGCTATGCAATATCAATTCTCCTATATACTAGTGAATACTGGACAATTTCCTAACATATGAAGAGGAGACTTGAGGTAACAGAGAATCTGTTTCTACAGATTGATGCTAAGAGAGAACATGTAAGCAACGAGGAGGTTTTAAGAAAAATGTGAATGCAAAGAATGCTTATGCTTAGAATCAGAAAGTTTTAAATTCTGGGACAAGGTTTGAAGAATTTGATATTAACGGGGCATATTGAAACCAAGAAGGACAAAGAGAAACGACGAGAGAGTTAATAAAAAGACAAATATTTCAAAGAGTTTCAAAGAATAGAAAATTGCGGAAAGCTATGATCGCCCATGTTCTAAAGGAAAACAACAAATAAAAAGAAGAAAACTATCAGAAATTCTTCAGGAAAACACAATCGTAAGTAATACTGACATACAAAAGCTAATTTTTATAAAACATTCATAGAATGAATGAAATCTTCCAGTTTTAACGGTTCGTCTTTTTTACTGAAATTAAAACTAAATTGTGTGTGTGTGTGTTTTTTTATACCTGTTTCTATTTAGGCACGTGAAATTAAACAGAAACGCCAACCACATTCAATTTTGATTAGTTGGCGCTCGTGAAAAAAAATTGAAACTGAACCCTAAATTGATATTTCGATATTTTCTACCCTTTTATATTGATTGTCTTGACTATAAATTCACAAAGACAATGGCTCATCATTTACGGATTAGTCTCTGCTCAAAATGGCAATATTTCTCGGCGTGTTTAAAACTGTCAAACACTCATTATCCAGAATCTTTTTCACAACATTTTAAACAGCTAATATCATCTTCTAATAAATGTACTAATTATTTAACTTGATTTCCCTATATAACTTTATTTTTATATTATATAAAATAAATTAATATTTTCATAATTTCTTTTTACACTTGAAAATGTCTGTTATTAACCAAAGTAATATTTGATTTTATATTCTCGGTTATCAAATATGATAATCTTTTCAAACAAACTCGAATTATGGTTATCAAACATCGATCATTGTCCATGACACATACAAAGAAATCGCTGTAAAAAAATCGTTGAAATGGCGCAGTTGTAGAGTAACGTATATAGACAATTAGAATGCGCGAAACTTTCAGAAAAAATTCATTTTGAAAATGAGACTGATAATAAATAAAGGAGCCGTAAATAATAGAGACTAATTTTGTTGAAAATGATCAGTATTGATTCACAGTAAAGAATATTAATAGTAATAACAATGGTTGTGATACGTACTTATTGATTTTTCGTAACATTAGTGACTTTCGCTCTTGATCAAGACAGCAAATCTTCTCAGTGCTTCTATTATATTTTGGTAACATTGTCTTCGTGATGGATTATATTTCTACTCAGGTTTTCACTTCTTATATATCTTTGCAATGATTTTCTCATTATTACTGGTTGTTCACCAAAATGTCAGTTTTATGTTCTATTATTATCATTATTATTATTATTATTATTGAGTGAGAGAATCGTACGGTTACAAAGTGACGGTGGAGGACAAATCTCCGAAGTCCAATCTAGTAAGGGTATACCAGGCACATGCATCCTAACCAAATGTGCATGACAGGCTCTGATAAAAGCAGCATATAAGATTGTAGGTGGGATGTAGTTAGAAACACTTTCATGTTAGGTAACGCAGTCCGCTAAGGCGGCCTTCGAATGAGAGTGTTTCAAAGTATTAAAATGTGACCCCCATAACATCTTTCAAACTTAAAAAGATCATCAAACCCTATCTATACTAGGCCATAGGGCGCCCCATTACCCGCGTTCGTAAACAATGATACACTGTGTCAGTCCCGTAGTTACATGCTCAGTTGGTTAAGATCAGACCACTGACAAGTAAATCTGTGAAACTGAACAGGATATTTACTGTAACCCATCTTAATTCACTACGACAAAATCAGATATCAGAAGCCATGAGAGCCTCGACTTGTGTAGCATCAGGGCATTTATTATTATTATTATTATTATTATTATTATTATTATTATTATTGCTGTATTTTTGCTATTGTTGTTGCTTTAGTAATAAAAATGTAACTAACTAAGCAAGCAAGAACAAGCAAACGTGGAAACGGAAGTAACACTTACACTTTATTCATGTCTTTTGCTTCGTTTCACCTCGTTAGGTTCGATTGTCAGTGAACAATTCCAATTACATTGACTTCATCTTTGAAGATAGAAAAGCCATTGATCTGAATGAACGAGAAGCCGGCAAAAAGAATAAAAAACGAAAAATTTCAATCAAGAGCGGAAACGAAAAATATGAATACAAAAATAAAGAGCTTAAAGCATTCGTAATGATGTTGTTGAAAATAGCTTGCCTTATTATGGTGTGAATTTCACTTTCATTCTTACATTAATAATTGCGACCAACAAGTTCGCTTTGAGAATCACGTTGTTTTCTCTACCAATGTGTTTTTTTCAGATATCTTATTCAAAATCTTTTCGTCCCAACACGTTTTTTGTCTCTTTATTTTGCCAGTCTAATAAAAATAAAGGCAGAATTGTCTCATGTTTAACTTTTATATATCAGTTTCGTTATCGACAATCAAGATTGATATATTCGATTCTTGAAAACACAAGGCATCTTTACTGAAAATCTGGAAGAAATTTTCAAGTTCAGAACGAAAAATTACAGTTTTTTTTAGTAAGAAACAAGGTCTGTTAAAGTAGAGACGGTGCAACTGGCAATAGAAAAGCATCAATATTCACAAAAGCAATGACAAGAAAATAGTTATAAGCTTTATATAGCTACTAATACTGAGAACATCAGTTATCGCAACAATAATAATAATGATAAAATGAAGATAACGATGAGTAGTTTCCCTTGGGAAGTAAATGGATGGGCCGCATCGACATTAATACTTTTAGACGATTCCATATACTGACAAAATTGGAATCGCAATTGTTACATCAACGGACAAAGAAAGTCCTACACCCGAGAGACAATATTGACAAATTCTAAGTAAGGGAGAAAACGTAAAAGAGATTTTCTCGGATTGATTAATTTGGTAATAAACAGACTGACAGACTACACATGAAAGGATAAAAAAGAAATCCAAACTCAAAGCCAAAGATGGGGAAAAAGTTATTCGAAAAAATAAAAGTAATTGCTGACGAAATTACATACAGCTCTAGAGAAAACACTTGAAAAGCGAAAGTCGTTCATTCAATAACAACCCAGAGCAGAAATATACATAACTACTACTCTTGGGGCAAAAAAAAGGAAATCATTATCTTCTATGGATATGTATCGTGATTTGATTGCCTCTAGTGTACTGCGCTACAGGGAGCTGGATCAATCAGGAGTCGATACGCAGAAGAATATTAGCAAGACGAAAAGTTTTGCACTTTGTTAAATTCTTGAAGTCTAAAGAAATAAAATACATTAAATTGTGAATATAAGCAGCCAACATAATATATTGTGGGGTGCGATGAAATAGAAAAAAGATCAAAAAGATTGTCTTTTAGATGCAATTGATAAAATATTTAAGGTTAAGTTCATATTTAATAACTGGAATACTGACTATGACTCTACAATCTTTTACAAAAAGATGAGGATATTTGATGATGCAAAGAAGAATTTTTTAACAATGACTGAATGGCCAAAAATCCTAAAAGATGTAATGGAAATTTGATAAGTATAGCTAATACTTCAGTCTAAGAGATTTCGTTCAAAAATCTTTCGAAATTTTCACCTAATAAAAGAGCCACTCAAAGTAGAGAGTTACTGACTGAGATTAATGTAAGGACGTAGAGAGAAGGATAAGAGGTGTATATTATGAGAATATATAGGATAGGTATTGGCTAACCATGAGAGGTTAATATTTTATTGGCCGGGGAAGCATCCTCTCGGAAACCCGATAGACAATGCAGCTTTTCTGGAAAAAAAGCTGTCTGAAGGAAACTTCTACATTACAAAAGGAATACGAGGAGAATGGGGATGATTTGACGCCGTTTCTGTGGAAAAGATATAGCAGGGTGAAAAATAACTCATCACCTACAAGACAACGTAATTGCTTTTAAACCCTGTCAAAGTTGGACAGTGAGAGCTGAGCAGCAATACTCCGTTCTTGGCTTCATCGGGCTCTTGTAAAGATACAAGAAACCAATCACTTTTACAGTATCATTAGCAATAGTACGAATATACGAGTTTCACATGAGGTCTGTGTTTAACTACAGTTCCGACAGATGCTTATAAATAGACGGAGTAAATTTCAGGTCTGCTTGGCAGTGACGAAATGTTACTAGTTTTGTTTTGGTGGTATTGAATGGTAAACGTGTTTTTCCGCCATGGAACTGCGAGAGCTCGGCCAACGGACAGATCCGCTTCTTGGTTCTACGCAACAAAAATTTGAAACTGCTCCTTTAAACAGTGGTACCGTTTGCATATATAATTTATAGAAGAAATAGCCTGGAGGCGGGGTACTAGAATTGACCTCATGTACTTCAGAAAAGTAGCCAATAATGACGGCCTTCAATAGACCTGATAGGAAAGTGTTGCTAATTGAAAAACTCTTCTACAGATTCTATAACTGGTGAGTTTGTGCAGCAACCACCTACGCCGCACCTTGTCAAAAGCCTTCGAGGTATCTAAGGCGACCACTTCCGAGATGTGCCTATTAATCAAGCACTTCACTGATTCTCTACGTCATAATAGTTAAGATATGACATATTGCCCTAAAATATCTGAATTGAAAAACATCATACTCATAGCTACTTCTCTCATCTTGCGTATATTTTTTCGCCACAATTCCCTAATCTCTGATTACATTGCACTTCATATGTCTACATCATCTGATACATATTGTTTCTTGTGGAAGACCTGGAGAAACTCGGACTACACAAAGCAAAGGAAAAACACAATGACAATGATAAAATAAATTTCGATTGAAATTTGATTAAATAGAATTAAATGTAAAAGAATGTAGGAAGAACAAAAGTGATTTTGGATATAAACCTAAAAATAAAATATATGAAGAGTTTCCACAGTGAAATAATTGGGTATTTCTTAAGGGAAAAAAAATTCAGTACTATTAATCAGACAAAGAGGAAAGTGTCGATGCTTGAGAACTTATCACACAAAATGAAATAAATTTTATAGGAAGTAAAAAGTGAGAGAAGAAGGCATGGATATTGAAAGTAATATCACAAACGACTTGAAGAATCACGGCAGAATTTTGACATGCAAAAGCTTTTGCATATCTGACAAAACAAATATTGGATAAGTAAATTCTAAAACGAAAAGACAAAAATGTAGTAAAAAAACAATCTGATTGACATTTTAAGAAATAAACAAAATAAATTACTGACTAAAAACATGGGCATTGGCCTGCAGGGAATAATTAAGACGAGAAATGAAATTTGACTGCAGCCTAGAATGAATGTATTAAAAATAGATCAATGAAAAAGAGCAAAACACAGCGAAATATTATCTCCGCAGAAAGAATCAGATTCATCAAAATTACCCAAAAGAAATAAAACAAATGATTTGACTTGGTAAGAAGGATAATCTTCTGGTAACTTTGTAAACGACGCGGATATAACCCTGCAGATCAATGATATATACTGAAATCAAAATGAGTTTTTGAAGAATGGGAAATCAGTTTTTGGAATACAAACAGATCTACTAATTCAGAGCAAATGAAAATAATTCCTTGTGAACAAAAAGAAAATTTATTAGATAATGGATGTCGCTTTTCCAGAAAATCACCGAGTAAAACTGAAAGAAAATAAAAAGTTGTTAAAAATAGTATTGATGTGGTTGATAAAATTCCGTAGAGCTTTACAAAGGAAATTAAAAGTATTCGATAGAAGAAAAAAAGACCGAAAGCATCAAGCAGGCACGGCAACATTATGAAAATTAGCAACGATACTGAGGAGTGTACTGGAATAATGTGGAGAGTATCTGTCACTTGATTTCTACTAAATACTACTCGTGTACATACTCAATAATAATAATGACATTGTAATTCGCTTAAATTTGTATATTTTATCATGATAATTGATGTAATATTTTATTGAATATGTAATATTAACACTTCCGCAACTGTGAACGTAATTATACATCTTTATGACCTTTACATTGCCTGCTATATATATATATATATATATATATATATATATATATATATATATATATACAAATTTCAAGACACCATGAAATGTTGGTCCTTATAAACTAATTAACTGTTACTGTTGATCTAACCTTTTATGACTTATTTTTATTATATCGTGTAATGAAGATGTCTTCATTATTAACATTCCACGCCATTTCAAATAGAAGGTTAGGAAGGAAACCCAAATCAGTACTATTTTCATAAAAAAAACTGTTTCAACAAAAATCACTACTGCCCAAATATTTCTTTGTAGGGAAACGGATAATATTGCTATGAGTATCTGATCAAGACGAACACGGTGGTGCCTATGAGAAATCGCCGTTAGCGTCTAAATGCTCAGCAATTAGACGAAAGTATTGCCAATTGAAATTCAAAAGAATTATTTGTTGAACTACGTAATCAGGATTCTTCTGGAAAAGAGAATCAAAGTGTCGATGATTATCAACAACCCACATCATTCCTAATCGCAGTACAAGATAATAATCGTGGCGGCTGTAGTAGACATGGAAGAGGAGGTTTCCTATTGAAAAAAACGGACCAGGTAACGCTGTTATAACAATGCAGCAGTGAAAATGTTATTATTACAATTTCTATAATTTTTATATATTTGATCTGAAAAATGTTTCTACTCTAATTACTCCTAGTAAGAAGACTAATACAAATGTATATGCTTATCTTAAAGCAGGTGATGGATTACTGGATATGAAATAGTCGAAATATGCCTCGTTATTTGTGAATATTTTGCAATCAAACAAATTCAGTGTAAATCCCAGACATTGCAGATTCACTCGCCGTCAGAGATCAATTTAGTCATATGAGAACACACACGAACTTAGGTTTACAATTTGAAATTCAATAATATAATCAGAAAAATGTATTGTTGACGCACCTGGAATAACAACGCATCTATATACCCAACACAAAATTCATAGTACGGAACTTTAAAGGAAAAAGATAGATTGACGTCAGCACTTTAAATAATTGAAACACTCTTCAGAAGTTACGTAAAATATGATATTCGTATGACCACGCATTTCTGCCAATGCAATCCAACGTTGGCAAAAGTGTCTTCTTCGTCTTCTTCTTCTTCTTCTTCTTCTTCTTCTTCTTCTTCTTCTTCTTCTTATTATTATTATTATTATTATTATTATTATCATCATAATTATTCCATTTCCTTTACGATATAGCCTCAAAATATATTGTCGAAGATGATGTCGTATTGTATCTATGATCTTAATTGTAGGGTTTATTAAGCGGGCATAAAATGTTATGGTAGGCACAACCGAGGCGTCAAACTCAGTATCAACACCATATCTGAATATATATATATATATATATATATATATATGCACACACACACACACACACACATGTGTGTGTGTGTGTGTGTGTGTGTGTGTGTGTGTGTGTGTGTGTGTGTGTGTGTGTGTGTGACTTGGGAGATTGTATCACCAACAGAAAAAATATTGTTGATAATCTTATTTTGGTGCAATAGGTAAATTTAGTATCCTATCTGCTAAGTGATAATAATAATAATCAAGAATGACGAAAATGTATACGTACATACATATATATATATATATATATATATATATATATATATATATATATATATATATGTGTGTGTGTGTGTGTGTGTGTGTGTATGTATGTATGTATGTATGTGCGTGCGTACTTGTAAATGAAAGTTCATATAAAAATTCGTTATTTCGGTGAAAGAAAATTAATAAAATCTCCACGAGACACGAACTAGCAAACTTTCTGCTTGTCGATAGCTAGCCGTGTTATTTATTCATAGCAATTCAACATAGACTTACAAAAATTCCCTCATATACTAGCATACATGCGTGCGTGGGAATGTATCAATGTATGGTGGTTTATATAAATAACGTAAGGACATAAGTACGTAGGTGGTAATCAAGCGTGTATATATATATATATATATATATATATATATATATATATATATATATAACTGTATGTTGTTAGATCTCTTACTAGATGCTCTGATAAAATGAACTGGAAACCTAACGTAAGAAATACCCATCTATATGCTAATGAAGCTCATTTCAAAAACTAAATTACCTTCAATCTAAGATCTCCGTTATTTTCAGTTTCCCAATCGGCACACCCAATAAAAGCAAGAAACTATTAAATCTCTTTTTCATTTCATGTATTTCTCGAGCATTATGTAAATGATAAATGAAGATCACAAAGTCGACTGTTTTATTTTTTCAAATTTCAAAACTGTTAAAGTCGTTACCTTTAGTCAATTGCCAAAATTGAAGCCTCGGCATCATAATATGATATCGCTGTGGCATCTCAGATGCTCAGAATTTATTTCCTTCCTTTTCATTTGATAGAACCGAATTAATGACTGTTTTTAACAAACTAGAAATAAAAAAAATATAAAAAATTATTTTTTTTATTTAAATGACTACTTTTTTGGGAAAATTGCTAATAATTAAATACATTAGTGCTTTAGTTTAGAACTCAATTCTATTTTTCAGAATTCAAAACAAAATTGTGTCAAATTGGATTTATTTGTTTACTGGAGAGATAATATCTATCTAATGGTGTATTTCAACAAAGGGAAATAAATCATATCTACGTCGAGAATCAAAATGAGAAAACCAGACCTTGAAGGCAGCTGCAAGTGGATCTCCCACGCCTGGGAAGAGTTGGACGCCGCTATCATTGTCAAAGAATGTCAAGAAAGGCTGCATCTCAAAAAAGCTCGACGGCACCGAATATAACAGTTTATACGAGGAATTTATACAGAAACACGGGTCAATAGAGATTACTACAAGAAACCAACGATGATGATCTCACCAACGATAACTACAGCACAGATCTCTACCCCAACCTAACAAAAGAAAGAATTCGATTAGTTCTATGGATCCGACAGAGAAGACGCGTTCGACCCACTCTTAAGTCTCTAATGTCCATGAGCATAGAAAATTGACCTAGATTCCTCATAAGCAGTCCTTTTCAGGACTAAACAAATAATTCCGAAAAAATATCTCAGATTGTCACAAAAAATTAAAACCAAGCAAAAAGATTAATATTTATTAAGTTTTATTTCGGTTAATTTTCGTAATTTTTTGTATTGACGATTTAGTGGTCTTATACACCAAGTTCTATTAACGTACTTTCATAATACTTACATATTACAAAGTAAGTAAAATGTCCCCTTTTCTATTTTTATCTTCCTTTTACACTTTTTCATTTTCTTTACTCTAAAATCAGGTGCGTTTTATACATGAAAATAAGCTTTTTACCTCTGAAACTTCTCGGATTTTTTCACTGCTTCTCTCAAAATAGACAAAGAGTTTGGAGCCACCCTGCATGTCTTCAAAAAGACACCATAAAATAAGTAATTTTTGTAAATTTTTAAAACTAAAAGATAAAATTTCAGTAACTACAGTGTACGTGCTTTTATTTTTCAGTCTTTCTCCAAGCTCCTCTTACTACCAAAAAGCTCAAATAGGAATTCGTTTGTCCAAAATACATTCTACTAAATCATGAATATTTGGGGTAGGGGCATATTTTGTTTTTCACCATTAACCCCACGGCGGACCTTTCAACTAAGTTAAATGTTATTACAGGTTTTAAATGTTAACTCAGCACTGATTAATGTTGCAATATACGTAGCTAGCTGTCTCTGGTTAAAGAAAAAATAGAGCGTGCCATTACGACAGTATTTTCATAATTTTTTAAATTTATTTTTTAATTATGAGGTAATTTGCACAAAATGGCAAAATCAAATCAGTTAAGCATTGAAATTTTATTTAAAGAAGACTACTCTCAAATACAAATTGGCAAAAGTTGAAGATTTCTAGACATGCGGCGCAATATTTGTTCCAAAGTCATTTAAAAATAGAAGAAAATGTTGATAAAAACAGAAAAGAGACAGAGCACAAAAGTGACAACTGCTGCTAAAGATAAACACTTGATTATTGAGAACAAAAAAAAATAAGAGGAAAACTGCTTCAAAGTTGACAGCTGAACTTAATTCTTTTCGACAGCAACCAGTCACTCCCAACTAAAAAATCGACTCATGGTGTAAGAGTGTTTGGTGCGGGGTATGGCTGAAGATTTGATTCAGGTCAAGGGAATCATGTAAAAAGAACAATATCATTCGATTTTGCAATGACATGCTATACCATCTGATTTACACATAATAGGAAAAATTCACCTTTCAACAAAACAATAATCCAAAACACTCTTCTAAATTATATCAAAATAACCTCGAGTTAAAAAAAGGAACAGAAATTTGGAAATTATGACTTGGCTGACTCAATCTCCTGATCTTTCTTCAATTGAATTAATATGGAGTAAATTGGATAGGAGAATTCGAAGAGAATACACAAAGGGTGAGAGTGAACATTTTTAGTACTTGAAGGTTTGCCATTCACTTTCTTTTTTAAAACTCGGAAAGAATGTCAAGAATGTTTAAAGTAATAATTAAGGCAGCTGGTGGTTTTATTAGCGAAAACAAAATATGATACTCTCGTATGATAATATTTTTATAGATAAGTGCTTATTTTTGTCAAAAGTAAGCAAATATTAATGTTATCTTTTATTTTTAAAAATTGTTTTTAAAGAAATGCAGGATGGCATTAAACTTTTTGCCTGTAGTGTATACGCCCTAGGATTACGGTATTATTATAAAATCTTAAAAGTCTTTCCTTCGTACATATTAGGTTTTATCAAACTAATTGACAATCAACAATGTATTGTTCCAATGTGTTGGTTTTCTAGACACATCCACAAGCACACACGTCAACTGAACTTTGTCTATAAGAAAAAAAGGTAATCCGTAATATTATTAATAAACTCTTATTCCACTCACGTTTCAGCGTTCTCTATGGCACTGTAATGGCAAAGCCGGCCTTGCGATCAATAGGGCATGCGCAGATTTCTGATTTAAGAGCTTCACCAACGGTCATCCCGTTGCCTTTGGTCATGGTGCCCTGGATACATCAGAAACTGGTTAATTCTCTCTTTCCAGAGAGTGGACAAGAACCAGTAGATATTTTATTTACAAACTATCGAACGTTTGCAATAAGATTATATAATTATGCCGTCATAGAATTTATTTTTATGATTATTTTACAGCATTTTTGCCCTGGTTTTGCATGTGTTCTACGAGTGTCTATAATGAACATAATTTGAATCATTGTGCCTTCCTATTTCTTTGTGGAAAATAAATTAATTGGTAAAGTAAATCTTTCTTTGTAAAATAACATAATGAGTAAAAAATATTCATTCTTTCCAAGTCGTTCATTTCTTTCTTTATATGTACACGTTATGTACAGCATTTGTTTTAAATTAATATTAAATAATTTATAGTGGTGGAGTTATTTACGCTAACCGAATAGTATTTTCGGTAGCGTAGGAGATAAATAATGATCTTAAGAACTGTATTTTCTATAAAATACAATTATGACGAAGAAGAAAAAGAGGGGGTGGGGTTATTCAATGAAATTTGAAGGTAATTTATTTGATAATATTTGATATAATTTTTATAGTGTTTCATTTTTTTACAATTATGCTGAGATGAAAAGAAGGTGCAACAAAAATATTCCTTCTTTCGTTAGGTGACTTTAGACATTTTCCCTTTTTTTTATCTAAATTTCGATTTTGATTCTGTCGTCATTTATTGTTGGTATACAGAATTCTTTTGCAAGAATAAGTTTGGTGATATTATATAAAATGATCAAAACAACTGTCGTGTCTTCTGCTTTGTCATTTGTAACATGTAATGTAAATAAATATTTACTTAATGTAAATGAAGCCGCGTACTTCGGATTTTGTGTTGTCGGGTTTTTTGATTTGCCAAAAATATTAAAATAATTGCAGAGAAGGAAACGCCTAATGGACAAAGAGGCCTGATATACGTATACCTCTTTGTTTTTCTTTATTACATTTCCCAAAAAATATCATTTTCTCTGTATCTGTATCTGGCTCCCTCTTGTCACACATAAAAATACGGAACAGTTTCTCAATCTCGTTCTCTTTTACTCTCTTTTACTTGCGCCATCTGTTTTTCTCTGTATATCTCTCTCTTTCTCTGTTTCCCCCTCTCTCTCGCTCTCTAATTTACTCCCTCGCTCTCTCTGTCTTCTCTCTTAAACTCTCAGTCTGTCTATGTCTATCTCTTTCTTCCTCTCTCTTGCGTTCTCATCTCGCATATACTTTACTCTTTATCTCGCTTTACTCTCTCTGTCTGTCTCTGTTTCTCTCATTTCTTGAATGTGTGTGGGAGGCAGAGAGCAAAAAATGAACACATAACGAATTTTAGTGTCCTTTGTGAACATTCCAGGATAGCAGTAGCCCTTAATCTCTTTCCAAATTGCTGTGATCAATTCCTGTTTACTTTCGAATAATTTTCTCTCCGTTCCGAGACGATCGTTATGAATAAAGGCCGCTTTTGTTTTGATTATTTTGTTAGCAGTGAAATCGGACTTAGAAATTATGGCAGATGCATTTATGAGACAAACATAAAAGAAAGAAATTCATTAAATAAATAATAAGTAAATGTTCACACCAAAGAAGCTCTGAGATGATGAATATTAGAAACTTATCGAAAAACAGAAAGTCTTTTCTTAGTAATTGTCGAAAAGGCGGCGGCAAAAACTGGTCGATAGATGATTGATTATCCGTCAGCCAACACCTTTGCTACTAGCAAAAGCAGACGATACATCGATATCGAACTTTGCAGATGAGACAAATTTTATTAATGCGAGACGAACTGAAACATCGGAACCTTGCTTTTCAGTAAATGTTCTCGGGTTACATTGGAAAATACGTCGTTATAAAAGTTAGATAATCTTTACTAGAAGCGTAAGTTTCTTTATATATGGTCCCAAGAGCTTATCAATAAATGAAATGTATGAATGTCGATATAGGTGTAACATGACAGTCATGTGTAAGTATGGTAGATTTTACAAGTGTACAGCTGCACAGGGTACCAGGGAGTAAGAATATAACGAAGTGCATATCGACCAAATGTCAAGGACAAGCTAATTCTCAAGGTCTCTTAAGAATATAGGCAATTGTTCCCAAATGCAAACCTGCTATTTTAAAATGAAAAAGACTTGGAAAGAAAATTTTGCAATCTTGCGTTTTACTCAATAATTTTTAACCATCTTGTATGTTTTCTGGAAGAAAAAATAAAACTTATATTTCTTATTTTTAAATTAGGAAAATACGCAATCCATGCACATCGCTTTACGACCGCGACTTCAACGTAGGTCAATTGATAAGACCTTCTACATTTCACTTATCCTGTGACCTCTCAGTTAATGCAATTGTGACACCATCGAAGAAATGGTCACCACTCTTCTCTACCCCCTCTCTGTCTTCCATCGTTCTAAGTCTGCTAGTCTATTCTCAGGTGATCTCCCATCTCTATATTCGGTTTTCATCGATTGCGTTTTCCTAGAGAATGGAAAATGCGACACCGAGATCCGAACACATATTTCACTAGCGAAAGAAGCATTCCAAAAGCGAAGCAAGATGTTGAGAAATGGAAAAAAATGTTAGAAACAAAGAGTGCTGGATTGCTATATAGTATCCATCCTCTTATATGGCAGTGAATGTTAGACAATCTCCTCACGGATGAGGAAAAACTAGAGGTAGCAGAAATATTGTTCTACATAAGGATACTGAAAATGCTATGGACGGATTGAATAAGCAACAAGGAAGTCTGATAGAAAATGGCAACAGAAAAAAAAAACATTTATACTCAGTATCGGGAAATGGCAGGTGAAATTTCTTGGGCACATAATGAGGAAGGATTATTTTTTAAACCTAACCCTCACGAAGCATATTGAGAGACTAAGGAAGGCAGCGGGTCATTTAACTGATTACCTTGTGTGAATGAATGACGGTACGGGAGATGAAGGTCTTAGTAAAGAGGGAAAAACTGCTAAGCCACACGAGATAGAAAATTAGGGAGAGTTATGATCGCCGATGTGCCGAAAAGACGAAGTTCATACGAATGAATTTTCCTCGAAATTTATTTTCTGTTAATCAAATTTTAATTATCATATTTTTATATGATCGTTCCGTTTATTTCTTTCTGAGATTATTTTACATTTTCCCAATTATACCTTTCACTTCCTTTTTCTTTTAATTCATAGACATTTTTATCATTCGATGACTGATCGGATCGAGCAGCGATTTTCTTAATAACGAACACTAATTTCGTTCATCAAAGGGAAGTGTGAAATAATCGAAAGTTGTTCTACTTTCTTCTTGCAATCAGCAAAATTTTCAAAGTTCTGTGTTCCTTAAGAACAAAATGCAATGATGCGCCTTTTATCAAGCTTCACTGTGATTACATAGCATACGTGTAAAACAAAACTTATGCGTGCATGTCGGTTTTTATAGAGAAATAAGCAGAGCAAACATTCATTGCAATGCTCGTGTAGATACACACATATACCGTATGCATATATATATATATATATATATATATATATATATGTCTTTACACTAAATATATATATATATATATATATATATATATATATATATATGTACGCACACATACCATACACATACATATATATATATATATATATATATATATATATATATATATACACACACATATATACACACACACACATGTGTGTGTGTGTGTGTGTGTGTGTGTGTGTGTGTGTGTGTGTGTACACATACCCCGCATAGATAGATAGATAGATAGATAGATGTATTTTGTATAATATATGATTAATTTTATTTTGTTTATTGGGGTCTTTGGATATATATATATATATATATATATATATATATATATATATATATATATATATATAAGATAAGAGTTTGATACGTTTAGGGTTCTTTGAGGAAGTACTGTTCTATTTTACGTCTGTTGAGGTTTTTGATGTATTGACTTATTTTTTCATCTACAATGTAGTTAAGGAAGTCATTATTAATGAGAGTCTGCTCAATATTTTTAGTTCGGTGAAGGAAATATTTTCTGTGGAGGAATTAATTTGTGTTTGGTTAATTAAATTCTGTATAAGTCCTATTTTGTAGTAATTAGGACATTTGCTTTTATAGTTGATGATGCAATTATTTTTGCTGGTTGTTTTTTAATATGTTATTATTTGTGTTTATTAAAATGTCAAGGAAAGGGATTTTCTGTTATCTTTGCTAACTTCGTATATGAAACTGAAGACAGTATATTGTTTTAAGTCTTTCGTCTATTTTTTAACTAAAATAAGAATATCATCTACATATTTTGGGTAGATGGAAAGTTTCTAAATATATTATTTTCTAGGCTGTCCATGTAGAAGTTGCAGAATGTTGGCCCCAGGACTGAACGCAGAGAATATGTTATTTTTGTTATCATAGAATGGGACTTCAGTGGTAAAGGTTATAAGTAATTTTCTATTTTAGGTTTAATTTTTAAGGAGGGATATGAATTGTTACATATATTTTTAATAATAATGTCAATGGTTTCTCTAACTGGAACGTTAGTGAACAGGTTGGCAACGTCAATTGATGTTATTATTTCATTATTTTCGGTCTTTAATATTTGTATAAGTTCAAGGATTGATTTAATACTGTATTTGTTAGGTATACATGGTGCAATTAATTGATTAAGCGTTTTAGTTAGTTGGTAGACAAGATTGGGAATTTGAGATATATTAGAGCGGAGTGGAATGTTAGGTTTGTGCGTTTTGATAGAACCGTAAATGTATCCTGTTTTATAGTCTCCGATTATTTTGGTAAGTTTTCTATTGTTTTGTTCCACATTGTTAGCTGTGATTAATTTACTAATTTCCCTTTTAGCTGAGCAGTAGGATTATTAGTAAGTTTTCTAAATTTGGTGTGATCGACAAGTAACTTTCTATTTTTGAATTGTATTCAGACTTGTTTAAAACAACAAAGATGTTTGCTTTATCAGCTTTTTTTTTATTACTATTTCAGGATTGTTGCGTAATTCTTCTGCATCAACCTTTAGTGATTTACTTATGAGTTTAGATGATTTTTTCCTTTTCTCATGTCTGTCTTTTATAGATTCAATCTTGAGTAGATCACAGATTTCTGGTTCTGTGGTAATAAGCTGCTGTTGTTGGAGATTGATAATGTTTTGATACAATGTTTCGATCTCAATTTTTTATGTAGTCTATTATATTTGTTTGTATATATGGCAGTTCGTTCCGAGGTTGAGTAGTTCTTTTTGGTTTTCAGTTAAATCGTAGTCGGAGATATTTATAAGCTTTTCAATTTCATTCGGAAGGTATATATCTCCTTTATACAATGTATTAATTTTTTTAACCAATGTTGACAATCTGATCTGTTAGTAATTTGTGTTAGTCTATGTAGAATTTGTTTAAACAGTTCAGAGGTGTTTGTCCTTTTTAGTGTGATATGTATCTCTTGCTCTCTTTTGTTGAAAGTTTTTAGGTTATCATTAGTTATCTCTATCTACATTTTCTGTTGTTGTTCTGGTGGACTGCTGGATTAGGCATTTTAGAATTTCTGTATTTAGGTAGCAAATTCTATTTCTATTTTATATCTGCTTATTTTGAGACTAATCCTTTCATATTCATGAATATTTTCCGTGTCTGTCTATATTTCTGAGATGTACATTATTTACATTATTCGGACTCTTGTCCTCATCTTTGTCGCCATATTTTTACAACGTGTCACCGGACAGTACCTCAATTTCAATTCCCACCATCCATACAGCGTAAAGAAAGGGATCGTCCGTTGCTTGCAACACCGAGAAAAAGTCATAAGTGGCGACCCAGAGACGTTAGATAAAGAATTATTCAGTATAAGTAGTATCCTACAACGTAATAACTACCATGGATACATGGCAACATGCCCAAAAAACTGGAATAGGCGGGTACAAGAGGAGGAGAACAACAACACTCAGAAAACAGTCTGCCTGCCTTATGTGAAGGGGTTATCAGAGAAAATTCAAAGGATCTGCGGTCCATATAACATCAGGACAACCTTCAAAAGCTTGACGACACTTCGCAGATATCTCTCCCGAGTAAGACCCCCCCATAGAGGAGAACATGACTAAAGACTGTGTGTACTCTATCCCATGCAGCTGTGGAAAGGAATATAAAGGAGACAGGCCGCCCCCTCATGGTAAGGCTTCAAGAACACCAGAAAGCTGTAACACGAGAGGAAGTGGAAAAATCAGGCGTGGCTGACCACATATGGAGAGAGAAGGGAGATCACCGCCCTCTGTGGATGTTGAGATCATAGACAAGGAACACCATTGGAAAATTCGTAAACTTAAGGAATCAACACATATGCTAGGCCACAAAAATCTCCTGAGCTGACCAAACATAGAAATAAATACAATATGGGAACCAGTAATAAGGAGTGCCAGAGAAAAGCAATAATAAGAACAAAGTTTCAATATTAGCTCTGGTAAAAACATGAAATGATAACAGCAAAATTGCAATATGAGCACTGGTAAAAATGGTTGCTGAAGACATTAGGTTTATAATACCCAGAAATTCATACCCAGATGTCCTCAAGGGCACATGGCACAGTGGATAAAGGCGTTGGTTAGATCCAATTAACCGGAGATAACTGATAACTGACATCCATCAAACATGGCACGTGGAACTAGAACAGTCTACCCCAGTGAGCGAAATAAAGGGTTCAGTTCGACATTCCAACCACCTGAAGAAGGCCGGAGCATACAACGGCCGAAACGTTGTAATAAATATGGCGACAAAGATAAGGACAATAGTACGAAAAATGTAAATAATGTAAATATTTTCCGTATATTAAAATTAAATGAGGCAAGAAATGCACTATAACAATGAGAATTATTTTTATTGCCCAAGTACTTTCCATCAGGGGTTCAATTGGTAAGGCCAAACTATGTGTAGCTATCCATTATTGAATTTTTCTTTTGTGTTTAAATGCTATGGCTGATAGTTATGCTTTAACGTTCATTAAAATGTGAGTAGTTATCCATTATAGAATTTTCCTTTTATGTTTGAATGTTATGGTCGAGCGTGCATTAAAGCGTGAAAAGTGTTTTTATAGACATTTTTTTAATATTTTTAAGGTATTCATAGCTGATTCTATTATACACGACAACAAAAACAAATATATATGTTGGGCATACGACAACTTCATTAGCGAGACGACTTATACTAAACATGTCTGACCATTCAACCATTGCGAAACATTTGCGCAAACATTACTGTCCACATTCACATTATAGAAAAATACTGATTGCTAACACTATCGTACACCAAGAAAATAACAAATTAAACCTGCAGATCCTCGAAGTAACCTTCATTAAAAAAAAAATTGTAACCAACACTGAACATAAATACATACATACATGTACAATGTACTAGTACGATTTTTATCTTTCAACAATATTCAAACATATGGCAACGAATGCAGATCACTTAAACAAAAAAATGGGATTTTCTACTCATTTAGGGACAAATACCAGCAGAGACAATCGTAAATTTATAATTATTTAACAACATAGAATGAAAGAAGAACAAATAAAGAATAAAAGAAAAGAAAGAAAATGTAAGGATTATTATAAGGGAAATGTCCAACGGCCATTTATCTGTTATATAATGTTATCAACGATGCTGCTGATTATCATTTCTTCTTTTTAATAGTTCAAGTAGATAATTCATAGAAGAAGGATCTTGAGATATTTTCTCTTTATATGTAGAAGAGTTTTGGCCAATCAATTTGATTTGTTGGGTTTATCAACCTGAAAGAACTTTGCTTTTCATTTATGGAAGATACCTAATTTTGACTTTTGAATTCCTGATAATCCAAGAAGTTTCTTTTACTTTTTTTATTTTCCGTCTCTGGAATATCAGTCGTCAATTTTAAGTGGTAGCAAGACCACGGAGAATGGATAAACGTCTTTGACGTCTTCTCAATACAACAGTCGCAATCATTTTGATTAACATAGGGACGACCCTTACCGTTGAATGCAACATATAAAATTAAAATCGCCGAACACTTCATATGAAATAGACAATTCAACCGTTGACCCAATTTAAAAGCGGTCTTGACCGTATTTTTAAGCAATAGAATTTGGAGAAATAGAATAAAGGATAAAAGATAAATTATTAAATTATATATATATATATATATATATATATATATATATATATTTGTGTGTGTGTGTGTGTGTTCAGGGTTGAGCCATTGTAATTGCTTTTTGGCTGTGTTTATTTGTCTTTTAATGAGGTTCTATTGAAATTCCTTGGTGTTGAGATCGTGTAATGCTGCTGCGGCATCATATAATTTAGTGTATTGGGGGCAGCAGATCATTACTTAAACATATTTTGTTAAATATAACAGACAATGAATGTCTATTATGTTTGATCATGAGCCGTTCTAAACTTCGTATGGTTGCTTTAATTTTGGGTGAAAATAAAAACAAAAATTATCCAACATTTTTCAGCCGAAATTAAAGCAACCATGCGATCCAATGTGTGGCTCCTTTAATAAAAGCAGCCACACAACTAAAAAATGACAACAGTGTTATTATCCGACGAGCTGATAAAACTGATACTTTCGTTATTGTAAACAAACATGAGTGCCACTCAAAATTACAGACCATTTTGGACGATCATAATAAATTTAAAAAGTTAACCAATAACACCACCTCCAAATTTAAAATATATATATATATATATATATTATGTGTGTGTGTGTGTGTGTGTGTGTGTGTGTGTGTGTGTGTGTGTGTGTGTGTTGTGGATGTCCACTTGTGACTGATTAAGTCCATCCCCAGGACTCATAACATCCAAACGAACATTTGAGGGAATGACTGATGACGTCGCTAATAACATTAACTATTAAATGGCTCATATGACCCGCAGATAACCTGCCATTCCACTTTGAGTAGAGGTTAGTCTTCCGACAGTAACCTGGTTATCTAGATGTTTAGTTTTATGGTGCTGATTAATTCTACTGGCTGACCTAGACATTTTGTTTCAAGTTCTACACGAACAGTTTTGTTGGTAACCATATTGGTAGATGGGGGGAAGGGGTGTTTCTTTACCCACGTTTGTGGCTGAGTGGTCTGTCCTCGAGATTCTTTTCAGTTCAGCGTAGGCTAAACTCAATTTTTTCAGTACAACAGCAATCAGATTTCTCCACACCTTCCTTGGATACAAGATACTCTCAGGTTTTAGCATCTACATTGACCGTTTTAAGTGTCTACTTAATTTGTGCGGCTTGCATCGAAGACGCTAGTCTTGGGTGGCCTCACAATACGGGATCTATTTCGGCATGTGATCATCTTCTAAGCGGATAAGGCGACCAACCCATCTCAGTTGGTACTTCATGATCATGGACTCACGCTTGTCATTTTAGCCAGCTATATATAGTGGTGGGAAACAAATATTCGTACACATACAAATAATTTTCATTCATTAAAATGAATAAATGGGATTTATTTCTATTAAATCACTTTTCTGTTTTCTATGCATATTTAGTTAGTATGCAACTGTGTACAGTTAATTATATGAAAAGTTTGTTTATTCATTAGTAGGAAATGTAATAAATTAAAAATTTGTATGTGTTTCCCCCACTGTATATATATGTGTGTGTGTGTGTGTGTGTGTGTGTGTGTGTGTGTGTGTGTACATACGCATAGATATATATATATATATATATATATATATATATATATATATATATATATATTATTTTTTTTAAAAATAATTATAACATAAATATGTTATAAAATCAATACAAAAATAGCCATTTTGTTTCAACACACTCTGTGTCTTATCAAAATGATGTTGAAAATAAAATAAATGGTTTTTAAAAGTTTCAAATTAATTAACGATCCTACACTGGAAACATTGTTACAAAACTAGAATAACCAATCAAAATCCAAGTATATAAAGATTCAAAAGCTTGACAACGAAATCATGTTATAATAGCTATTCAGATCTTTAAAATACGTGTAATATTAAAATAATTTATACTAACCAATAATTATAAAATTATATGATAAAAGTTAATATTATAATTAAAAACTGGCAATTTTAAAATCCAAATTTAATCACTATTAAGTTTAAACACTACAAAATTATCGAAAGAAAAATACATATATTTATTCAATTCATTTCTTCATTGAAATTACGTTCGACAAGACGCTTTAATATATCCGGTCATTTGACAATACATGTATATATTTTTTTTCTTTTCCTTTTCTTTTCCTTTTTATTTTAGGATTTTAAATTGAAAACTTTAACCATTGCCGTTTTTATTTTCAACATCATTTGATAAGACACAGAGTGTTAAAATGGCTATTTTTGTATTGATTTTATAACATACTTATGTTATAATTTTTTTAAAAAATAATTATATCTGCTCTACTTTGTATTGAGCACTCTTTTAAGAATAGTAATTGTTGGTTATTGGAATTCATTCCGTATATACCAATTATATACTTGGATATATATATATATATATATATATATATATATATATATATATATATTCAATATATATATATATTCTATATATATATATATATGTGTGTGTAAATTTAAGTATATATATATATATGTGTGTGTGTTTGTGTGTGTGTGTGTGTTTGTGTGTGTGTGTGTGCGTGTGTGTGTACATATACATTGGTGAAACATATAGGAATTCAAATAAAAAGCAAACACATAAGCGACCTATATGCGCCAAGAAATTTGAAATATAATTGTTGAAAATAATGAATGTCTAAATAAGATAAGTAAAGATGACAGTAAAACAATTTATGTCATTTGCATTCATAATGTTCTAGACTTAAGAGTCAATAACGATGGAAATGTTGACAAAGCCACACATTCTTGTTTGCTAACAAACATTGATTAACAATAAAATTGATGCTAAGACTTACTAGCACACTTAAACACACAAAGATGGACACAGATGAAATAATGTTTATAGTTAATCATCAAATCTTCGTTTTATTATCTGAGTAAGGTCGAAATACAATGCCATTTTGCGAATGAAACTTAATACCGACATTATTAAGAGGTTAGATAAAGCTTGATCAAACCAATCTAATGTGACTTTATTTGTGCAGACATAAGTGAATCTGTGCAGACAATTCCAGAAATAAGATGGATGCCATCATTGCTGCAACATAGCTAAACACAACTATACACTAAACATAATGTCGTGGTTCGTCTACTTTTCAATTAAGCAACCATTTTATTAAATTGTATATATGTGTATAATAAATATGAGACGACTGGGAACTTTCAAGACAAAGCGAACGACGCACAAACACTTTAGGTCGTCCAATATTTGGTGAATATAAGAAAGGAAAATCTTGCAGCCATTTTGTCTTCAGTGCTGTTCCTTTTACACTCATAAATTGTTTGTATTCAACATTTTGAATGAAGATAAACAGCCCTTTTAGTACAAGCATAATCTTGATGTAATACTTTGTGCTGAAGCATTTCTTTTATTGAACTGAATGTGTTGGGAGTGTGACGTGTGTCAGCTGAGAATATGAAATCGACGAGAAGAGTTCAAATTTTGTTCACTTGTGCACAAATGCCTTTGAGAAAGGCATGAATCTTTCTCTTCTCTCTCTAGCTCCCTATCCTTGTGGAAATCAATTTAAAAGAACGAAAACTAAATTCCCCAACTTACAGAAGACAATGCATCCACTCCACTTTGCATTGTACCTTTAGAATACCCTTTCGGCCAACAATTTGTCAAAAGGAGAACGTTTGTGCGTAGAACAAAATACTCAATGACACACTTGTAAATAGCGAATGGCGATGGAAAATTGGAACACGATTAAAATAAATTTTGTAAACAAATTGACAAAACAAAATAAAAGGTTCCAAAAAGAATATAAAATAAAATAAAATTACTCATTATTCCCTCGGTCAAACGAAAGGAACGAATAAATTGTTCCTTTTGGTTGATGAAATTTAATATACACAGCCTCAAGAACTCGAAGATGGTGGACCGAGCAAGCTTTATGTAAGATTGAAAATAATTTGTTATTGTAATCGGCGGCACATACAGGGTTGTCCAATAAATGTTGCCAATCGAAGAGTTGTGCACAGATTGTGTGGTTCTTTTCATATGACTTTGACCACTAGAACGCAAATAAGCAGGCACGTGCTGCGTAAAGCGAGTTTCCAATCCGTCCTATGTTATACCGCATCACAACGGCATTTAAATTTATATATAACAGAACTATTCGGAAAATAGGACAACCGATCTTTGCTAAAAGCTGAAAACACGAATCTTAGTTGAAAGACCGAACGCTTCTGAACGGCGTTATAGCACGAAGGTTTTGTGTCGCGTTTCATATGTTAGAATTTATTGGACTGGGTTTGTTTATGTTGTTGTCAGTACACATGCTCTCGAACAAGAAAAGTTGGGAGTTTTAAAATTTAGAAAAAAAAAATTTTTTTTTTTTTTTTTTTTTTTGCAATTTAGCTAAATTCATCTATATTCTTTTTTATCTATATTCGTTTTCTTTTCATCATCGTTGTTATTAAATATCACACATGGTAATAGCAGGAAATCTGCCAAGAATGGTGAAACGTTGTAAGAACCTTGGACGTAAATTTACTGTGATGAACTAGCGATTAAACACTGTCTAGACATTTTCGTCTTAGTGTATTATTTTCTCTACTAATTAAATTATTTTTGATCTAAAAATTGTGGTCAGTTTCGTTGGAACCAACAATTACGTTTTGTGTGTTGTTTTTTGTTGTGGTGCCCTCCCTCTAAACAGTTTATGTTAGACTCTTCCGCCTACTATAAGATTAGTAGAAGAGAAGGCCTTGGGGGAACGGTCGACAAGACTGTTCATTGCTGTCAAACTCTCTGCCTCGACGGAGAGGAACCCGGACGAAGCTTTGCCATAGATCTGCCTCGACGGAGAGGAACCCGGACGAAACTTTGCCGCAGGGCAAAGTTTCGTCCGGGGAGGTAGACAGTCCCTGAACCTGCTTAGGCGGGTTCAAAGGGAATACTTTTGGCCGAGCCTACGGACTCCGAGTACCCACAATAAACCAGCCTTGTCGTGAGGGGAGCTGTTAAATATTAACGGTCGACCAGACTGTTCATTGCTGTCGAACTCTCTGCCTCGGCGGAGAGGAACTCGAACGAGGCTTTGCCGCAGGGCAGAGTTTCGTGCGGGGAGTTAGACAGTCACTGAACCCGTTTATACGGGTTCTAAGGGAATATTTTTGGCCGAACCTACGGGCTCTGAGAACCCACGGCAAACTCGGCCTTGTGCCACATATATCCCTCGTGGGGAGCTGTCAAATATAACAGTCGAATAGATTGAACGCTGAGTCAACAGACACACACTCGCCAGTTGTGTAATACTCTTCTTTTGTACTTACTGTTTAATTTATGATATATCTGCAATACTTGTTTTGTTATTTCTTTAACCATTAACTTGGTCACAACATTTTTTAAATATTTCTTTTTTGCTCATTTTTGTTATATATATATATATATATATATATATATACTAAAATTTTCATAATAGAAAGTTCTGTATAATATCAATAGTACAAAGGCTAATACTAAAGTATACTCTTTCAGCTTTCTGGTTTTTAGGTTGGTGGACGTATCCATGAATTAAAGATATTAATGTAGTACAAGATGCCTCTAGAATGGTAAATTTCAATTTTGGAAGTCTCAAATATCTATTTTATGGCAAAGATAAAATAATGATTTAATTATTAAACTTTTTTATCACTGAAAAGCCTAAATAAAGCTACTCATAATGTATAGAAAAATTATGACAATTACTACACCTTGGGATTTTTTTTCTGCCTATCAGCAATAGCTTCGTCTATGTGTCAATTACTTGGAGAGGGACATTTTCCGAAAATATACGAATCATATGAAGTTATGTGAATTTAAATATATCAGCCTTTATTTTTATAATTATTCAAAATCATGTAAATATAATTTAGAATGACTCCTTATTTTTATTTCTATTGTGATTTGTTTAATCTTAAAATATGATTAAAGATCTATCATAGTAATGTGTGCATAAAGCGTATGAGAAGTGTGTCTACAACAGAACTGAGACAATGATATAATGATTTATTTTATTTTTCATAGAATTGACCCCCGCCTCGACTGCAATTAAAGTCTTCCTTGGCCTGGCTCAAGTTAAATCATTACCTTCATTTGGAGATGTTTTGAGAAGCGTAAAACCTCTTGAGAAGCATAAAACCTCAGATTTTAAAAGAAACAAGTAATCAATAAACCCCGAATAAAAAAACTTGGATGAAAAATAATGTCTCCTTTCTCTCTCTTTTTCTCTTTCTCTTTATCTCTAACATAATTTCTCTTCTTCTCTCTCTCTCTGTTTTTCGATATTTCTCTCTCTCTCTCTCTCTCTCTTTGTCTTTCTCTTCCTCCACATCACCCTGTCCTTATTTCCTTCTCTCTCGCATAACGGTTTTCCTTTGAAGCTCCGCATCTGCTGTAATTAATTAAATAAATTTGAACAGTTAAGAACATCAATAGGGACTCAAGTTCACTCCAGAGACTCAAGTGGAACTCTTATATAAGATCCATCGCTACAGATGCTGGAAAAATGCTCGGTTCATTGTGTTGCACTAAAAAGTAACTGACTCCTCCTTTACAAGAGTCAAGTCAGACCAAAAATGGAATATGGCTGCTATATCTGGGATGAAACTTTTTTTACAGATTTGATAGAGTTCAAAAGTGTCTATGGCAAATGTTCAGATGAGCAACATTCACAAATTCCACCAGATCAGATATTAACAGCTAAAACCCACCATGCCGTTTACACTGGAATGAATCATCCTCATTTCTTACATACTCCATTTGTGAGGAGGAAGTTCCATTAGGAGATATTTTTTCCTAATAGCCGCTACTTTATGGAACAGACTCCGCGGGGGGGGATGCTTCTCCGACCACTTTTAATAGATTCAACCCTTATCTATACCACATATCCTCATAATTTTCACTTGCATCGTCTTTATACAATAATATCATTTAGTCACCCTCAACCTTGAGTTGCCTGTATTGGGTAAAAATTTAATATAATATATATATAAGTGTGTGTGTGTTCATATCTCTCTCTCTCTCCCTCTCTCTCCATATATATATATATATATATATATATATATATATATATATATATATATATATATATCTATAGTTGTACATAGTTGTATATATATTCTACAGTTGTATAAAAATCCTTGAGCACAGCATAATAATTTAATGTTAAACAACTTCAATAGTAATAACAGTACCGACAATAATTGCAATTGTCGAAAAAATAGTAACTGCCCACTAAATTTTAAATGCCTGAATAAAGGCGTCATTTACAAATGGCGAGACTAAATTTTATTTTGGTTCCACTACTAGCAATTGGAAAACATGGTATTACCATCATAAAATGACACTTACCAATAAACAATATTCAAATACCAGGGCATTTCTGGGAAATTACGACAGATAACTACACATCTGTAGTAAATTCGAATCTCATCACTAAAACGAAACCTTTTACCCTCAACAAAGAAAAATATACCCTGTGCCTCTTAGGAAAACGAACTATTCTCAGATACATCGATGAACATAATCTGCTGAACAAGCGTAATGAGTATGAGGAGTACCCTTCTCAAATACTTCGATGCCGGTTAAAGCAATTAACATAACACGTGCTTTAATACTCGCACTGACCTGCCTCTAATATTTTTTTATATTCAGTTACCTCCCTTGCACTATCCTTGCCTTCCATATTTTATTTTTGAATTTGTTTTATTATTTTTTATTAATGTTTATATTTTTTTTCCTTACCTTATATTTTTTTTGTCTACCTACGCTTTTTTATTTTCTAACTACCAACTTTTTAATTCGTATTATCCTTTCAGTCAATATACATTAACGGATCAATATTCCTATTAAACTTACTAAATACTTACTTAGTTTATTTTTCGATATCTATCAACACTATATTTGAAAAGTCACTTTGTTGAGTGTGGATTGTTTTGTTTTAATGTAGATGGCCTCCAATATCTTATTCCAAACCAGTCACAACATATTACAATGCATGTAAACATTTTGATAACATTTCTTTCTCTCATGTGGTCATAGAACCGCATTACGAATTCACGAGATGCGTCTACTATTTCGCAGCCGTTATCGTCGCATAGCAAACTTCTATGTAAGCAAAACAGGGTGTCTTCTTTGATGGTACACATCTCTGTTGTTATGTCCATGTAACCACTCTAATGATGGCTCATGTGAGCCAAAAGCTTAAATCGACGACGACCAATATAATAAAGAAATATGCAACTGTTGGACAGTTTTTGTCATTATTTTCTCTTGAAACTAAAGCCATAATTCGACGCTTAGAACGCTTCACGATAAAACAGTAGACATTCGTTGTCTGTTATATTATACAATATAATTTTCAATAATGATCTGCTGCCCCTATACACTAAATACATATGTATATATAGTGGAAGTCGACTTACATCAGTTAAACCACTCGCCACAACATCGTCATATGCAATAGACTGTTGGTGTTGGTGTGATTTCTGGTGACTGGGCAGACCTGCCCTCGACAGACATATTCGATTGCATTGGTCATATGGCCAAGTTGGCACCTTATGGCAATTCAGGGATCTCTTCCGAACTCCTCTCTTCAGTTATGCATATTTTTGTAATGCCTCATGGAAGATCTTGACGTCATCAGCAATACCAGCTCCCCAAGAAACCCGGTCTTCAGCTAGAGTCTCCCAGACTAATATTGCACTTGTAATCTTTGTAACGAAGAGTTGATTTGTGCTGCGGTCTTTTTCCCATTTCCAATTCTTCATACATTGTTTTGACATTCTGCCATCAGCCATACGAATAACATGGCCTGTCCATCGCAATCTGTATTTGTGTAAGATTACTACCACAGAGAGTCAATTGGCTCTTTGTAGAACAACAGTGTGTGAGACATCCAGTAGATTTCAAGCGCAGACCGAAGGCATCGTTGATGAAGACGTTCCAGTATCTTCAGATGTCTGCGGTAGACTACTCATGTCTCACATGAACACAGCAGAGATGACATAATGCAACACATTTTATATTTTAATTTTTGTCTGTTTTTTATACCCTTCTGACTCCAGACACGAAACTTGAGTGCTGCAAATTCATCGAAGGCCTTCCTAATCCGTAACGCTATCTAATCATCAAGGGATCAGTGACGGTTGAGGATGCTACCAAGGTATATAAATTTGTCTACTACCCCAAGTCGACTACCATCTACCATAATGAATTGATGGCTCTCTATAATGATTTCCTCGGGTAGGTTGATGTATCACCCCTGTCTTGTCCAAAAGCTTTACATGACCCTGATAATCGATCCATGAACTCCTGGGCGTGATGAATTGTGTATGCGACCAGGTCACAGTCATAGGCATAGAGAAGGTTGCGCACTAAACTAAAAAAGACTTTTGTCTTTGCTACAAACCTACGTATGTTGAAAAGCTTTCCAGTTGCCCTGTACCTTATCATAATACCATCGTGGCAGTTCCTGAACACATCAAGCAGTACAATTGAAAAGGAGATAGAAAACAGTGTAAGAGCCAAAAGATCTCCCTGCTTGACTCCATTTTCAATCTTAATGGTCCCCGTAAGCATACTGCCAAAACTGACACAGGGTTCCATAACGTCATGGATGGACATCAGACTCTTGAGAAAATCGGGAGGACAGCCCAATTTTGAGTTGATTTTCCAACAGTCCCGAAAGCCTTCCTCAGATTTACAAATATTTTATAAATGTCCAATTGTTGTTTGCAGCTCTTTTCCTGGATTTTTCGTGCTGTGAAAATCATATCTCTTGTCCCTCAGTCCCAAACTGTGACTTAGGTAGTATATTGTCAACTATTCTCTGGTTTAATCTTAATAGGAGGAGACTAAGATCTTACCTGCCGAAGAAAGGAGAGCAATCCCTCTATAATTAGCGCGTAATTAACAGGCACCTTTACCCTTATATATAGGTATCATTGTTGCATCCCTCCAATCATTTGGCACTCGTCCATCTATCCAAATCTTTACAATCATGCATAAGTTGACTTAAATATGATCCATCGTAACGGAATATCGCAGCAGGAAGGCCGTCAACCCCACCAGCTCCATGTCACACAGAATCACGCCAGGTGATGGTTAGCTGCCAAGTTCTACCCCTATGGTTCTTTGAGGTACTTTCTGGAAAACTTCAGGATCCACATTTGAAGTGTTTCTTCCATCTTTTGGCCATACCATCCATGTCTGTGCAGAGATCATTGCCGTCCTCTGTCGTGAGAGAAGCAATCTTGGTGGATCTGGGGCCAAATACTTATTTCATTAAGTAGTACATCTGCTTAGTATTATTAGAATTCGTTACATTCTGCATTTCATCTGCTAGTTCTGACCACCATTTTGCCTGCATAGTTCGAAGAGCATGTTGAGCTTCTGCTTTTGCAGCTTTAAGCTCTTTGCACAGTTTACTGTATTGTTCTTTGGACAGGCCTTTTTGCAAAACAGAACTTCGTATCTGATTTTTTTTATTGCTTTTTTTATTGCTATCATTTTCATCATACTAGTCTCGATGTTTTGCTGGAATTTTGCCCATAACTTCTCAACCACTTCATATATATTCTTCTTCAAAGAGTCCCATGAAGATGTATCATTGATTTCATTAAGTCGTTGTTTTAGTGATTCCTATATTTCCAGGGAATGCAGTTTTGCGACATTCAGACATGCAGGAGGCTTTCCATTGTTTTATGTAGGTGCTGGTTTAAGAACAAAATTCATCTTGATCCTCACTAGGGAATGATTAGTCCAACAATCTGCACCATGCATAGATTTAACAATATGGACATCCTGCATATCTCTCTTGCGGACGATAATGTAATCAATGAGATGCAATTGGTATGAACGGGGATGCATCCACGGAGTAATATGATCATCCCTGAGCTTGAATTGAGTGCTGGAGATAAAAAGTATTAAACTCGGTACAGAGTTCAAGAATGATTAAACCATTGGTGTTGATTTTCCTGACACCATATTTCCCCAAACTACTCCAGATCTCCCAATCTGCACCAACTCGGGCGTTGAAGTCACCAAGGAGGACAATCTTGTCATTTGGAATCATGTAGAGTATACTTCTGAAAGATTCATAGAATTGACTCTTTAAAAAGTCGGTATTGTCCATTGTTGGAGCGTAGGCACTAATGATTATAGCGTATCGTGATCCATTCAGATGTAGGGCTGACTCCTTTAAGAAGTTCAGCATGTTTTGGGATAAGTGTGCTACATACAGCAAAACCCACAACAGCTACTCTATACTCCTCAGTGCACTTTCCCTTCCAGAAGCAAGTGTAGCCACTTCCAACTTCTCGAAGTCGACTGTCACCAACTAAACGAGTTTCCCCAGAGCAGATACATCTATAGAATATCTCTCTAGCTCCCTATACATCAGAGCTGTTCTGCGTTGAGGAGCAGATATCAAAGGCTTATCTACTAGAATCCGTATTTTCCAACAATATAGTTTCAGTTTCATCATTGTTTTTTGTTTTTTTTTTACTTTTGTTCGAGCGCCTGATAGACATCAGGCAGCCGCGCTATACTGGCCAGATGAATGGGACAGGTAAGTTTTTTATCATCTTTTCTAGACCCTTCCAACAATCTTCTGGTGATAAGTTCTCTCCTTAAAATTAAAAGGGCTGCTCAGAAACCTCTGGAAGAACCGAAAGCCACCCCTGTCTCAATGAATGTGAGCTAGCGACTTTACATCTACCATATATATATATATATATATATATATATATCAGTAAAAAAAGTCTTGGTAATCAGTATGGATAATCCTAAGGAGGATGAAATCCGGAGAGCTTAATGTTAAGTCAAACCGAATAATTTAATTTAAAGAAAAAACAGACTACTTTAAGGTTCCATTAGTTATAATTTATTTCATTGTTTATTTTATTGCATTCATGCGATTTCATATAATTAATCAGGCCTGCCTTTGACAGCAGGGTCTGGTCACACACCTCACAGATCCACACAGATCCACAATTGGCCCGTAGAGATTCTCGTTTTCTGCGTGCCCTCTTGAGCTTTGCCCGGTCTGATCTTCCTGCTTCAAAATTTTCAGCACCCTTGAAAATCACAGCCATCCACTGGCTGCGATAAGATGTTAGGTACTCCCAATCATCAACAGGAACACCAAAATACGCTAAACTCACCTTGACACTATCTCGAAACCGTTTTTTGCTTGTGCTAGGTTATCTTATCATAAAGAAGTTCACCATAAAACAGCTGTTTTCGAGAATTGAGGGAGTTTCTGACGACTGGATCTTTCAACTTGGAGACATCAATCCGCTTAGAAACTTTCGATTGAAACGACTTTTTCCGGCGAATAGAAATTTTGAGCTTAGTCCTGACCATTAAGTGATTATACCCAGCATAACGTATCAATCTAACTTTGCAGAAGTTTCTTAGATCACTAAGTTTACAGATTATGTAATCATGTACATGACCATACTTAGACTGAGGATGCAACCAAGTTGCCTTGTTCTTCTGGTGGGAGAATGTGTTTGTGATAAATAGATTTAATTTAGTACAGAGCCGACACGTGCATTAAAATCACCAACGATTACTAAACATTCAGCAGTTGGTATGCTGGTGACAATGAATCTGAATGCATGATAGAAGGATATATATATATATATATATATATATATATATATATATATATATATATATATATACATGCATGTATATATATACATATATATATATAAATATTTAAATATATATATACATATATATATACATAAATATACATATATATATACATACATATATACATAGATATAGATATACATATACACACACAAACACATACTCATACATACACACACATATGTGTGTGTGTGTCTGTGTGTGTACACATGTATATATTAAAAGCAGCCTCTCTGAGGTTTATACTGCAACTATGCCGAGTCTTAGTTATATATATATATATATATATATATATATATATATATATATATATATTCATGAATTATTCACACAAAAACAAATGCAAAGGTTAATGATTTAATTGGCGAGAAATCCATCGTCGCAAACAATTCAAATAATATACAAAAACCTCCGAATCCGTTATGAATGAAATGATCCTTGTTTCTATAAATTTCTGCCGTATTAGTTCTTATTTTACTACAAGCTTTCGTCTGTTCCTACAGACATCTTCAGGTATAGAATAGATGTTTTTGTACATAATTCATGAATTTGTAAATTGATTGCACGTTTATCGTAATATATATATATATATATATATATATATATATATATATATATATATATATATATAAAAAACACACTTACCTACAGAGGAGGCGTCTGTTTAACAAGGTCTAATTACTGATTTAAAAGTACAAATTTCCCACGATTTCTCCTGAAATGGTATATCAAGTCAAACAAAATAACGGTTCCATGTAGGATAGAGGTTCGATTTCTGTCGGAGGACCCATATTTTCTATGAAATTTCTCAGACATTCAGGCCGGTAAATGTAGTTAATATTGTTTATTATAAACGGGGCATTTACTTAAATATTTTTATCTATAAACATAGTAAATAAACAGAAAATATATGAAAATAATTGTCCATTTTATAATATATGTCATTTGTTTACGTTATGGTACGCTTTGAGCAGATATGAGCTTTCGAGAGAAATCGTGGGAAATTTCTGGTAACAGTAATTTGAACTTGCTAACCAGACGCTTCTTCTGTAGCTATATATTAATTCAAATAGCCAGGTCGGCAATGACTGGCCACTACTATTAGTTTCATGTTCTTCCACAGTATCATTAGGTAACCAGTGACTGAATACCATATATACCACCGGGTGAGTTCAATTTGACAAGCAAATCAAACCCGCACGGTTGTGTGTAGGGTAGATCAACCAGCCAAGGTCTAAAATAGCAAATTATATTTCCTACCTGGAAAGGCTTGCCAGTATAGCAAAAAAGCGCCCAATAAAATGAAAAGTAAAATAATATATATATATATATATATATATATATATATATATATATATATATATTATAGGCATCATATATTAAAAGCTTGTTTTTCCCTGAGTGTAACTGGTAGCCGATTAAATGTGGGTGAGAGTATCCCAAAGCATCAAACAATCAGCCGAAAAACAGTATCAGTGGACTTTTCTAAGTAAAACGAATTGACCAAGTAATGGTCTATTGAAAATAATTTCAATATTCTGGTGTTTCTAAGCTCCAGATCATAATCCAATTAGTGAATTGTGCAGAGGACTGAAGACACGAATATTCAAAAATCTGAAAACAAAATATATGTAAATCAAAATCTATTGGAATCTGGTAATGAAAAACAATTACAGGCCATGATACCTAAAATGAGTTTTTCAACTGATTATTAAGAAGATGGATCATTTTGAACATACTTTTCTGGTCAAATTACATTTATTTCAATGAAATACAATTTTTACTCATATTCCGTTTATTGTTTTCTTCACAAAAGAAAAAATCATTTCTTTTAATTTCTTTATTTCTTTTTCAACATGACGTTTAGCATGTCTGGCATGGATTTTTTTTTTCGGAAGCAAGCCTTTTGGCTAAATAAATTGAAGTTTCTGTTTAAATAAATAGATGCTAACTCATTCAGACAGATCGGAATTGTTGGATTGTTTTCTTTTTACATCACTGATGAATTATTTGCAATACAAAGTGATACATTGGATTTCCTCATCATTTATGAACATTTTTGAATTTCTTGATAGCTCTTTGAACAGTTCGGTTTGATGCGCATATTATCGCGCAATACTCGACTAAACTGCATTCATTTTTCAGAAAATGAGAAAGTAATGTAAAAACGAATTTCTTTGTGATAAAATTACAATTAATGAATCATTGACATTTACTTTCTCTCCATGTTCTTCCTTTCCCGTTTTTTTCTCTTTCTTCATATAAAAATTAGGGTTACTTTAATAAAACATTTCAGGCTATATATATGACGGAGTTCATATATGCGTGTAAGAGGATTTCACATGTGTGGGTATTTATGTGTATAATCATTTTTTTTTTTAATCAAATCATCTCAACCAAGGCGATAATGCCACGAAGACAAAAGTCGCTACTGGGAGTGAAATAGAACATAAAGACTTTAGAAGGAACCGGAAACCCAATCTTACAGAGGAAACAAGGGATAAATATCTACTCTTATTCAGAAAGACGAAAGAGGAAATTGAACCGGACGATAGGTGGATCTCTTTACGCCAATTTAGGAAAAAAATAAATAGTATAAACTTCGGAATTTAAGCGGAGACGTTAGAAGTATAGAGTTGAATTAGAATTTAGAAGGAACCAGAAACACAATCTTAAACAAGAAACAAGGGATAAAAGAGCGGGTAAGGAGTGTGAACCGTGCAGGTAAAAAAAATGAAAATCAATCAATCGGACAGATATATATATCTATGTATATTAAAATCTTACATTTATTTGCATCATTGTTTAATATAGATTGCAGGAAATCTATAAGCTAAAAAGTGAAAATCTCTAAAAAAAATATAAAAAGCAACTTCATGTAAAATAGCAAGTTTGCAGACTTCTATTACGGATAGAAATTCATTTTGTTGTTTATCACTACCAAAAAATCAACTCTCTTTCATTGACCGCAACTTGTCTGCCATATCCACGAAAGATATTACATCAATGATTTGGTAAACCGAATTGATCGACAGATTTTTTCTTTCTTTAAACATTTTCCTCTTGGAGACTCGTTCATTTTGAAATGAGATTGAGTGAATATCAAATATCAATTATACTGACAAAAAGAATGATTCTTTATTATGAGGGGGGGGCGGCGCTCTGAAAGTAATGACTCTCATATCTTTCTGCTGAAGCTAAAATCGATACAGGAAGGTAAATAACACCGTTTGACGAAGAACGTTTTCGGAATATTTTCAGCATGTTTTCAGCTACAAAGTATTATTTTCAAAGTATTATTTTCCTACATATTTACCAACACTAGTTATGCATTTTTGGTAGCAATAAACAAGAAGTTGGCTGCTGCTCTTGTCAGTGTGATATGCACATCACTGTTGCCAATGCTAAATCACATTACCTACTGCCTAATTATGCTTACTTCCACTGTTTGATCTCTGTAAAGCCTGACAACACAATGGTCAAAATGTTGTGATATTAATAATAATGATGAATTTATTAGTCCGAATGTAAATAAAGAGTTCATTATATTTCTTGTTATGTAATATAAATTCTATATCATTCAAAGTGTTTCCTTTGAGATGCGATATAGTATTTTTTTATTTATTTACAAATATTGTACGAGAACAATATATATATATATATATATATATATATATATATATATATATATATATATTATAACGCGATAACCAATTACTCTTTGTCCCTCTCGCTCTTTGATTTGTAATATAATATGAAATTGCGCGAAAATGGAAAAAATATGAAAGAAGGGAAACAAGTGGAAAAATAATAAAAGGAAACAGAATTCAGCGCTTCAGATGATCAAATTTCTTATTTACAAGAGAAAGCAAGAAGTGAATTAAGTCTTGTGGAGATGTTATTGTTGAGGAAAATGTTCAATGGTGGACCATAAAAAGGCACAATTGTGGACCATGATTCAGCTGACAAAGCTCGTGCGATTTTGTCACTTATTTAAAATCCGAATCTACTCACTGATGAAGTGGTGAATACATTCCTTAATTTGCTCACTTCCGGAAAACCGATCATGTTTGCAACGGAAAGATCTGATTTAAGGCCATAACCTTGGTAAATCAGAATTACACATAATATGAACATTACTTCAAGTATTCGAGCAGTTTTTAATAAAGGGGTCAGAGAACTTTAGCTTCACAAAACATTCTTTTATTCAGGGCAAATCTTTCACACACACACTGCATTGTTACCAAATATTAGTGTATCTATACTTGAATAATAATAATAATAATAATAAGTAATAAAGGAAGCCAACAAAATCAAAATGGAGTTTCCGGTTGGTGAAGAAATACAAGTAAATTATAATACACCCACTAAATCTGCAAAATACTTAAAAAAAGAAATCAAAGGCAAACGCAACCGACAAGATAACGATAGCAAGATAAACCGCTTCACGGTCAATACTCTGCTCATATCAAACAAGCTAATATACCCATCAATGGCTACGTAGTGCAGGGTAAAATCTGAAACCGAAGGTTTTATTCTTGCTGCATAGGACCAATGCTTGCTAACTAGAAATTACAGAGCATACATACTGTAAAATTGTGTTAGTCCAAAATGCAGATTCTGTGACAAATTTCCAGAAAAAATTGTCCATCTTGTATCACGTTGCGCATTATTGGCACCGACCGAATATAAAACACGACACTGCAGAGTAGGCCAATAACTGCACTGGAAAATCTGCAATACTTACGGAAAGGAAACTGCATGAAATTGGTATGATACCACCCCGACCTATTCACGGGAAAAGACCTTTAACAATTATATGGAACTTGACAATACACACAGATAGAACAATCAAAGCTAATCGCCCTGACATCGTGATTCTGCAAAGACAAAATGTGTCTCCTTATTGACATGGCAGTCCCTGCAAACTACAATGTACCTTTGAAGATCTTTAAAAGATATCAAAATACATGTGCCGTGTAATGGAAATCTCAAAAATGTGACGGAAGAGTCGAATAGATAGATAGATAGATAGAAAGATTGGAAATTGAAAGACAAAAATAAAACACCCAAAGTTAAATGGAAAATTCTAAAACTAGCTAGAACCTCAAGGTCTCTAAATGAACCATGTTTTCTCTGTCTACAGGAGAAAATGCAAATAATTAAATACTCGAACAATGACAGTCTGTTGAATGAGAGATACGAAACGGCAATAAATTGTAAATATACAAAGGAATTAATCTTACAATCTTGCTAAAGAAATTTCTAACCTTCTAACAAATCTTCTTATTTATGTTTATGTTTATAAACTTTGCATTGTGGCCATCGTCAGTCAAATCTAGTTTTATTTGTATTATATATTTCATTTTAAATTTCACTCTAAACTTAAATAAATTCTAATTTATTTTTACTTCTGTGTCTGAGTTAACCGTATTATATGTTAATCTTAATTTTATTTTTGTTATTGTTTATCCATTATTAATTTTAGCCATTGTTATCTGACCTCTTTAATAATACCTTATGATTAATATAATACAAGGTAACCAAAAAAGTTCTGTCCGTTTTTAAAGGAAAAAAAGAAAACGCTTCACAGTATGTGTAACTTATATTTAGTCTTCCAAGTAATCGCCATCGGCATGCAGCACCTTCTGCCAACGTGTCTCCAGCTATTCAATGCCCTTGCGGTAGAACTTGGGGGGTTGACGCAAAGAAGTCCGTGAGGGCTTTGCGCAAGTCTGCTTCATTGGTGAACGATTTCCCACGAAGATGATTATCCAGGGAGTGGAAGAGGTGGTAATCGGATTGCGCAAGGTCAGGTGAATAAGGTGGATGGCACAAAGTCTCCCACCCATGTTGCTGTATGGTATCCCTGACCACTCGTGCGACATACGGCCTGGCGTTGTCATGGAGGAAAAGCACACCTTTGCGATTCGCCAGTACTGGCTCCTTCTGGCGCAATGCCTGTTGCACACGTTTCAATTGCTGTGAGTATAGGTCTCCAGTGACTGTTTGGCCCGTTGGTAGCAGTTCATTGACGACCTGTCCACCAGATACAATAATCTTGCGTGGGTGGATAGGTGGTCTTGTGGTGTGTGGGTCAGCATCCTGAGGAGACAACCAATGTCTGGAACGCTTGGGAGTTTCGTACAGAACCCACTTTTCATCACTGGTAAGCACTCGATTGAATAAGGATGCGGTACGGTGGTGAGAAAGCAGCGATACGCAGGCTGCCACTCGTTGTCACTTGTGGACCTCCAACAGCGTTTGTGGAACCCACTTGCTCAGTTTGTACCTCTTACCTAGGTGGTTCAGGTGAAGTCTAACTGTTTCACTGGAAACGTTGAACTGTCTTGCAAGTTGACCACACGTTAGACTACTGTCCTCTTCAATGGCCGCCTTCAGGACTCCATCATTCAAGACCTGTGGTCATCCACTGCGAGGCTCATCATGGAGAGACAAATCTCCCGACTTGAATTTTTGAAACCAACGCCTTGCAGACGTTCATCCACAGCACTATCCCCAAACGCTTGTCATATGCAGCGACTTGATGCAGCTGCTGATAAACCCACTTTGAAGTCGTAAAGCAAACAGCCCCGAACGAGATCTCTAGACACTTCCATCATTCTCACAATTGTCCGGCTTATAACTGATGGCCGGGCACGGTGCGCATGTTTTTTATAACGTCTTTATAAATCATTTCGTATATATTTCAACTTCATTCAATGACTAATCAAAAAATGGACGGAACTTTTTTGGTTACCTTGTAATATAGAAATTTAAAATGTTTCGGCGTTTGTTCACATTCGTAAAAATAATACGCTAAGGTTAGCAGTCTCGCTTAGCCGAGTGTTGATGGCCTAGGAGTAGAGACTCTGCCTGACGTCAAATTGGTTGGGTTTCAGTACAAGTTCTTTTTCTCTCCTTCAATTTTAACTTTCTATGGGCAATAACATAAATTCTCATTTCCAACTTATTTTACTGTAAAATTTGGAGTTTAATTTTAATTTTATTTTACGTATATTTCGATCTTGATTTCACTCTCTGTTTATTTTTAAAAAATTATTTTTAAAATTTATTCATTGAATTATTTGGATTATTTTTCTCCTTAGTAACGCTTTATAATAAATAAAATAATACAAAAGCTTAAAATGTACTTAGTATTATAATTCATACTGTAAATTTAGTTTTGATCAATATAAGTATAATTAATATAAAAATAAAAAGGTTTTAAATTTGTTTAGTATTCTAATTTAAATTGTAAAGTCTGTTTTATTAAATATTGTATTATTCCTTTACATTCTATGGTAATTTTTTTTGAACAAAGAAAATTTTTGCGATAGAAACTTTAATCTAACTTGCTACGTTACCATTTAAATTTGAATTCTTTGATTTGACGGAATTTCATTGATTGAATCTGTTGCTTTTTGTTTCTCACAACTTTCTCCTCTTTTTTGTCTTAAACTGAAATGCATCTGGTCTGGTGCTCCTGCTATATATTTAGAGATTCTTGATCAAATACAAAGAAAAATCTACAATGTTATTCGACCTGAGCTGGCACCTCGACTTCATTTCCCTTCCCACTGCCGTAATGTAGCTTCTCCGTGCCTTTTCTATAAATATTTCCAAGGTAATAGTTCTTTGGCACATAGACTTTATGGATTTAAGTGGATTTATGGATTGACAGAAGGGTCTCATCATTTTAAATTTGAAATGGTGAGATGTAACCGTAAGTTCTATGCTAAGAGTTTCTTCTATAGCACTTCTTCTTGCTTTCAATTTTCATCTTGAAACACAATTTTAATCTTTATTTTCTGTCTTCTTAATTCTTGCTTTTTTATTTTTCTCTCTTTTTCACACTTAATACCTTACGTCTTAATGGTTTTAGTACCTTCATTAGGGTGAAATTATTAAAAAAAAACTGGAAGTGTCATTGTTGTATTTTTCTCGCGACAACGATCATTCACCATTTATATAGAAAATTGATTCCATTAATGTAATCGTTTTAATTTGTTTGGGGAACTGGAACGAAACGCTTCATTAAACATCTTCCAGTCGTATTACTGATTTTACCTGGATTATCTTTCATATGCATACATGCATATATATATATATATATATATATTTTCGTTTCATCTTTTGGAAGTGCTATCTGATGATCCGGCGTCCTTTAAAGGGGCTCTGGTGAAATAAATTATTATAATGGAACCATAAAATGGTCTGTTTTTCTTTAAATATATATATATATATGTGTGTGTGTGTGTATTAGTGAGAGGATTAAATGACGCTCTAAGATAATTTTTCAGCAGTCAAAACTAGTCATAATGTTTCCAGATTTATTTCCTCAAATGCACTCATGTCGGTCCCGACTCCCACGAAGTTGAATACAAACGAATGTTCATTCTTTGTAAAATGATCATTTTATGTTTCTGTATTGCTGTATCATGTAAAGAATGAAAATATCTTACCATTTTAAACCAATAAACTATTTTTAGACATAATTACATATATTAAAGGTATAATATTGTATCAATTTTATATTTCTTCTTAATATTGTTATATTTCTAAACGTTATTTTTTATCAACACATTCGCATATGTATTATGCATACACTTGTAGTTTTATCTTGTCTTCATTTCGATGCAAAATGCCGTAAATAATGTCATCTCTTTTTTGTTTATATATAAATATTCTATAGATATTCAAATTTTGGAGTTCGCCCGTTTATAACATATCAAGAGAGCACAAATATTTATCTTCCAGAATGAAGGCTTCCAGTGCTATCAGAACAAATAATGTATCCTAAAATGCAATATTCTGTTTTGTACTTAACTTTATAATGCTTGACATTAGGGAATACATATAGATGTGTTTGTAGTTTTTACCGCCTAAATATTTTGAAAAAGAACAGAGTAAACTACTTTCAGCTTAAACTCTGTCTTCCATTTTAAATTGAATTTGACGTCGAAAATGGACGCAACCGTCTGAAAACATCAGCTTGTAAAGGAAATCATTTGGAAATTTTCACTGCTTTTTCAAATAGATGTAAACACATTGACAGACAGATTAGATTTTTTTTTCAGCCTGTCGATTTTTCCCATCATCTTAGCGGAAAATATTCAAAAGACATAGAAATTCGTTCTCTCAGAAAACCAGTCTTTTCTGTGTATTCAATGAAACATAGATAACGCCAGATCTATTTTATATTTCCGTTAGAAAATTTTAGATAAATTGAACTTGGAATTGGCAGATGGTTTGGTGCCAAAATTGATGGCACCAAATATAAAAGCTTTGTCAGAATTTCAATGGTGTACAATATATTATCAATTTTGCCACGTGACAAAATTTCTTAGTTCGGCTGCTCTTATGCTTACACCTTTTGATTGAGAGAAATTGTAAAAAAAAAAAAGGTTCAATTATTAGAGTCAAAAGACACAGTATTAACTAATTAAATTCATAAATAAAATACTTCATTTCATATTTACTCTAATATCGCTTAAAAATTATTATTTAATAATAAAAATAAGTTTGAATTTATGACATTCAAAATAATTTCAACAAATTAAGTAAAATTATTGTTGAACGTTTTTATTAATTTTCCCATAATTTTATAGCTTTTTAATATTCAAATTTGAAATTTTTTTACAATAAAAATGCTTCTTCACTTGTGTTGTTTTCACTTTAATTTCATCAAGTTTTATTATATTAAGAGTCATAATACTAAATGATTATTATATGCTTTACTATTCGAATCAATATAATCATCTTCGTTGCTACATTCCCAGCATTTCGGCTCGGCTCTCGGCATCCTTTAGGTGTCTGTATTTGTATTCGGTAACTCCTTCTTGAAATTCATTACGAAAACATTTCTTAAACACACCCTGGTAGATTGCTCTCATTCCGTTTTCCATGCTTATTCACATTTGTATCGCTTGTTCGTTTCTCCAACTAAACAACCAGACTCAAGGATTGAACTTACAAGAACGTGATGTGTTTTAACCAGAGTTTTAATCTAAGTGATGTGTCTCTAGGACAATTTATAGCTGAAATTCAAGAGCCTTAAACAGAAAATGTGTAGTCAGGTGGTAAGAGAATATGGATGCTTTAACTCAAGAAAGGATTGTAAATCAGACGAATAAGAATAAACTCCTGGCCGTCCACACTCCAATAAACAAAGTCAGTAAATTTTATACTTCAAATATTTGTGGCATAAGATCTTTTTTTCTAGCTTCAGCTACTATCAGTTTAAAAGGAATACCAAAAATAAAAAGATTTGCTTAATATTTTCTTCACTGTATTCTCATTGTGACTTCCACTTAAAGATTAACAGACGTAAGGTTGCTAAAGGCAAGTAAAAATAATTTCGATCCCGTTTCTTTTAATGAAAACGCGAATGAAGATATTACCTGAAATATTTATTGTTATGGTGTCCTCCCTCTAAGATTATATGTTAGACTCTTCAGCCTACTATAAGTTTAGTAGGAAAGAAGGTTCAGAGAACAGTGAATGGATGGGGTGATGGTTCATACGATATACACTTACTAGTCGTGTAATACTCTTCTGGTGTACTTACTGTTTAATATACACTATATCTGCAAACCTGGTTTTTGTTATTACTTATTACTTAATAAATACTGCGCCTCAGGAGTAGGCAAGGAGTCAGTAGTTCAAGTGGAGTCAAGAGTTGAGTCAGAGACAGTCCGAAACAGAGTCGCGTTCAGACAATTACTGCAAGACACTGGAATAGTGATACTGGTCGAGACTACATTATTCTATCTACTAAACCTGATTGTTCATACTAACACTTCTACTTCTCTGTATATATTCCTGTTTGTAATATATCTGTGTTATTCCATACCTGTGTGCAAATTCTTCTTTATTGGATCTACCTTGGACTGTCACCGTGCTACAAGGAACCGGACCATAACAAGAGGCGACGAAGATTCGAATTCATTCGGTGGAAGAAAAAAACATTTCGTTCGCCACATTATAACAAGTGGCGGCGAGGAAACGAACTCTCTACGCGGAGGACAAACCTTTTTTTTTTTTTTTTTTTTGCTATCCGTCGCGCATAACAAGTGGCGACGAGGAAACCCTAAAAGTGTAATACGAAACTAATTCTAAAAAAAAAGAAAAAATTCTTTTTTTCGATATCAAATTTTCACTGACAACAAAGGAAAGTTTGTTTGTTTTTTGTTGCGTGCACAGTCTATCAGGTTACAAAAAAAAATACGTTAACATGGAAGATTTTAAGTCAACCATTATGGAACTTATCCAAATCCAATTTGAACAGCAACAAAGGTATGAACAGAAACATCTGGAATTTCAAGAATTATTGTTACGTGCAATGACAAATAAGGAGCAAAAATTCGAGAACGAAACAGTTCTCTCACAAGACGCTATTTGGAGTAATATCGAAGATTTCAAGTACGCACCCAACGAAGATAAAACTTTTGCAAATACTTCCAAAGGTACGAAGATCTATATGATTTTGACTGCAAAGATTGATCAGACGAACGTAAAGTACGCCTATTACTAAGAAAATTAGGGACAGGCGAGTATACCAAATTCGTAGATTATATCCTTCCCGGAAAAAACAACCGAGTTAACGTTCAAAGAATCCATAAAATGCTAACGGAACTTTTCAGCCATAATACTTCACTATTTCATAAAAGATGGAAATGCTTGAACCTTACAAAAAAAACAGCAAAGATTGCATAACTTTTGCATCCATTGTTAACAAATATTGTGACAACTTCAGATTATCGGAACTCAGCGCGGACAATTTCAAATGCTTAATTTACGTCCAAGGCCTGGTTTCAACCAAAGACGTGGAAATGAGACACAATACTTACTAAATTGGAGAGTGAACAAGATCAGACACTTCAAAAACTAGCCGAAGACTGTCAGAGATGCATCAGTGTGAAGATAGATTCAAAAGACATAGAACAAGCTGGTATAGCACACGTACGCAAAGTACGAAGGCAAACAAATTTTCCCTCCTCACAAACAAACCGACCCATATTCCCGCCCCAAGAACGGGTAAAACAAAATTTTCTAATTATAATCAACATTAAAAAAAAACACCACCCATTCCATGTTATCGCTGTGGGTGGCATTGGGTTAAAGATTGTACATATCGTTTTAAAACTTGTCTATCATGTAAAAAATTGGCCACAAAAGTTCTCATTGTTGGTATAGAAAAGAAAGCAAAAGCAGAATAATAATTACGAGGACTGATAAAGCAGATGAGACTAATATAAGAAAATATGTACAAGTTGAAATGCAAAACAGAAAAGTTAGGTTGCAGCTGGATTCTGGCTCAGACTTAACTATCATAAACCTACAAACATAGAGAAAACTGAACAAACCTGTCATGTTAAAAATGGATAAAATTGCAGGATCAGTTACGGAGAGAAAGATAAAATTCGAGGGTGAAGTAATTACAAACGTAACATTTAATGGAATGACGAAAAAACTAAAAATGTACGTCTTAAGAAATACCGAAAACCTATTCGGAACAGACTGGATGCAAAAATTCGAATTGTGGGATCTACCTATTAGTACGTACCGCCAAAATGTAAAAAGCTTATCAACCGAGGCACACAAGCTAAAAGGAAAACTAAAAACGAGTTTCCCCGAAGTATTTTCAGCAGGTCTCGGAAGATGTAAGAAAAAGGCAGCTAATATCGAAATAAAGGAAAACGTTCAACCTGTTTTCAAGAAAAAAAGGAGCATACCCTTTGCGTCAATAGAAAAAATTGACCAAGAATTAACTAGACTCGAAAATACGGGCATATTGAAAAAAGTAGAATACAGCAAATGGGCCGCACCGACGGTCTACGTCAAAAAGAAATCAGGAGAAATTCGAGTTTGTGCTGATTTTTCTACAGATTTGAACGCAGCAATAAATGACTACCACTATCCACTACCTAGTCCTGAAGAAGTATTCACTAAATTAAATGTAGGAAAATATTTTTTTAAATTGATTTAAGTGAAGCGTATCTGCAAATTCCAGTCGATGAAGAAAGTTCAAAACTTCTATGCATAAATACACACAAGGGATTGTACAGATACCAAAGACTACCATTTGAAATTAAGTCGCGCCGTCTATATTCCAACAGACAATGGATACGATGCCCTCCGGACTAGACTACACAATTGCATACCTGGATGACGTATTGATTAATAGCGAAAGCGTTGAACAACACTGGCAACATGTACAAGAAGTTTTTAAGAGAATTCAAAGCTATGGATTCAAAGTAAAAGAAAATAAGTGTGATTTTTTCATATCATAGATCAAGTTGGTAGACGACCAGACCCTGAAAGGTCTACAGCAATAAAAAAAGAATGCCAGTTCCTAAGAATATAAACGAACTACAAAGTTTTCTTGGATTAGGGAATTACTACCAGGACAAAATGCATAAACTACCAGGACCTCAAATGCATAAACTTCGCGCAACAGTGAACGAACTGCTAAAGAAAGAAAAAGTTTGGCAGTGGACAGATCAATGCCCGGAAACATTTGAAAAAATAATCAAGACATTGACATCGGATTTATTTTTGGCACACTATGATCCTAAACTAGAAATTATTGTAGCAAGTGACGCGAGCGCCTACGGAGTCGGAGCGTGTATATTACATAAAATGCCAGATGGAACAATAAAACCTATCGCACATGCTTCTCGAACCCTACTACCAGCGGAGAAAAATTATTCACAAATAGAGAAGTAAGCTCTAGAAATCATCTTCGCAGTAACAAGAGTCCATAGGTACGTCTATGGTAGACATTTTACTCTGCCGACGGATCACAAACCGTTAATAAAAAGTTTTGGTTCAAAAAAAGGTCTACCGGTTTACACTGCAAATAGGCTACTTAGATGGTGAACGATTCTTCTGAACTATAATTTCAGATTTGAATATTTACCAACGAAAAGAATCGGGCACGCGGATGGCCTGTCGAGACTTATACCAACAAAGACAGGGCCATTGGAAGATACGGTAATCGCAGCCCTAAGAAATGAAGAAGACATAAGCACAGTACTATGTTTTACAGTCAGAAACATCCCTGTCATATTGCAAGACATAAAAAATGAAGCCAAAAATGACGAATCTATTAATGAAACAAAAGCAAAAATAGCTGCAAAAAATGAACAAATTTCGGATAGCTTTTCTCTATCCGATAATGTGCGACTTTACAACGAAAGGGTTGTAATTCCCAAAACATTACAAAAGCGGATCCTAAAGGATTTCCACAGGGGACACCCGGGTAAAAATAGAATGAAGTCGCTAATGCGAAGCTATGTATATTGGAAGAATATGGACCAGGATATTACTCAGATGGTGGAAATGTGCAAGGGTTGTAATTTAGCAGCCAAAGCACCGCCAATCATACATAAGCCTTGGCCAGAGACTGATCGTCCATGGTCAAGAATAGACGCAGATTATGCAGGACCAATTGAGGGGTTCTACTATTTAATCATGGTTGATAGCTACAGTAAATGGCCGGAGGTGTTTCGATGCAAAAATCCTACTACTGAAACGACCATAAATTTCCTCCACGAGCTATTCGCTCGGTTTGCCGTAGTGGACTGCTTAGTAACAGATAATGGAACACAATTCACGTCAGCAGACTTCCAAGAGTTTTGCGAAATTTATCAAGTAAAACATAAAATCCCCGCCTTACCACCCAAGATCAAATGGACAAGCGGAGAGATTCGTGGATACAATCAAAAGAGCGATACGAAAAGCGTACGATGTGCCTACGGAGAAAGCATTACAGCAATTCCTACAGGTATATAGAATAACGCCAAATAATTCTACACCATCAACATTATCACCAGCAGAAGTCATGTTTGCTAGGAAAATCAGATCAGCGTTCGATAAATTACTACCAAGCAAAACTAAACAAGTAACACAGTCCTACGCACCAAAAAGAAAATTCCTCCCAGGAGAAAATGTTTTTTTTAAGGCATATAAAAATAATACCTCTTACTGGTAGCAAGGCATAATTGAGAAAAGAATTGGTAATATGATGTACATAGTACGAGGAAAAAATTCTAACACAGAGACACGTAAACCAAATAAGGAAGAGACCGTTACAAGATGCTAACGGTCCAACTCAAGAAGAGGTATTGGACACGATTTTCGACACATTCGATATAAAAAAAGACCGCAAACAATGCCAGAACCAAGAAAATCGTCAAGAAAAAGAAAATTCACTGAACCTTTGAAAATAGATCCAAAGAAAAAAAGATATTAAAAAAAACCCTGTTACGCAAAAGCTAGGAAAAGGGGGTGGGTACGGGATGTTACTCATAATAATAATAATGGACTATTTCATACTTAATAAATACTGCACCTCAGGAGTTGGCAAGGAGTCAGTAGTTCAAGTCTGAACCGACTGTTCGGTTAAACTCTCTTCCTACGGACGGGAGGAACCCGAAGGGGGCTACGCCGAAGGGCGGAGTCTCCTTCGGGGAGGTAGACCGGCCCTGAACCCGTTTATACGGGTTCAATGGGCATATTTTTGGCAGAGCCCACGGGCTCGGACTGCCCACGTTAAAAAGGCCTTGTGCCACATGACACCCTCGTGGGGGGGGGTGACTGAATATCGTCAGTAGTTCAAGTCGAGTCAAGAGTAGAGTCAGAGGCAGTCCGAAACAGAGTCGCGTTCAGACAATTACTGCAAGACATTGTATTGTGAGACCGTAACATACCAACAACATGGACTCTTCCAGGACTATATAAAGTATGCGACATAACACTCTAGAGAGAAGAAGAAGAGAGAGAGTATTCTAATACTGTAGTATCAGCCGCGTACGACTACCAATACATAGTAAGCTCCGCTTACACTTACACTATCTTTGTAACCTTTTTGTTTAATATATCTTTCTTACCTCTAATCCGTGTTTGTGTTTTCCTTCCGTGGTCCCAACTTTGGGTCCACATCACATTGGAATAGTGATACTGGTCGAGACTACATTGTTCTCTCTACTAAACCTGATTGTTCATATTAACACTTCTACTTCTCTGTATATATTCCTGTTTGTAATATATCTGTGTTATTACATACCCGTATTCTAGTTCTTCTTTATTGGTTCTACCTTGGACTATCACCATGGTATAAGGAACCGGACCATAACACTTAATCATTTAATTGGTCACAGCATTTATATTTGCAGATGAATTCTATTTCCGAGGGTTCCGCTTGAAAATTCCATTGAATGTTAGGTTGTTGACAGTATTATCCTGACATTTAATCTTTGCCTTTAATCTTTTCGTGCAGTCCCTAAAATCTCTTCGAGTATCTTGCTAAAAGTTAACAGTCACGATATGATTCCTTCAAAAATGAATCATTCAAATTGGAATTTATTCTTAAAAAAATGAGTAAAGCTCGTTGTACAAACAGTATTATGTCTTTGAATTTTGGAATATTAAATCTCACTGATTTCAGACACATCTAATCACATGCAAGGAATTCCAGTAGACTTAGTAATTTTTAATCTAAAAATACCCACTCATTAGCCAATTTTCAAATATACTTTGGGTGTGATGCTCTTAAATGTATCAAACGCTATATATTTTTCTTTGATCAATTTCATGAAAACATCAGCTTGTAAAGGAAATCATTTGGAAATTTTCACTGATTTTTCAAATAGATGTAAACACATTGGCAGACTAGTTTTTTTTTTTTTTTCAGCCTGTCGATTTTTCCAATCATCTTAGCAGAAAATATTCAAAAGACATAGAAATTCGTTCTCTCAGAAAACGTTAAGTTGTTTCAATTTCACGTGAATTTTAATAAATTATCATTTTTAATTAAAGGGGTAAACATGTTAATTAAATATCTAAAACGGCATTTTGTGATAATACAAATAAAGATCTTGACTGACAAATCACCTCACATCAATTCTCTCTGAATTTACAATTCCACAATATATGAATACTAAATTTTGAATATCCGTTCCTTCATTTATATGATTGTTTTCATTGTCTTTCTCACTGTTCTTTTAGTTTTTATTTATGATGAGCTCGATATCTACTTATATTATCGGTGTAGCAGATTAACCTCCAACCACAATATATCCGGGTAGAATTTAGCCTAGTCTTCGATGTATGGTTGGGGCTAATATACTTCATATCATGAGGTTTAAAATAGTCTAAACTATACCCCATTCACCATTTTACGATACTAACCTTACTAATAGTATCAACAATTCTTTCTTAAATATAATGTAATGGTAGCTGCGGTGTACAAACAGGTAATAATGGTCGACATGAACACATCTCACAGTAATCAGGTATTGGCTGACTAAAATAAATAGGTATCCAGAGGATTGGCTTTCAAATATACAAACCAAGAAATCGGAATTGAATTGAGGGCTGTAGAATACACACAAGAAATTTACAAGGAACGTGGGACAAGACATGATCCATAGTTTCCCCGATTTTCATCTGTGAATATATTAGCTGGGAAAAAAGGGTATGTTTTAGCTTACCCTATTTTATATACGAATGTATAAACTGGCCTAGACTAACTTATACCCAGGGTATAAAAGAGCATATCCTATTAGAATCGCGTGCTGGCGGTAGAATCTGTTACACAGCTACAACTAATCATTCAATTTCATGTTAAGATAATGTTACTGAACGCGAGTTTATATAGCTAAAAAGTCATACAGTTGAGTACGTATCAAATCTAAAATAATTAATCTCTCTCTCTCTACATATGTTTATTTATATCAACGTCCGCGTATTTATGTATGGTTTTCAAAACAACTGATTCACTTTCTCTCTGCCTGCTTTATGCATACAATGAAGCATTGAAAAGACCAAGTCAAAAAAGTTATAGTTCTCAACACAGAAATATTAAATACATTATTATTGTTTTCTTCCTTGTTGTGATGTACTGGTTAGAAAGCTTGTTTTCTTGCAAAAAGTCTTTAGGGAGTTCTGTCTTCACTGGATTATGCTAATTTGTTACTTTGGGACAATTTATTGTCTTTGGAGATCCGGTGGTGAAATTTGACAAAATATTCACATAATAAATGCATTTTAACGGTTATATGTAAAAGGTTACTAATAACAATGGAAACCTCTTTGTAGCGTCCTGGGTATGACGATAAACATCTGACAGCAAGGCCTCTAATCGGGAGGTTTTTGAGGAACGTTGAACCACCTCTTAATAGCTGCTGTTCCCAAGTTCACACTGATCAGGGGTGATAGCATCTGAGCAAATAGTTAACTTCCAAACTGGGGTCAAAACACTATGAAAATATAAAAATAGATTTTATATTAAAAATTACCAGCATTATATTTTTGAAAAAAAATACCGGCAATATATTTGACTCTACAAAAACACTCTTTACAAAAGTACGTCAATGAAACCTGATCTAAAAACTGACTTCTTACAAAGAATAGATTGTATTCATACAAGCCTATCCTAAAATTCTTGTTGACATTAACCCGTTGAAGTTGATATATCGTAAAACAAAATAAATCATAAACCATTTGTGAAGCCGATTATGATTTCATAGATGACAGAAATTTTTAAAAATCTTTATGTACATATATTAAAAAACAACTTTCGTTGTCTTTCTGTTGTTTAATCGCTTTTTCTTTGCTGAATAAGTGTATAATAGGCAAAGATCAAACAAACGATGAACTTATTTGTTCGATCTTTGTGTTATCACCATCAAATGCAATCGCTGCATTTTTTGAAAATTTATTGCATCCTCTTATATTGACGCGTTATTTCTCACCTGTAAAGGGAACAATTTTTCAACCTTGTTGGCGATTAAGAACTGCGCTTCACACAACAAACGTTTTAAATCACAGGTGACGTTTTCTCAAATATAATTCTTTTCTTTTCCTTAATTTCGATTATCATATTTCCTCGTTTTTTTTCTCGGTCTTTTTTCATTTACCATCAATCTACAATATTTATTCATTTCTCTCTAGATAACCTGAGTTTATATCTGTTGTCTTTAACCTTCATCTTGAATAATTCTGTTTTACTAGTGCAAACTTCTCTTTGATATGATTTCACTATTTTTTCAAGCATTTTAGTCATTTTTCTCTATTTCAACTTTGCATTGATTATTTCCCTCATACCCATTTTCTCATCAACTACTACACTCCTATTCCAAGACCACTTTACCACTCCATAAGTTGACAACTACTCTGGCACTTAATTCCTCCAGGATAATCAACTTGAATGTCAAGATAATATCGATTTCTTGAAATTTGTTATTCAAATAGATACATTATCCGATAATCAAAACTCTCTATAAATTAACCTCTAAAAATTTACTTTACATTCAATCCTCGTGGGGGGATAGCTAAATATTGTAGCTGTATTAAGTTGAATAAAGCTTTCCTAAGTTTATTCGCTTCGGGTTATTCATTACAACGCTTCTGGCCAGAAAAAGTTCTGAACACAAAGGAATATAACATTCTTAAAATAGAGGAATTTTTTATAGTAATCAACGTTGATAAAATTTAAATAATAATTATATGCCTTTCCATTTAAGATAGAATTCTCATCTTGTTATATTCACAATGTTTTGTTCATTACGACTCTGCCGGCTTTCATCAGCTCTCTGATTATAACCTTTGGGGAATTTTGAAGTGGATCCTTTCTCAGTGTATTATTTATACATCCTTCCCTTTCAGTTTTTTTTTTTAATCCTTTCTCATCCATTATAATTTCATGATCCTTACTTCTTAAGTTTTATTTCAAGATCATAAAATCGGAATTTTTGAACTAATGAATTAAGAATATTTAAGTAAAATTGTCGAATTCAGCTTGAACACGATTATTTTTTAAACACAATGCAACAAAATAAACGACAATGGAACAATAAACAACGGAATAATTTTAGTTTTTTAACTAATCCATTTCACAGATCAAGAGAATGAAATAAATCTTGAAATCATCGTCCAATTGATTTTACGGCAAGAGATTTAACTGCAATTATACTTAATTTGTATTTTGTAAATTTTGATCTTATTAAGAAAACAAAGGCATAAATCTAATCACCTATTTTAACTGCATCGCTATATTTATTCAAATTGGCTGTTGATATTGACTCAGTGACATTAAGTACGTACTAAATCGACTAATGAAACCATTGATATTGATGTATGCATATTAATAAATGACGTGCTTAATGAAGATGTTCCTCAGCTGTCTAAGGAAACGAAAAAAACATTTTTAAAATCTAGTCAGCCAGAATCTTTCTTTATAATCCTAATCAATTATTGGGTATTTACAATACAATAAATATGTTGCAAATGTTAGTGTATTCTTGTAAAGTCCCACTTTCAATATATCGGGACAATATATTGGTGCGATTTGAACCAAATCAACCTTTTGTTTTTTATGTTTTACTACATTTGTTTCCATTTTGAAAGTCCACGAGATATGAAGCTGTAAATGTTTCTTCTTTCATCAATCAAAATTTGAACTTATTTCCTACTCATTAATTGTTTGGATACATGATGTTTCTACCAGTATTCTATTCCTGTTGACTTTTACTTAAATATTTCAACCGGTTACACTTTCTTATAATGTATATTCTATCCAAATGCTTTCAAAGTGTTTCGATCGAAATGGAAACTCTTGTATCTATATACAGCTAAAGAAACTTGGAAAGTGTTTTGTTCATAACTTTATAAACCAAAAAGATGTAGAATTACTTCTTCGTGTGGAATTTATTGTTTTTGAAAAATCAGTTTCTGAATGAAAAACACAAACTTCATCCTCGTTAGTGACAAAAGAAATAGTAAGATTTACGCAAAACAATGAGGAAATGAGAAATGAAATTGATGAGTCGGGGAAAAGAAATAGAAAAGATGGGTAAGAATTTCCTTTTTAGATAAATGTAATAAAAAAAACAACGTTGCCGAAGGAAAATGAAAATAAACTCGATATTGAGCAATGCTAACAGGATGAAATCTTAACGCTAACTGTTGACTGACAAAACAAATATGTTTATTCGATATAGATGGTTCGATATAGATGGTTCATAAACATTGTCAAAGAATTGCCAATTCACAAAATATCAAGGAAGATCTGTCAAATGTCACAGTTTTACGAGACCACTGATAGAAAAAAGTATTTAAAAAAGAACAAAAAGCTGAAGAGATATTTGATCTTTCTCGGGGTAAGTGAAACTATTATGTAACATGAGAGTTTTGTCCATCATTATCGGCATGCTTGAAATAGGCCTAAAGAAACTTGCATCAGCGTTGTAAATATTGAAAATCTGCATAAATATTTAAATTGTCTAAATGACAGAATAATTTTTCTATGTCTATACTGAATAGAATGCTGGAGAATACTGGTTTCTAGTGAATGTCATCTGTTTGACAATTGGTGTAAAAATCCAATAGGTACCAAATAATAGACAACTATGAATGGAGATGCAAGGAGCAGGGGAAGGGGCAACCATGATCACTAATTTTGCATTTTACTAAAATAATATGAAAGAGAAAGGAAGAATATAATGCGAAAGGGAGAAGGGTGATGCATCAAATGCTCAAATATGCGAAGAGACGAAAAATGGAAAGAAGGAAGCGACAAAGACATAAATATAAAGTATTCTTATTTTATGCGTTGTGTCTCTTCAGGAAGTAAGCGTTGATAGTTCTCCACAACTTCTTTTCCTTTGTAGCTCGAAGCAACGTTTGTCTCTTAAAAATTGCTTTGTTCTCCCTTTGCTATTTATTCACACGAATCACAATACTTATGTTACACACTTTCTTTTCATCTACTTTTCCTTCCTTCAATATGTCCTACTAATGCAGAGATGACAAACTACTGACCCCAGATCATGAACTGACCTACCATCAACATTTAAGAGACCAACAAAATGACGTCATGAAATATGACTTTTTTAGCAAATGACGTCATGAAATAAGAATTTCCATAGCAGTTCAAATATGTTTTTGTGTTGTATATCATCAAATGTTTTCGTGTAATCTATGAAGAATAGAACGCAATAAAGAAGAAGAACGAAATTTATAATAAATGCTCGAAGCGTAGACATTTTAACTAAAAACACTTGTCGGAATAATAAAGACGGCCAAGTAATAAAATGTCTTCATTCTGAAAGTGTGATATTATTTATTTGGTTCGGTTCCCGGCACCCTGGAAAATACTGTTTTTTTCTTTTACACCTGTATAAATTAATAATGTCATGGCTGATATAGACATTCGACTGAACAGCAATTTATTTCGTTAACAAAAAAAGTAAGAAAATAACTTTAAACAACAAATCCAAACTTCTCAGTTAAAGACAGTGCCATTTACAACAAAATATTCAGAGGAAAGTTGCTTTTTTTCTGTTTGTGTTGATTGGAGATGATTTGATCAGATGCAAAAGTACTAGACTAACCGCTAGAAAGATGGGTACTTTGATTTGATTTAATAAGTGATATTCTCTTTACACAGCACAATACTCAAAATATGAACTTGGGTTTTGCTATAAATTTGCACAAAAGTGATTTTAAAAAGGGTTATTAAATGGAACCTTAGACATTTTCACAATAGTAATTTGCAGAACATTTTATATCTTTATCCATATGTCAAACATTTTATGTCTTTATTTGCTTATCAACTGAAAGACTTTGGATAACCAAAGTATTTTTCAGTTGATAAGTAAAATGAAATTAAATTCAATAAATGATAAATTTTACAATGTATTGAAATACGCTTGAAAAAAAAACTCTCTTTATCACATATATTTCAAAATGTAGCAATTAAAATAATAGATTATGACAAATCAGAAAAGAGGGAATCGTTTCAATTGGGAATTTTATATATCTTGAAAATTACTACTACTACTAATAATAATAATAATAATAATAATAATAAAACTCAGAATAAAAAATAATGCTGAGATGGTCGAAGACTTCTTTAATGACTATCGAGGCAGTGAGAATAATAAAGAGCGAATGTAAGAGACAGGAGGATCTATAAATGAATGGGTGATTTGAAACCATTCAGATGACGAAATCTTTTAAAACAGCTTGAATACTGAGAAGAGTCCTGAAATATTACATTCCATTTGCTTTTGATTCAAATACTAAAGGAAAAGAAATAATAATAATATTAAATTCTAGAAATATATTGATCTGGAAATAGAAATTACAAAAATGTTGTATTTAAACACAACTATTATTTCTGTGAAGTTTATTATAGCGTTCCCATCATGAGAACCGGTCTCGATTTTCTTGATAATATAATCGTGCGGTGCCGTTTGAAAATGCTTGAAAACTGTTATAGTTTTTAGGCATTTTCCCACTCCGGGGGTGGGGCACCATTGCATTGTAAATGAAATTATGAAGGTGGAACTCTTCGAAATCATTTTTCTTAATACTAATGTTCACCCAATACAAGCCCCAAGAGCAACTCAAGATAGAGAATTACTGTGTGGTATTTTATGAGGTACGAAGTGAAGTTCATAAGGTTATGTAAGAATGATAACGTTTAACGCTAGACTTAACCGTAATCTTTCCTTTCTTTCTTTTTCATCATGAACTTCACTTCTTGACTTTTCTTACGCTACTGGTCAGTATGATCGCTTGGGAATACCAGGCGCTGTAAGCGTTGATATGTCGGTGGTGTAATAGATAATGGTTCGGAATTGTTAATCGGAGAGCCAAGTTCCAATTCCAGTCGGGTTTGTTATATTCACTTACGCGTAAATATACTTGAAAAAAGTATGAATCCACCTTTCACCCACAGTTATGGGTTAATGAGTAAGATTTCTATCCCTAAGTAATTAATATCGAAAAATATCTTACAATGTAAAATATTTTCTGGTCTTAAATAACTTGTAAATTGGGATAAACCTTAGAAAATGAATCAATCAATCAATCAATAAATTTTCTTACGCTTCTATAGTCACAAAATTTATTGGGTTTGTTCCTCAACTGATCACACTAGAATATGCATTCTCTCTCTCTCTCTCTCTCTCTCTCTCTCTCTCTCTCTCTCTCTCTCTCTCTTTCAAAATGTAATTATGATCTACGTAAGATGATATGGTTGCAGTATAAAGCAGCGTTTGGTTTGTGCATGTTGAAGTAATACAAATATTCTTGATCATGTCTAACATTGACAGGCAGAAGATTATTGAATAATATCCGTATGCTTTGTGATGGAAAGCTAATCTGCAATATTATTAGTATTTGTTGAAAATCCCAAAAATATTATTAACACAATATTAATTAGTATCACTTGAAACTAAATAAATTTGCTTTCATTGCAAAGAAGTCTCAGTGCTTGATATAAACGAATGATTTTATGTGATCATGAAATCAGCATTTAAGAAATGTGAGAAAATAGTGAGTGGTGTGTGTGGGGGGGTGTATATGTACTTTGTAACAAAATAAGCGTGCTAATATCTGCTGAGTGTGTTTCTAAATGAAAATGTCTATATGTGTGTATTTACTACGTGCGTACGCTAGAATCACACCCATTTGGAAGAGAACTAAAAATTGAAACCCAACCCTGCGGAGGGCAGAAACTTTTGAACAAGCAAATTATTCTCCATCTCTTTCTGCCGATCTAATCTGCTTAACTCCCTTTAATTAACAAAATTGCATTCTAATTACAACGCTCTTTTTTCAATGGAATAAGAAAAGGTAATTATCATCCATTCAATTTGTATTTTCTTTCTGTTTTATTTTCAGTTTCCTTTTTTTTTAACTTTTTCTTGGTGCCAAATCTTCTATTGTCTGTTCTTTGTAATTAGAAAAAATGTCCTTATATTTTTACATGGCATTTTCTTTCTCTTTAAAAAAAATTTTCTTTTAACCGAAACGATTTTTCTTGTTTTATCCTTTTCTTACACTAAGCATGTGAATATGGCACTCTGCATGAGAATTGGCTAATGGAACCCACGAGTCGGTAATCCTAAGTTCCAGTTCAGATGGAATCATGACAACTGCCTAAATATTCTTCACTTACTTTACCATCCACAAAATCAGATACAGATTGAATTTGTATTTTATAAAGTTAATAAGTTAATAAAAAATGCATCTTTCTGTAGTTAGCGTGCAAGATGCTTCGTATCAGAAGTTAATGTTTCCTTTTTGGGGATTTTATTCTTCCGATTTATTAATTACCAAAATATTTTTCTTTATTCAGTAATGTTTGCAAGTGAGGGAGTCAGTCACTCTTGCATAAAAACGAGCATTTTCTTGTGGTAAAATCATTTTAAAGAATTTTTAAAAATTTATTTTCAGAAAAAAAATTCGATCCAGTTTTCTGTTGAGCATTGTGCAAACGTTTTTTTTTTTTTTGTGTTAAATAAGACCTTGAAATGTTCCTGTCATTTTCCTCGATAAGTTTGAATTGAAATACACAAGATTTGCGTATGTTCAATTTAATTTATCTTCGAAATGTTTTTCCTTCCCGAATTCTTGACAACGATTGATATAAAGAATATAATTCTGAAAAACGTTAATCAATAAACAAAATACCAATATTAAATAATTTACCATCTCTCTATCGATATATCTCCTGTTTGTCTATGTATCCAGCAAGTACATGGAAACATAAAAAAATATTTCCAAGTATGTTTTTCTCTTTACTTTTTCCGGTAACAAAACAAAAGTCAACTGATTCATCATCACTAATGAAGTATTCCAAAATAAGAACTGCTTATATTATTCATTATTCTTCCATAAGATGTGCTTATTTCATATCTCCATAATACGTGCCATACCTTCATGATCTCAGTCGGGATCATAGTGCCATAGTGAACGCCACGATCCATTCGTTGGATGTATATGAGCTTCATCAAGGCTGCATACAATTTTGAACTAATACATAGCAATTTTTCCTTCTCATATACTGGTTGCCAGTCACGGCTAGAAATACCAATCTTCGCTGCTATTTTATCTATAGATGGAGGAAGAAGAGAAAGATTCATACTTCTCACAAAAGTATTTGTGCGAAAGTTAATATAACGAATTCCAGCAGATTTCTGACTGAAGACGCTAACACCACACGCACATCCCTATTACTTAGGAATAGAATTTGCGTCAATATCTTGCACGGAATCTCACATATCTGTCAGAATTTCTATCTTACCTCATATTAAATAAAAAATTCAGTTTTAGACATGAAATTTTGATTACCGCAATACATTGTGTCAAGATTCAATTTTTAATATCACCTCATGCCAAATTTTCAAAATGTATGAGTTTGTCTTTTAAACTGTCAATAATTTTCCTGACATTTTAGAATTTCAGCTGCTGTACATTTTGAAATAAAAAAAAGGTGAAAAGATATAAAGCTTTGAAATAAAAAAAATAATTGTATCGAACGTCTGACAAAATTATACTTTAGCCAAATTCAAAATGTTAAGTTTTATCAGAAAAATTATTTCTCTATTGAAAAGTAAATTTATTTCTTAGTTCTAAACATGGAAACCTTTGTCGAGGTGTTAATATGGAATAAAATTCACTTTCATGTTAAGTGAACACAACATGTGAGATCCAATCTTACCAATCAACACCAGTTCGATTCTGATCTTGTTATAATTCTGGAAATGGTTACGAACGTGGAAAACTACAAACAAGGACTGCTTCTATGCAGAATAATGACGAATCCAAAAAAGTAAATTAATATTTTATATGACAAATGCATCAGCTCCTAAGTTTGTTTTTTTTTAATATGGGATTTTTAATTATTTCATTATTAAAAAGTGATGATTCTTAGAAATATTTTAGGCTACTAAGTGCAGAAGTCTAAAGTTGTGAAGTGAGGAATATTGATTTTAGAGACATTTATAAATTCTTTCAAAGTATAAAAAAAAAATTAAGGAATTAAAATCAATATAAATATATAAAGAATGAAGAAAATATAAAAGACTCCTCCCCTGTCTTTTGAACAGGAGTAGGTATTTACCCTTTGTTCAGGATTGGGTTTCCGGTTCCTTCTAAAGTTTACTTCAATTCTATACTTCTAATGTCTCCCCCTTAAACTCTGAAATTTTATTAACTATTTTTTCTCCTCAATTGAGTTAGATAGGTTCTCCTATCGTCTGGTTCACACCCACTCTGGTCTTTTGAACAGGAGAAGAGGTTTATCCTTGATTTCCTGTTTAGGATTGAGATTCTGCTTCCTTCTGATATTTTTTTCATTCTCTTTCACTTCCAGTAGTCCCTTCTGTCTTCTCGAATACAGACAAAGGTTTTCTTACGCTAGTGTGTGATTTCATATATTGTCCTATCGGGTAAACACTGAGTCGTTGTATTGGGATCGAACCTTATTAAATCGAGATTATGAACTACCTATTAGAAGATTTTATCTAAAAAAAAAAGATTGGTTAAAAATTCGAAATTAAATGACATTGCATCAGACGAGGGACTTATGTAATCATTATCAATGTAACTTAAGGACAATGAAAAAGCTTCTTTTATTCAATTTACGTAATTGTTAAAAGGTGATAAGAAATTAAATAAAGCAGTCTTCTTTTATGTGCGCTATCCGATAGGATGTGGGAGATCATGGCTAATCCCAACTTAATATCCGTTCTAGCTCTTAGTAAGGCTTGTCTTCTTCTCGTTCCTATTCTCTCATCCACTTACAGAAGCTCGCTGTTTCCCGATACCTCTGTTGCCTTCAATATGTCATGTGGCTATCAAATTCTCCAATCCCTCTTTCCTCATTATATGTTCCAGAAACTGTCTCTCTGATTCTAAGTATGTCTTTTTTGTTTCCATTTCCCTTAAAACGTCCTCATTGTTCACAACAACATTCACTTCCATATTGGAGGATTGATGTTACATATAAAATCAACTCTCGTTTCTTTGTTCCTAACAAAAGTGTCCTGTTTCTCTTTATTTTGCTTAACTTTTAGAATGCATGTTGCGATATTGCAATGCAATTTCGAATTTCACTGTCACGTTTTTGATGTCTTAAAACAATTCCCAGATTGTTAAACTTCTGCACTTGTTTGAATCTGTTGTCTCCAATTCGTGGTTAATCTATTAAGCTTTTCTTCTTCCTAACAACCCTATACATTTTCTTAAAAAGGAAATAAATATGGTTAACTAATGAGAGCTGAAAACGTGTTTTACAAGCAAACAGCACCAACTGCAAACGAGGTAGGGCATCCTAATAACGTTATATCAGATACAGGGCAATATGAAGGCAACCAGTCAAAGAACTGATATTTATCCAAAGATTTTTAAAAAGAGGTAGTTTAAGTTTTTTTGTATTTGTCTGAAAGTAAGTCTTCTCATTTTTTTTTCTTTATATCGTTAACCTTTTTTTTTACTTTCAAATATCAAGAGCATCCTATTAGTCGACCCTTTCGTTTTAGCATGTCACCTAATACAATGTACATGATATTTCTATCGCAACATTATTTATTCAAAATTGCATTTACTACTGTTCATAAATAGTGATGTACAGCCACTCGAGGTCTGTTCTACAGCAAAGTTTAAATAAACCTAGAAAAAATATGAGCAATGACGAGTTTTAGAGAAAATAGAAACAAAACGAACACTTATAATTAACATCAGAAAGAGAGAGTTCAAATTTCTAAAGCATATAATGAGGAGAAAGGGCTAGGGAAATTTGATACTCACAGGACAGATACTTAACATAAGAAAGAGACAATTGAAATTTCTAAAGTATATAATGAGGAGATGGGATTCTATCTAATGCGCTTATGTAAACGATTGGCAGAACAGTGATTAGGCGAGATAGGGAAAAGACAAAAAGGACGAGAAATTATGGAGAGCCATGATCACCCACGTCCTAAAGAGACAGGGGTGCATAGAAAAAGACAAAAACTTAGCGTTTTGCAGGCGCGACCCTAGAAATATGTATTTCTGATTCCGAATCGTCTGTCCTTAGTTGAACAAACACATAAATCCGTATTGAAAATTGATTCGATAGAATATTTCTAGTTATACATTTTCTATTCGCTTCAAATGAAAAAGAAAAGGTATTTAATGTTTCATCAAAATTTTCCATTTAAAGTGAACGTGTGATTGAGTGCAAAAAAAAACATGTTTAACAATTTTGCAATTTGTTACGTTAAAAGTGTGACGTCATCTTTTCTAAAGATATGGTATTTTTATTAAACTCTAAAATGCGAAAGAGCTTTAAAAATATCATAATTTAACTTAATTACTTTTGTTAATTAAGTGATATCTGAAATACTCAATTGATTGAAATAATTGAATTTATTCACTACATGCAATGGATTGTCTTTTGATATCATTCCAATGGGTTCGGTTTGATTCATTGCGATCCGATATTTTGATTATTTTTATTATTGCCCTGGTGTACAGCAGCAACAATTCTTTAGCTATACTGCCCGTAATTTTTCTATTTCATTCTTTTATATCATTATAATGTTTAAAGTGATTATTGATGAAGAATGAGCCGTAAAACTGTCACTGGTGGTTGAACTGAAATTTATATTATTATTACTGTCATAGTAGTAGTGGTAAAATAAATTATCATAATGATTAATTATAATAAAGAATTATAATTATAAGTTCCTTTAAATCTGGAAGAGTAAAGTAAAGTGTTATATATATATATATATATATATATATATATATATATATATATATATATGATAACGATATATATTTTTATATATCAAGAACAATATTGGGGAAATTTTATGACAAATTGGAAAACGGGCGTCATCGGACTAATTTTGTTATGTTGGTAGAACTACACATGCACACGGCAGAGGGGTACTGGTAATTTTAGATTTTTCTTATCTAACCGAATTCATTTAGATACATTTCCTTCTTTTTCTTTTCCTTACTGTGATATTAAAAGATCTGCCAGGAATGGTGAAATGTTGCAAGAGCCAAGACGCAAATTTACTGTAAATGACATTGCGATTAAGGCATTCTAGATATTTATGTCGTAGTGAATTATTTTCTTCTTTGATCATGGTAGGATTTTTACATCAAAGTTGTGATCAATCTCGTTATAGTGGGCAACCAATGCATTTGATGTATTATTTTGTAAAACGTCCCCTTTGAGTTCATATAATCTTTTATTTACATTTCATGAAGTTTCTCCTATGTATTTTTGTGACAAATATTAAATATTTATATATATTAATATGATAAAAATATAAATTTACTTCATGCTATATTTATGGGGGGAAAGCGCTCTCAAGGACAAAGACTACGTAAACATAAAAGTGAACAAGAGTCTGTTTTATGCTTAAACGCAATTTTCTGGAGATTGTGTTCAAGCTTGAAGCAGACTGTCGCCGCTCTGTACCCTTCTTTCTCTCTCTCTCTCTCTATATATATATATATATAATAAAAAGGCTTAAACACTAATATTCCATGGTCATAATTTATTCCATTGGAATCGTAAATACGATCCAATTCATCAGACCTACAAATTCAAAAAGAAAACAGAAAAAACCAACTCCGGAAATAAAAACAGAATTTAGAGAGAGTGTAAGTATGGGGAGGAGGGAGATTAAACCTTAACAGAGAGAATTTTAGGAGAGATGGGTGGAAGGGGTTTAATTAAGAGAAAAAAATGAATGTTGACGGATGTCTAATGCATAAAGATACATTTCGTGGTGACATATTTTCCACTAATATTATCTCTCTCTCTCTATATATATATATATATATATATATATATATATATATATATATATATATATATTGTCCCTTAGCTGATTGATGTTATATTGAGCACATCTTATCCCAGAGTTTCGTAGACGAACTTTGTATAATCTTCCTCAGGAGATATCAGCCATTGTCCATTTCATATATATATATATATATATATATATATATATATATAATTGACAATTCCTAAGAGAGAGGCTGGCTGAAAGTTCCTTGGTGCAAAAAAAGGGCTTAAAAATATCTGATGCTTCATTTGATCAGATTATGAGATTATGGAAATGAATTTTGGGTTCAGATCGATGACTTTTCAGCACCCGTTCTATATATGTGTGTATTTATTTCGTGCAAAATATGAAGTGGGCATGGAGAAAGGATATAGAAAATCATAAATAAAACAACTGAAACGTAATTTGCAAATAAAAGTAGTGCGGCAAAATTACTTTGCTACGAAGTGACACCATAGAAAATGATGCAACACTCCAGATTATAAATCGTTTTTGTCGATTCTATCGCTACGTTGATGCTTCCTCTTTTAAACAATATTTCATGACCGTTCCTGAGACATCGACGTTGTTTAGGTGGCAATTTATCAAAATACCCTCTCTCAGAAGACAGAAAAATGACATTTATGAAGCGATGGTCTAACTTAAACATATGAAGACGAAAAAACAATTCTGAAAAAGTAGAACTGTGGTGAAATATATCTTATAAATATGCATAAGGTTTATTAACCAAGCAGTATAAATTCCTATCATTTTCATTTGGTCTGTTTTATCATATTTATTACATAAGCCATTCAAGCGACCATAGTAATCAGGAACAGTAACTAAAAGAAAGGAAATGTCTGAGTGATAAAATTTGGGATTTAATATAAACGCCTGGTCATAAAAATATTAAAATAATGGTTCTGACATTTATAGCGAGATTCACATTCAAAACGGCACAAATATGGACTTCTTTCAGTTTTTTACACTATTGGTCACCCAATATAAGACCCAAGAGCCACTCAAGGTAATTAGTTATCAAATGATTTTGTTTCATAGATATAAATGCAGATTTTGAGGATATGTAGGCTACATAAAGGTTGAACCCCGAGGTTAAGATTCTAGAGACTGTGGAAGCATCCATTTGGGAATTTTTAACAAAGTAACTGTTCTAGGGAAGAAATATGAAAGAAATTAGGGTTATTGAATTCTATGTAGATGGCTGGTCATAGATGTAAGGCTCTGAACTGATGGAATCAAGGAATGTAACTAGTCAGAACATTTTCTATGGAAATAGCGATATAGTATCGAGAGGTTTGCAACGTTTCGTCTGTGGGAAAGGGGTTGTAGAATTGAAAACAATTCATCACTCACAAGACCGCGAAGGTATTTTTGATCAATGTTAAGGATGAAAACAAGGATTGGGCAACCAACCCAAATATGGTAGCAATACTCCATTTTAATCTGATTTGACTCTTGTAAAAATAGTGCATGGCATGTAGCGTTCTGAGTCGGTAAAACGAACCGAACTTCCAGTTTCAGCTGAGTTTTCGGGTGTCAGAATAGACACTCAAATGAAGGTGCCTCTTTGAGAGTGTAACAATGCATTATGAATGGAAAGAATTCGACTAAAAATTACTAGCTTGGTTTTTGAGGTATTGAAATTTTTAACCCAGTCCACTGGGCTGTTAAGAGCTAGATCTCTGATCTAGCTCTAACAGCCTAGTGGACTTCCAGGCTAGATTTTTGTCTTTACCTATAATCTAGATTTTAAAATTTCCCAAAAATGGAATGATTATTTATTTGCTTTATATGTTATTGCATTACCTAAATGCAATAACAATAAATATGGTAATCACGAATTTTGCCAAATAATATGGACAGAATAAAGACCGTAATTGAGAAATTCATTCATGAATTAAGAAAAAACATTGGGAATAAATCTTAGTTTTATTTTGTATCAATTGTTTTATTTCTCAATTTTTTTTATAATATCTCTAAATAAGTGGAGAAATAAAAAAAAAAAATTCTGTTTATCCTAACACGGCATTAAGCTAATAATTGCAGGATTTATGCAAGTTATCTTAAACAGTACACAAAAGACGTTTGATCGTTTGTTTGTCCGAATGAATCCCAGTTATCTCCCTTGAAATTATCTTTGTTCAGTTGTCGAAATACTGGACACTAAAGCGGCGACGAAAGAAAATATAAAGTCGCATTGGGTTTCCTGCTTACAACAGAGAAACTGAATTCCAAATCTGAAATCTATTTTCCATGGCAGAATGATAAATCAGCCAGCCATTTGATAAAGCAATGTGCAAAATCATAAATATGGATATCTCCCTTCAGTTGATCGAGGTGTTACTTCACAGCGAGTATATTGATGAAGTGGGTGACAAATTGATGGGAAACATTATCCATTTATGCAAATTCCTCAGCTTGATGCATATGATATCAGGAGATGAGAAATTACAATACTATACAAAATACACACACACGCGTGCGCGCACGCACGCGCACACACATTATATATATATATATATATATATGGATTTGGGTATGAATGTATATATGAATATTTATTAAATATATTTGTGCACATTATTACGTCTATCTGTTTTATATAAGAGCATTGACAGCACTATCTTAAATAATACAGTTTGCTTCCTTCCTGTATGACAATATGTATAAATTAATTTTTTCTACAAATTTAAATTCTAACTTTTTTATCAGTGAAATAACAAAGAAACATTCTCATTTTTATTTTTATATTCAAGCAAATTTCTAATCACCCAAGACGTAGAAGCAATTTAAATTCTATAAGCATTTAAACGTAGTCTTTGTGACCTGCTGAAATTCATTTCGTGCATTAGTATGAAAAAAAGGATTTATGTGTCTTTGAACTCACCATGTTCGTTGGTGCAAAACGGGCGGGTCTGAGTATTTAAAAATCTGTTATTATACAGGTATTTCTATGCCCAACCATATCTCTAGCTTGCGAAGAATGATCTTCAAAAGAAAGAAATTACAGTTCGTGGCATTTCTGGTGGTAAGGTGAGAAATCCTTTATTGGAGGTCAGATGAGGAAGGCCGAACTGGTTCAAGCTTCTAAAAAACTCAAATAACCACTTTTACAACAGAAGTATATAACAAAGTCTATGAACTTACAATACGTTGAACCTTGAAGCAGATGAGCTACAGCAGCAATAGCAGCAGCAGAAGACCACACCGGGTAATATTCTTATTAGATAATAATAAGAAACTGGAATTAAATTTGCCAAGTGTCACGCAAATTGGACAAGAGAAAATTGATTGAAACGTCACCTGTTCTGATGTGTCTTTGTTTTCTGCTGAGACATTCGGATGGTCAGCGCAGAATTTGACGTAAATAACATGAAAGTATGGATTCATCCTACTTTGTATCAATGGTTGAGGCTGGTGGTGGCGGTGTAATGGTAAAGGGAAACTTTTCTTGACATATATCGGGACACTTTGTTCCAATGCCGAAGCTTACCTCGGTATTGTGGTTGATTACGTGTCTGAATGTATGACGACAGTACATCCATCTTCTAATGGCCACTTCCGGAACGCATACAAAAAAGTGGCAGATTTGTTAATGAAACACAGCAGTGAGTGTTCGAGTGGCCTTTACATTCACCAGATTTCAATCTCATAGAGCACCCTTGGTATGTGGTAGAAAAAGTAAATTTGTATCTTGGATGGGAAACTAACTAATCTAGAAGAATTGTAGAATGACATAAAAACATGGACCTGAATTTTGAGATAATGTTTCCAGAACATCATAGAATCCACGCGAAGAAGAATTGAACCAATTCTAATGACAAAAATAGGCCCAAACAATCCAGCATTACAAAAGTATATTTAAAAGTGTTAACGGTGATATATATATATATATATATATATATATATATATATATATATATATATATATATATATATAAAAACTGCGTCATATAGATGGAAATTGAGAGTGATACATATACAGTTGCGATGTAAGAGAAAGAATCTTGTTAGGTTTTGAAAGACATTAAATTTTAATGACAAACGTATTTCCCATAACTGATCTATATTTTTCTTGGAATTCAATAACAGACTTTTGCTCAATTTGCGCACAATCACTCAGTTATTTCAGTATACATATTTTGGATTCAATATCTGATACTATTTATCTATTACTTGAATCAACCACACAGTACGAAATCATTATCTCTATACTTGCCAAGCATTTATCGAGTTCAATTAGAATATCTGAACCTAAGAAATAGGTTGATTGACGATTTCCTAATTAAAATTAGTATATCGATCTAACAATCGATACACTTCTATCAATATTAATCGATACAGTCGCTTAATATTTGTAACTTATTTGTGTACCGAATAACATTTTCTGGTAAGCAAAAGATGCACAACGCAAAAGATGATTAAACCCATGCTTCAAAGAATTCCTTTCTGATTGGATTATATAAAACATTTCATGTAACAACAGCTTTTAGAAATGAAAAAAAAGGTTATTGTGATAAAAATATGTATGCAGATACACAAGCATGCAGAGCATGAAGTGGAAACACACGCATAAATTAATATTGTTTTTGTTAACACATGCGGCTATTTAATATGAATTTACAGATTTTTATTTAGCGATTAATATGAACTTATCTTGCTTGACCTCAAGATTTTTAACTCAAAATTCTAAATTGGGCTTATACTTACTGTATAGGTCGTCCTCTAAACATACGGTAGACTATCAGTAGCCCAAAACTTAAGCCTACCACAAAATGAAGTTGGGTTATAGTATACGATAACACCAGCCCAAACTACATAACGTCACACCACCTACCTGTATATTGAGATACTAACCGTAATATCTTTCTGTATGAGTTGTATAACAAACAACCTAAAACACTCGCCGGTAGGTACTATACATTGTATCGGTATAGCATTTAAAATTTGTCATTCTACTGATAAACACAATAAAGTTAACATCAACTCCTATAAAATGTTAATGCCGTAGATTACACATCATACCTAGTAGTTGTTTTTTAATAGTACAGCTACGTATCGTATGTTATTGTGAAACACGATATCACTCATCCGCCATTTGCATCAGTGTTGTAAAGCAAACAACCAGTGGGTCAGTTACACTATCAACACTCAGGTCAGACTATCGTTCTTTTAATGATCCTCTGTTACAATAGTCAGGCTAACATAGCAGTTACCAGTAACAACCGGGTAAACCATTGCTTTTGTAGGCATTTACTCATTATCTAGTTATTACTCCCATGCCAGGCTGACAACATCGTAGGTGGCACGGGCTTCTTTCCTGTTGTAAATGTTCAACAGACGGAATATTCGGTTCTTACTGTAGTTGAAAATATTTTATTCCCATGGCTCCAACGACAAAAAGAATAAAATATAACGCTAGATTCAAGCTCAATGTTGGTGCATTTGCGCTCTCTTCAAACAATAGTACTGCAGCAAGGAAGTAAATGAAAAGAAAAGTGTGACTGGAAGAAAAGTGAAGCCTCTCTGAAGAAGATGACTAAAAATAAATGTGCTGCAAGATCCGGGATCTGTCATTGGCATGAATGAAAACCGTAAAAATGGTTATACTGTTACCAGAACTGGTATACGGACTCAAGCAATTAAATGTGAAAAAAACAAATCCAGGTGAAAGAAAAGATTTTTAAAGCAACTTTAAACTGCTGTTCTCATTTTATGAAGCGAAAAAATTGGCATTGAGGCTAATGACTTCAGACCCTGAAGACAAAATTACAATTTTTTTAATCATTTCACCTCAAGCAAGGCAATAAATTCACTAAGACGAAAGGGTGTTACAGAAAAAATATACTATTAAGGCGAGAAGAGAATAAAAGAACAAAAATTAAGAAGAAAAACGATAACGATTGACATTGTATTTAAATGTTTGAAGATCAAATTTGACAGGGAAGCAAGAAACTGGAAGAGAGTTCCACAAGTGAGAAGTGCGATAGAAGAAACTGTTAGCATAGAACTTATCTATCCATTTAACCATTTCGACTGTAAAAGGACAATACCTTGCCGCCAATCTGGTACTGCGATTAAATTCATAAAGTCTAAATACCATAAAGGAAAGTTCATTAGAAAAATTATCATGAAAGTATTTATAAAAAAAGATAGAGGAAGTTACGGGGATGGGAAAGTGACTGAAGCCGAGATGCCAGATCAGGATCAATAATATTACAGATTCTTATTTGGATTTTTTCAAGACTCACATGTCGCAGCAATATTTTAAAAAGGATGAATTATAGTCTTATAAATATGTAAGATGGGTTCTGACGTGAAAAAATTATCTAGTTCAACACAGTGAAGCAACTTTCCAAGCTGCAGACTTAGCAATTGATTCAGTCTACTTTTTTCCACTTCATATCAGCGGAAAACTTTCGTCCGAAAAGGCGCAATCAATTTCTCTCCTGGAGATTAGCATAAAACATATATACATCAGACTGAGAAAGACAGAGAGATGAAACCACTTGTTTTTTGGGGGTTTTTTCTTTCTTTTTTTGTTTTGTTTTTTTGTTTTGTTTTTTTCGATATGCTTAGTAAGAAAACTGTTGACTCCAAAGGTAAAAAGACGATTTTGATAAAAATTACAGGTCCTGAAAAGACTGTTGTGCTAAGGTGTCTTGCAGACAAAAGTAAATTAAAACAAATGGTTATATTTAAATGAAAAATAATGCCAAAAATAAAGTTTCTTCCAAATGTTTTTGTCCATGTACATGAGAATGTTTGGATAAATGAAGCAGAAATATCTTTATGGATTTACAAGATTTAGCGTAGATAGTTAGGTGATTTAGAAAAGGAAAGGAGTTTGATGGTTTCGTGCATATTCAAATCTCACTTAACAAAAATGTAAAGAAACATATGCAACGAAACAATAACTGTAATAATTCCGGGGAGGGGGGGGGATTAACGTATGTGACTATTCTTCTCGATGTCAGTCTAAATAACATTTTTAAAGACAATAGTCGTTTGGATTGGAATAAATGGATGAAAGTCGTTACCAAAAGGTGGTAATCCACCACTCGATATGTTGTGCGATTTAAGGGTAGCATCTTGAGAGGGTGTTCGTTTAAAAGCTGTCATAAAATCTTTAAAAATGCAACATTTCAAATTCAATGGATTCCCAAGAAGATGAATTGTTGTGAAAAGAACGAGAGGAGGATTACAGCGAGGATTTCCTAGGCAAAGTTGGAACTTCCAATGATTCAGATCCATATACATATGATTAACAGTATTTGGAGAAAAATTCTGAATTCTTTTGAAGTATTTTAAAAATGTGATTATACGAGGTTTTTTTTTTAATAAAATAATACTTTTTAAGCAGTATTAACCTTGGATAGGAAATTTATGAAATATCATATGCATTAGTTACAGTAATAGTTTTAAAATTAGGTGCTATCTTAGAATTAAGGTTTTAATCATCAGCGCAACAGGGTAACTTTCCAGAAACCTTTAAAATAATGTTGTACCATAATTCCACAGTAATTATGCTTTTACGCTATGTTTATATTCAATAAACTGCTATTATGTGTCATTGAACTGTCATTACTATCATGAAATTGTGCAAATGACACTCATAACATGTGTTGTCTGAATTAAACGGCGCTTCGGTCAGTGTTTATATTTATTTTTGCTGTAGCATTAAAAGAATATTGGATTTGTGTTAATATTTTATATTAAATTCTTAATATGCCAAATATGTTCACCAAACCTAATTTTTAGTGGAATATATTTGGCAGCCTACTGGAAGTACGATTAGAGGTGTATTGTCATATGCCCTAGTCGACGAATGGGTTTATAAGGCGATCACACGCCGACCAGAAGATATATACATTATCACACCTGTGGAGAGATACAGACTATCTCTCTCAGATCATGACAATGGACAATTAGTAAACAAAAAGAAATATTTTAAAGAACACTGTTCGATTAGGATAATCGAACAGTAATCTTTTCCCAGGTTCGCTTCGGTTTCAACACGAATACTGATCCACAATTCAAGGATGAACGATAAGGCGTAGTGAATTTTGATACAAGAACTTTAATATGTACAGATATACAAAATATTAAAATAAAAGAGAATATAAGCATGAGTAAAACATCCGACGACCAGATCTCAAGACTTATGTTGGGATATCAAAATATGCCTAACTCCAAATGGATTCGACTGAACACGAACGGATAAAAAATATAAGTATGAATAACTACGAATGCAGAAATCAACACATAACCGAAAGGGATGGGACAGGAGTTACATATTATTATTTTGACATGTGGAAAGGTGTTTGTAAGAACATAATATTTATGAATGCATTTGTATCTAACACGGGTCCAAAATATATGATTACTTATCTTTATAATCAGTTCTCTTTTTTATCATTGTCCTTTCTTTTCTCTTTCACGTTTCATCTTTTCTTTCCCTTTTTTTTTTTCTTGACACAAATACGATTTCACACACTGTCCGGCTGTAACAGAGATATACACTTTCTTCCTCTCTCTGGTTTTCTTTTTTTCTTTCCTTCTTTCTTTTTCTGTATACAAGTTCAGTTCAAACACGATTCAACTGCAACAGGTATATAAACTTTCTTCCTCTCTCTGGTTTTCTTCTTTCTTTCTTTCTTCTTTACGCAATTCAGCTTGTAACAAAGATATATACTTTCTTCCTCTCTGATTTTCTCTTTTCTTCAAACGCAGTTTGTATTCTCAGCGTACAAATTCCTTTGCGTCTTCTGTGATAAATAACACAGGTTATCGTCTTCAATTTGCAGTTATCGAACAGAAATACATGTTCTTATATTTCTTGTCCGGAGTTGCCTGGGATAAATCGGACAAGTTCCATCATTATCAAATGAGTCTCATCTTTCTGTTCATAACTTATCAGCGCTTCGATTTCGAGTCTTGCTCCTTCAAAGACAAGACAGCAACTGACTTCCAAGTAATTTTCTAACTCTCACGTGTCCTGCGTTTTGGCGCGAATTCCAGCTTACATCGGTCCCCTGTCTAGCTTCTGTCTAGACATCTGTTGCTACGGGTAATTGGGTCAGTCAAACTCTTGACTTGCTTTCCCAAAATGCTTCAAGTCTTCCACGTGACCTCTTCTGTTGTCAGGCGGAGATTAACCTTAATATATGCGTGTATGCGTGTTTGGGCTATCTGCGTCCGTCACAGTATAATAATTATTAGGGATGCTTGTTTACAAGTCGGTGGTAAAATTTTGCATTTTATACCCGCCATATAATTCGAATCCTAGTTTTAAGCTTGAATACTAAACTTGTGCGTCGCAATTTACGGTATTTATGAATTGAGAAAATACATAGAAAGAATATCCATTCAATTAAAATATTCACACTCAACCACACATGCAGTCAGCCTATGCGTTTATCTAACTCTTGTGACATATTATCAGTTATTTTCTTAAATTATTTTCCATGAAAAGGCTTCACTTAAATCTTCTGCAATTTGATTCTAATTGGTTCTGGTTTACAAGAAAGTGATCTTTATCCATTAAAATTAATATATCACCATAGAAAGTGTGTGCAATTTTGTTACATGAAATCTGGTTTTGTCTCGTAATCATCTTATAAAATGATACTCCTTCTATTTAAAAACTTTGTATTTTAGTCACCAATGTACATAGCTGTGCAAATTAACTATTTGTTCACTTAGTTGATGTTTTGGATTTTCATCCGTATCAATCCATTATGGAAATCTACATGATAAAAAATTCATTTTTAATTCTAACTGATAATATTTTGGGAATATTATGGAATTTGAAATTGTTGAATATGGTTAATACAGACCTCCATATTTATGATTTGCAGAAATCGTAGATATGGAGATCTATATATTAATCATTTCTGTATTAAAAATGTCATTTTTAATATTGAAGATGAAAAGATTTCTTGTACTTTGTTTATTTGCCTGACTATTCTATGCTGGCGTATTATTTTTTCGTGTAAACAGAATCATTTTATCTAGCTATTTTCTCTACTGAAGTCTACTTGGCTGATAATGCTTATAATAATAATTAAATAATAAAAACAAATATAACTGAAAAACCTCTGTACGAACACACGCATATGTATTGCGAGGCATAAGAGAAAAGAATAGAAACAGCCATTTATATAAATGTATTTAATATGTAAAATATATTATCAATCACTTAAGCAAAGGGAACATTATTGTGATTTAGATTTTTATTTCAAATATAATCTGATAATTTAAAGCTGATCGTGTGAATATCTTTTATCAATATTAAGAAATATTTCTATATGAATACGCAATCGTACATACGACCATTTATATAAACATGTTTATAATGTTTGTGCAACAAAACAAATTTTCACTGAATTTCATTATCTTCCGGTATATTTTTCGACATTACTTTCATCTATTATAGACAAGAACAAAGCCATAATTCTTTAAATTCATCTACCCGATTGATACCACGGCTAATGGAAAACAAAATTTTGTGAGTTATATTAAAAAAGATTCATTTAAAGTATGAAAAGTTTTTATGAGGAAATAAATAATCAGGGACGACAAGTATAAATTGATTTATTTTGATTCATTGTCATCAGTTATCCCTCAAAAGTTTTATTTAATAAAAGTTTTACACTAATACTAGATTAATATCGATATACTTGTAGATTTAAATATCGGTACGTGTGTTTGTGTGTGTGTGTGTATGTGTGCTTGTGTGTGAGGGTGTGTGAAACAATCTGAATGTCATCTATATGACATGATTACAAAAATTAAATTTTACAGAAAATGTGTTTGATGAATCTAACAATTCTTTAAGTCAATGGTGCAATGTGTTGTTGAAGGCAACATAACAAATAGTATGATTTAATTTTTTCCAGAAATGTAACGAGTGTGTACCATGCGACCATCTTCATCCAATTCTTTTTGTAGTCCATAGAATAACTCTACGATGGGAAACCTTATCACCTTTTGCGGGTGATCTTCACTATTTGTTATATATATTTTCCAATGATCAAGTTGAATGGCAAAGTTGACTTTTTTAAGATATGAAAAGGTCGGTAGGCCACATTACCAAGAATCGCAGTCTGCTCTAAAACAAATGTCAATCCCTATTATTGATAGAAATATTTCTAAACCTTTCACTTGTTATTTTACATCGACTTATTATTTAGAAACTATCAGCATGACCCGGCGTTGCCCGTGCTTGATTCAAAAATCGTACGACTCATACAGCAATCGCTATCACTTGACTTATTTTTGCCCTTCCTTGCCTTTAAAGTAGTGCCCTTTGTCGTGCTGATGTTGCTACATGCCTTACTTCTTGCCTATCTCACACTGCGAATTTTTTCTAAGCTCTATACTAAACATTAAATCTGTTACGAAAAAAGAACTAAACAAAATGAAAACAAAACGATCAGCTTTAAAAAAAAGACTCGTAACTGGAAAAACCGAATGAAAAAATAATGTTAACAACAAATACTTTTTCACACCCAACCCAGTTCTGCAGAATCAGAATCAACGTTGAGTTTAAGCAAGCGAATGAGCCAATTGGAGTAAAGTGCCATGCAGATTTAAATTTTTCCCACTTGTGACGAATGCAGCTATCGAGCTTTTTTGCATGCTAGCTTGCTAGTTAACATTCGTGTCAGTCACCTGTTGGCTCTCACGCTGGCCAATAGAATCTTTCTGCCTATTCGTGGCAGCCAGCTATAGGCTCTCACTATGGCTAGTAGAAAATGGCCGCAAACTACATGAAAACTGTCGTAGAAGCATGAAAAAAATCGATTATTTCCACTATCGGCGGGAGTTGGGAAATGCAAAGTCGGTCTTGGCCATCTCGCTAACTTGGAGCATGTGCATGTAAATTTTGGTGCAAATCCGTCGAAAATTGCGGCCATGCATTCGTTACACACACACACATACACATACATTCTGCCTTTTATAGATAGAGATCGATTTCAACTTCCCACCACTGTATCGTAGCTTCCCTCTACCTTTTCTATAAATATTTTCACAGTAATTGTTCTTATGAGATTTCCTTTTTCAGACTTCGACAATATGAAACTAAACATAGAATTAGATTAGCAATTAGGTTTCATAATTTCAATGTGTAAATTATTAGATGTAACGTAAATTCTATGCTAATTGTTTCGCTTCCCTATTTCTCACTCTTCCGGCTTCTTGCTCTCTTCTCATTTACGATCTTTAAAAAGTTAAATGCAACTTCTGTCTCTTTGAATCTTGTTCTTTTAATGTCATCTCTGTTTCTTTCACTCTCAGTAACTTCTTGACTCTTAGTGGCTTTTATCGTCTTATTTGGGATGATTTTCCTTGTGAATAAATAATTTACTTTTCACTTGATATAGACAATCATAAAAGAAGTATATATTGTATCTACGTATGAAGAGAATGAAATTATGATAGAATTTTATCATGCAAGTGAACCTCAGTGTATAAATAAAATATTAAGATAGAAAGTTACAAAGCAAAAAAAATTTTTTTATTATTTTCTTACAAGTGAAAGAAATTTAAACGTTGAAGTAACAAACTTCCAAAGTTCACACTTTGTTGTTTTTAAAGATTCCACGCTTTTATCACTTTTCCAATCTTGACTACGTTTTTACATAGATGTCTTCTCCTATTCCATCGTGTGAAGCTTATCTTGAAAAATATATCTACAAGTAAACAAAATGGTGGTAAAAATTCCAGAAATTTTCAAAGAATCGCAGGAAAAAAAAATAACAGTAACATAAAATATATTTATTTGAAGAGGATCAGAAGAGACTTGCTAAACAACGATTGACTGAAATATCTCGTGTCGTTTTTTTTTTTTTACTCATTTTACGTTTTCTTGGAATATCTTACAGATGAAAAATATTTCGATGAATAATGTGAAGGATAGAAAATGTAAAAATAGAAAGTTGAGACTGTTGAATTTTTGTCATCGGAAATTTAACTCAATGATATTACAGTTTATCCCATATAAAACCGGCCTTGTGCCATATTCTGCTTGACTGTGCATGCGCATAAATCCTTTTCTGTGCGTTTTTGCAATTGAAAAATGGCTATTTTTAAAAGTTCATGATTTAAAATCATTTACTTCTGCGCGCCAATTCATGCAATGAGCTAGCAAGCTAGATAGTTGACATAGAAGTCAACTCTGCAAGACAACTGTATTTCATGCTTTCATGATCGCTTAAGGCGTCATATTGACAATCACTTTGCACTTTATTTGTAGGTCCACATTGTTTATATCTACAAACCTCTACATTCGATATTTAGAACTCTTTGTCTATAAATATATCAAATTTTAAACAATATCAATGCATATATATGGTGAAAAACGAATTAAAAACTGTAAGCGTGACTAACAGTATTGCATGAACTTGCAGTCGCACTTCTTATCATTGATAATATATGTTAGTGGTGTTTATAATATATATATATATATATATATATATATATATATTAAAAAAAGCCGCTCCATCGCAGAGTATTAGCTGGATCACGCAAGGATATACAAGTGATAGAATTTTGGGGAATTAGAATAGTCATTATAGTAATTCATCGAGTCAAGAAGTATCCTCAAAAGTTCTCTAATTTGTTTCTTCTTCGTCACTGAGGCCCGTTGGTCTAGTGGTATGACGCTTGCTTTGTATCGTAACGGTCCGGGTACAATTCTCGGTAGTGGATGCGCACTGCTGATGAATTCCAAAGAAGACGAAATAGCTGTTCAGTGCTGAGGATTCTTCTAGACTCGATGAATGCCGTTTCAGAACATGAAAGAACGTAGTTCTCCTCAGCTTCCTATCATTTGTTACTTTTCGCCTTTTACTATACTTTGTGGTCTTTGTTCTGTCATCTATTTACTCAGATGATTACTCGATGTTTTCTACCGCTTCTGTAACCTTCTATTCTTGTGCATGTTAATTTTCAAACATTTCTTCATGATGTGCCTAAAAGCAGCTAAAAGAAAACAGTTAGCATCAATTTCTTTGTATTTTCTATTCTTCTAAAAAAAGTCCGTCACTTTTATGGTTTATATTGACGGACGTTTTACAGAGAATTCTCGGAATGCATTCTCAACATTCGTCAATTTGTCAGTAGCCTCAAGCATATTCTTCATCTAATATTTGTTTCTATATACGAGGGTGACTGAAAAGATCATAGACTGATTATGAAAGAGTGATGTTAAAACTTTGAAACCTTGCATGCATTCATTTCAACTCTTATTAATAACTGCAATTTTTATTTTCAGGTAAACTGACATCCAAATATCCAAAGAAGATTTCAAACGTATCTAGTAGAGACTTCTCTTAAAAATGGGCAAAATTTGGAATTGCGGTGTTACCAAGTACCTGTAGAAAAGGGTTTAGCCCCTAAGGACATTCCTGCTGACATTGTTTCTACATTAAGGGATGTGGCTTTAGCTTTATCAACAGTAGAAGAGTGGGAAGTTGAAATTAGGAGGGGAAAATCTGTCCCTCTTGAAACTAGCACAACTTAACAAAACACTGATCATATTCAGCAAATGATGATAGATGACAGGTGATTCTCTGTAAATCAAATAGTCAATGCTATTTGTATTTAGAGGGTATTCTGCACAATGACCTTGGCATGACGAGCGTTTCTGCTCGGCGAATGTCTTGTCTTCTGACAACTGATAAAAAGACCACCTGGCTTAACGCATCATGAGAAAATTTGACAGTTTGAAGCAGATCCATCTGGTTTCCTTGAACGTTTTCCTAACCCAGGATGAGTTTTGGGTTCATTCCTTTGAGCCAGAGACAACCCACGCAGTAGAAATACCCCTCCTCATTTGCTCCAAAGAAGACCAAGTGAAGGTGTTAGCCTCAGATTTTGGGGTTGTAAAAGGCATTCTCTTAATTCTTTAATTTTTCTTTTTCGACTTCCACGAGGGTATTTTCTTTATTTCCTATTTTGTCATAAGATTTGCTGTTATTTTCTATTGTAATTGTAAAAATGATCTTTCTTCTTCTCTCTTTCTGACTTGGGTGCATGTATATGATGATTGTATTAAATAACTTCCCTATCAGTTTCACCAGAAAAATTTTTGCCTGAAAATGCACTTTCTCTTGTCTTTATCTATTATTAGTCCTTTTATTTCACTGCCATCCTCTCATCATCATTGTTTTTCTATCTTGCTTCACATGCTCCCATTTATATTTTTAACTTCCTGGGTTGGTAAAGTGTCATCAAATTCCACATCCCAAAAATGATTTTATCTTTGTGGCTGGATGACAATTATATGATACCTATCTCACGTCTTTCTCCTTACCGGACAGGGAGTCGATTCCAAAGAGCTGATTGTCTTAACTCCATGGAAAGAATTTCAATCAAAAGAATTCTGTAAGTAGAAATACGGCGGCTATCTAATGAATTTCATGCAGGAAAAAAAACAAATACGGTTTGAAAGTGTTTAACATTTCGGAGTGTCACGTTTCTCAAAGAAATGAAAGTTCAGGAATATGAAAATTTAGGTGGCTATTGAAAAAAATAAACAGGCTATACAAATTGTCTGTTTATTAGCAGACGAAGAAAGAAAGAAAGAAAGAAAGAAAGAAAGAAAGAAAGAAAGAAAGAAGGGGGAGGAGAGAAAGAACGAGGCAGTGATGGAGGAAGAGAATGGATGGATGGATGGATGGATGGATGGACGAAAGAAGGAGAGAATGGAGAGGTAGTTTCGAAGGAATGAAGGAGGAGGGAAGTGAGGATTTTAGGAATTAAGGAATGAAAAGAAAATAAAAAAGAAAGAAGCAAATTAAAAAATGTCTAACTGAAAGTGAAAATTCAAAAGAATGAACAAAAGAAATAACAGAAAAGCGCAAATGAAATAAAAATATATATTGTTTATAAATAAAAACCAATCAATCATTAAAAATCCTGGATTAAATACAAAAGCTACAATGGATAAAGAATATACTCCTTTGGATGTTATTGTTTAAAAAAGGAGTCATTTCTTTTTTCTTCATTCATTTCTCTTGTTATATGTTTCAGTTCCGTTCCTGTTGCTTGGTAACAAATCTTTTCACTGGAATCAACTAAAAACAAAAGATTTCATTTATTAACTATCAGCCAAACTGCAATCATTCCAAACGTTAAAATCGATTCAATGTTGTCAGGTAGATTCAAGAGATTTTTGGCCCTCAAATCATTCCATTTTCTTTTATTCATTATCTCTCTTTCCTTGAATTTTTGAACAAAACTCTTCTTTCAGTCGTTTTTATTCACTCGACATTTTTCGTCCTTTTTCTTTTTTCATTCGTTCTTTTTTTATTCTAGTTTGTTTATTCATTTGAAAAGCCAGCACATAACCATATCACGTTGAAACACCGGATCTCGTACGATAAACAAAGTTAATAATACCCTTGGGAAAGGTATGAGTTGACCTCTTCTCCACTCAGCCATGGGCTAATTAGTATCAGTAAATCTTATTATCTTAAAAATATATCACAGTCTATAAATATTTTATAATCTATAAATATTTTCTGGCTTTAAATACCCTGCTGAAGGTTGATAATCAGTAAAAAAAACAACCCAGCTCAAGCTAATATTTCGGGTGCTGATCCTACAAGCCATTAACAACTCAGTGAGGGAAAACATTCAATGCCTCGAAAACCAAACTAGTGACGTCCCATCATCTCCGGGTGGATCCTGAATGTTCCCCTATCGCGATGATCGGGGTTCTCAAAGGAAGGCCCCGTGTCTTGAGCACCGATTGGAAGTTCAACTCAACCCAGAGCTCAAGTGGAACTCGTACATACAACCCATAGCGAAATATCCTGGGAAATGGTTGGTTTCCTGTAATATTCTAATAAGTACCTAAATTTCCTGCTATCCTCTACCTTTACAAGAGCCACATCAAGTCGAAAATGGAGGACTGATTCCTTTTATGGACAGAAGCTGCACTGTCTTCACTTTTCAGTCTCGAAAAAAGCGTTTCCGTGTCCTTATTTTCCAACCTACAACCCCTTTCTTACAGACGAAACATCGCAAGACTCTCGCTTCTAATAGAAAGTATTCAGACAAATTACATTCCTTAGTTCCACCAGTTCTAACCTTTACAGCTAAGACGAACTACCCTTATTCCGTTGGTATTTGTGAGATATAAGTTCCACTCAAAAAGATTCTTCTCACGAACCTCTGCTTTGTGAACCGACTCCCAAGAGGATGCTTCTCTGATCATTGCAATCTTGACCTGATCAAGTTTCATTATTTTCCCCACATAAACAGTGCCTCTTACACTGCAACCCTCTACTTCGATTGGCTCTTGTACAAAATGAAAATTATTGTAAAAAACAAAAATTAACAATTTATTGAATGGTATAAACGTGTATCCATGCACCAATTTTATCAACATTTAAAGATTATCTCTTGTATTGTTTCCTTTTTTTTTTCTTATTCTCAGAAGTCACACACAACAAGGACTAGATTCTCTCTCTTCTGTGGAGCATGCGGCAGATGAATTCAACAGAAACAGTTAGAAATCCAAATAAGTCAAGCTTTACCTGTAGTTTTTTTTTTTTTTACTACAAACCTGAAGTTGAATTTTTTCTTTACGTTTTCCATCAGTAGAGATAGGAAAATATAAAATATAAAATCGAATAAAACTAGAATAAAAAAGAACGAATGAAAAAAGAAAAAGGACGAGAAATGTCGAGTGAATAAAACTACTGAAAGAAGAATTTTGTTCAAAATTCAAGGAAAGAGATAATGAATGAATATGTGCCAAAATGTTTATTTAGGCAAAAGTTAATGTATTGAACTTTTAAGTCATTGTTGGTGAGTTCAATTCGCATACTAACTTGTCCCTCATATTTAAATCTTTTCTTCATATTCTAATTTCTTTTTCTTTTACTCAGTGACACATCTGTTGTTTGTCTGAACTCGTTTGTTTCAAAATGGTAACTGTCAAAAAATCATTTTAAAGAACTGAAACTGAAACGATATTTTCATTTATGACATTCGGAAAAAATGTTTGGCTTTTTTTTCACTTTCTTTATTTTTAGAAAAAGAAATTGACACTCTCTAAAAAGAATGCCCTGTTATTCAAAGGCATCAACAAATAGCTTTGACGTGTTTGCCAAGAGTCTAAATCCTAACAAAATGAACCCCTATGGGAATGGCTGCCAGATTGACTAGGTGTGGGACTGGGCAGAGATGAAATAGTGAATCACAGTGAATATTCAATCAACAACTTGTCATATTTGCAAATGACAAAATCTTTTTCTATTTCCCGATAATATTTCACAGTTCTTTCTTCTAAACAGTATTTAGAATTATAATTTTGAATGCTTGAATGAGAACTCACATCACGTGTACCTGTTGTTTCTTGTATTTCTTTTTAAATACGGATTGCAAGTCAGCTATTCTTTTAGCGGCCTTCGGGTTTTGTATAGAGTTAAAAAATTTACAAAATACGTTTTTCGATGTATTGAGAGGGTGTTATCATAATGCTTTTTCAGCATCAGACCTCAGCATCTCGTTTAGACCTAATCAGGATCAGACACAAATCTATTTCATAAATCTGCATTTCTAAGTTGAATTGCTGATTCAAAAAAAAAATGCTGATTCTATTTACGAAGTTCGCCAAATTAATCCCACATCCAATATCATTTAATCACATCAGATTTTTATTATTTCTTCGTTTTTATTTTAATTCCTTCTTTTTTTTTCCCATCTTCGACTTTTTCTAATATCTTTAAATGATTCAAATATTTGCTTTTATTCTGCCTGTTTCAGTGTTTATTTGCACATTTCCTTAGCGTCGCAAGTACGAACTAAATAGTTCGTACTTGCGACGCTAAGGAAATGTGCATAATTTTGGAAACGTTATTCACAATTCAAAATGAAAGTTAAGAGCTAAAGACAACTAACAAATGAGACTCAAAAATTTTGAAAAAGAAACATCAAAAAGAAATCATCTATAATATCAAAATGGATGAAGACTGAACAATATTTGGTTATGACTAATGTATAGCTCGCACTACTCTTTTGTCATTTTCTTCTTTTACAAGACAATATTCAATTTTCTTGTATTAATTCTTTTACTTATGTTAGTGTACAGCTGTTATATTTCTGATGAAGTTATAAATTATAACTTATTTATTTTTAAAACTTTCCTTTAATAAAAGTGCCGAGCATTTAACAAGATGAGTAATTATGACTACGTATAAAAGTCAAAGAATAGCGTGCTCTTAGTATCTCTTAACACATTAACATTATTTGGTCAAAGGTGCTTGGGAATTAAAAAGGGGAATTATTACACGAGAAAATATTTTATTTCCTGATTCAGAAAAATGTTCCTTAGATTAAATTCTCATTTTTAATTATACTAACATAATAATAAACTGGACTTATCAGTTATGTGCCATGTGTGATCATTAGGCGATCATGTATCTTTCGATACATGACTGACGAGGCAGATTTTTGGCAGTAGGTTGCCATTTTTTCTGCGGTAGACAAGTCCTGCAATTATCCATAGCTGGGGGAAGAAGATGATTCATACCTTTTCCAAGAGTATTGACACATAAGTAACGGATTCGAACTCGTCTCTCCGATTCCTATAATCCGAGTCGCTATTCATTACTCCACCGTGCCTCCAACTAATCAAATAATTTAATTTTATTAGTTTTTTTTTTTATTATTTCATATTGGCATTCATAGGATACAAGGCTCAACAGCCACTCAAGGAAGAGATTTACTGAATGAGTTTCATGGTATGATTGTAAAATGAACTGGTAGAAAATACATATTATGAAGTTAAGGAGATAAAGATTGACAATTGACTTGAAGTGGTTACCATTGTGGCAGTTAATGAGAAAAAAAAGCAGAGTGAAAACTTGTTGTATTTGAAATACGTAGGAAATAAGGGTGTTTCGACCATGTGTAAGTAGCATGGCGTAACCGAACTGTAAAAATATGAAACTAGCTGAAGTACTTAAACACAAACAGATAGATCTGTTCCAAAAAAGAAAATATCCTGTTTTTATTCTGCCTACGTAAAATGAAGGCCAACAATGAAAAGGCTAACAAATAAAACGAAAAGAATAACAAATAAAAAGAAAAAGTTCGAGTGACCTCTATGTAACTGTTTGATTTTTATTTATTTGAAACAAAACCAACTATTGTTATTGATTTTCACATATAGTTACTTTCATCTGAATTTTTAGGTGTTATTCATAACACCTTTATTCAGACCGTCGAATTCATGCAGTCACCTTTTTAGATCCTGTGTTCTAGATGCACGGCCTGGATAAAATGATAATCAAAAGCAAAATTTAAGATGAAAGTAAATACGAGTCTACATTAATAATAATGATTAACAATGCTTTATTTAATATTCTTCATTTCTGATACTGTGCTGTCTATTCCCTGCCGTAGACCGACGGTCTTTGTAAATTTGCGGTAAAAGGCAAGTAAAAAATCTCTCCTAAATAAGGTTTACTTAAATTGATAAAGAATTAATTTTTTATCTTTTTTTCAATCCTTTACATTAGCGAGTAAGGCTTCACTTGTAGCAGGAGTAATGCGACAAAACTTTCAAGAAAATATTTTATGAAAAAATTATGCTTTTTTTTTAAATTTTAACTGAATGCGAAGATTTTTAGATGTTTCTAGATTAATCATTTTCTTTTTTATTATTAGTGCTTCCATTATTTTAAATCTTTTTTATTTGTGAAGCCACTATACTTGTATTTTCTACAAGTATATCGTGAATGGACTTTTGCATATATATATATATATATATATATATATATATATATAAGTGGACATTGCGACGGCAGTCTGTTTCATGCTTAAACACTATCGTCAGATCATTATATATATATATATATATATATATATATTATTATTATTTATTATTATATTAGCGGATTTGAGGACTGGTGGTTGTAATATAATTTATGCATATGATGGCAATCGTCAAGCTGAAATTGAAAACCCACCGTTGTAACATTTCAAAATTTATAACCTACTATTTATAATGGATCATCTTGTTTGCATTGAAATGAATTTTTCCACTATCCTTTAAGTAATTTATAAATGTTGAAATTATACAACGGTCATTTTTCAACTTGTGTCTGACAATTGCCATGTGCACGAAACTTGGAGTCGCACCAAACGGTGATGAACAAATGTTGTAGATTGTTTCGCTTTTCACAGTGTCTGTCAACAACTTAGTCTGGGGCTTAAGATGTTCGTTAATCTAATCGTTTATTGCGAGTAATTTTGTCAGAGAATATTAGCTAAAATCGATGTGGTTTGTAATTATTTTGTTTTGAGGAATCATGGAAAGAATTCAACATACCAATTTTGTTCTGATCTAAATCTCTTAACAATTTGACAAAGAATCAAGATAATACACAGAAATGTATGTTTGATATTATCACCAATTTTGTCTTTCTATTTCATTTAATAAAAGAAAAATTCAACTAATATAAAAGTATGACGGAAAAATAATCTTTTCAATAGTGACCAATGTCATTTGAAAAGATGACAATTAAAACTATTAAAAATGTTTAGTTATGTGAACTATTTACATGTGGACTATTCTCCCAACTTTTTCATGTTGACTCGAGTAACATGCAGTGTTCAGTTCGGATTACCCGGATCAACAAATATCTGATGAAAGCCGGAAGATTGGGACAAGACTCCACATGTAAATAGTGTACATAAGAATAACTCCTCATCCCAGAAATTGAAATAGAAAATATTTGGTATTAAGCGTGTTTGATTATCTATAAAATGTTACAGCTATTATATATTTCAGGGACAATTTTTTGAAATGTAATTAGCTTTCTTCAGAAAATAAATGGTATAAAAGCAACAGCACAAACTGTGATGCCGAGTGCCCACGGAAGCGTCGGTGTCTGATTTACTTAGGACCTTAAAAACTTTTAAACATGAAAAGTTATATTATTATTCTCGAAATGAAAGGAAAATTTAATAATGGTAGGGTGAACAGGACACCCTTTCAAGTTTAAATGCAAAGTCTGCACGAAATTTATCATTCAAATATTACGACATATCAAAAGAAAAATGATTTATAGCTTTTAGAATTCTATAAACATTGTTACTAATCCACCTTTATTTACATAAAACAGTAGACCACTTAATAGTTCCCTTTTCGCATATACATACCAACTGTCCTTCTTTATAGTTCTCTTCATTTTTTTCAATCCATCAAATTAGATATCATTTTTGTTCATAACAAAATTGATTATTTTTTGTTCTGTAATATTCATACTATGCTACGAAAGTAACCAGGACGTATAAATGAACATTATAAATATTCGATCATTAAACATTTTTTTTAAATTCTAAATTTATCTAGGAAAATTTGGAAAGCATTTTGAACTTGAGAATGTAAGAATTAAGATAACACCTCCTGTCTTCGAGAGATACATCCGTGTACATAAAAGGTAAGCACCTATTTATTTCACTCAGCCCTCATTTGTCCTCCGCGACGAGAGAATCCACTATATATATATATATATATATATATAATATATATGGTCACTTGTATTCGAGGATACCTGTCTACTAAGGCGGATAACCAATCCCTGTTGCAGACGCTCGCTCAGACACATTTGTGTTTGCTCAACACCCACAGAGCCCACGTGTGGTTTATACTATGCCTAGCAGACCTACAGTTTCTGGGAAAGAGAGAGAGAGCGTGTTATCTAGCGTGATCAACAATTTGAACACGGTTATCCACTAAAAATAACTTAATGTTGGATTAAAAATAAGAATTCATTAATTATTTACAAATATATATATATATATATATATATATATATATATATATATATATATATATATATATATAGCAAATATATGGATATAGATCCGATAGTATGAAAAAAATATACTGAAAAAACAAACAAAATCCTAATATGCGATTATTAAAACAGCATAATCGCATATTAGGATTTTTGTTTGTTTTTCAGTATATTTTTTCATATAACTAAAAATATGTGTCTGACCCAAGAGAGTGGGACACTTAATGAAGGGCACACTTACTACCCCTTCGACTTGTTCTGTGTCTAACGTATTTGCTAACACTTTAGACACCAGTACGTATATACGTGTACAAACGTTACTATTTCAAAGGTCTTGGCCTGACCATAAAACCCTTCCTCCCATAATCTGTTGTTTGCTCATTTGATCATATTTTGGAAAATGGATTAAACCAAAAAATATCACTTCGAATATACATAGATTTCTTTTTATACTACTTATGAATTAAACAAACCTGACACCAAATTAAAGTGCACATTTATAGATGCGCACATCACATTCCGTGCCCCATAAACTATTAAGGTTGTAGAAGAACACTACATGTATTGCGGTCAAAGTAGTAGTGGTGAGTCTAAGATAAGATACCCTGACGGCACCCATCCATAATTTTGTATTCAGCGTTTTCTTTTTCCAAGACTGGTTGCCACACAAAGTAGATAGACATGGCTGCCAATTATATATATATATATATATATATATATATATATATATATAGTAGGGGGAAATAAATATTCGTATACATGAAAAATTGTATTTTTATAAATGTAAAAGCAAATTTTGATACATTTTATGTGTAAAGATACATTTTATTAAAGAATAGTAATAAACTTAATTAATTCTTATTCTAACAGAAATTAATGCATCTTTTTTTCATTTTAACCGATGAAAAAAGTATTTGTACAAAACAAAAAAAGCATATTAACTTAATTTAATACTTTGTGGATTATCCTTTATTGAGTTCAACAGCTACCAGTCTATTCCTGTACGCCTCAACTAATGATTTGCACACATTGGGTGGTATTTTGTCTCATTCTTCTTGGCATATTGTCTTCAAATTATTGGTATCTGTTGGTGCTCTTTTCCCAATTTGAATTTTCAAATATCGCCATAAATTCTCGATTGGGTTCAAGTCTGGGAACTGACTTGGCCATTGCAAGACATCAATGTTACTTTCAGCTAACCATTTCCTTGTAGATCTAGTGGTACGCTTAGGATCATTATCCAGTTGGAAAACCCGAAGTCTCGGTAACCGAAGTCTCTCAATAGAACACATTAAATTGTCTTGGTAGCTTTCGGCATTCATCTTGCCATCTATTATTGATATTCCGCCAACATCTTTTGCCGAAAAACAGCCCCAGATCATGATACTTCCACCACCAAACTTTACAGTTGGCAACATGTTCTTTGGTAAGTAGGCTTCACCGTCCTTCCTCAACACATGATTTCGATAATTATGACCAAACAATTTACTATTTTAGTTTCATCTGTCCATAGTACTTTTTCCCAAAACGAATATTCTTTATCCTTATGCTCTCTAACGAATTTTAGCCTAGCAGCTCTGTGTCGTTTCAAGAGGAGTGGAGTCTTCCTTGGGATGCGTGATTTCAGACTTTTTTTGTGTAGTTCATTACTTATTGTACGCTTGATTACTTTAATCCCTAATGCACGCAGATGTTCCTGCAGCTCTTCTCGGGTAACCTGTGGATTTTGTTGGATCTGGCGTCCTAATATCCTTGCTGATCTTATTCCTTGTTCGTCTTTGGTTTTCGACGCTGTTACGAGTTTTGAACCTTGCAATGAACGAAGCAATTGTAGTAAAAGGAATATTCAGGTTGTTAGAAATCGTTCTGTAACTGTTCCCATCTTTCCAAAGAGACAAAATGTGTTGTTTTTGTGAAATAGTCAATTCTTTACCTTTAGGCATTATTAGAACCTTCTCGTAAGACTAGAAATTGCAGAATGCTCTGATAATGGCTAATAGCATTAACTATAATTACTGTTAACATTACTGGAACATTCTAGAATATACTTTTTCATAATTAATTGATTATTTTATTCTAATAATTGATTTGTACGAATACTTTTTTCACCAGTTAGAATTTTTAAAAATGCATGAATTTCTGTTAGAATAAGAATTCAGTTTATTATTATTTTTTAATAGTGTTATGATCCGGTTCCTTGTACCACGGTGATAGTCCAAGGTAGAACCAATAAAGAAGACTCGAACACGTATATGGAATAACAAAGATATATTACAAACAGGAATATATAAAGAGAAGTAGAAAGTGTTAGTACGAACAATCAGGTTTAGTAGTACTTGTCTGAACGCGACTCTGTTTGGGACTGCCTCTGACTCGACTGACTGACTCGCTCTGACTGACTGACAGAATTCTGACGGACCTCAACTCCAGACTTCAGACTGAACAGTATTTAGTCACCCCCGACCACGAGGGCATCAAACCCTTTGAACCCGTATAAACGGGTTCAGGGTCGGTTTACCTCCCCGAAAGAGACACCTCCCTTCAGCGTAGCCTCGTTCGGGTTCCTCCCCGCCCGAAGGTAGAGAGATCAACCGATCAGCCGGTCAGCCGGTCGTCCGACTTCAGACTGAACGGTATTTAGTCACCCCACCACGAGGGTATCATGTGGCACAAGGCCTGTTTAACGTGGGATCTCCGAGCCCGTGGGATCTCCGAGCCTGTGGGCTCGGCCCAAAATATAACCCTTTGAAGCCATATAAATGGGTTCAGGGTCGGTTTACCTCCCCGAAAGAGACTCAGCCCTTCGGCGTAGCCTCGTTCGGGTTCCTCCCCGCCCGAATGAAGAGAGTTCAACCGACTTCGGACTGAACTGCCTGCTTCCTCTTGAGGCGCAGTATTTATTACGTATGGAATAGTCCATTATGTTATTATGTGTAAGGTCCCATAACAAATAGTATGTGTCTTTATACATAAAATGTGCCGAGATTTGTTTTATTCAAGGCTTTTACATTTATAAAAATACAATTTTTCAAGTGCACGAATATTTATTTCCCCCCACTGTGTATATATATATATATATATATATATATATATATATATATATACCTAATATTTGTTAGAAATAACAACTGTGAAAAGCTGAAATTTTGACAACTGGTAGTCATTATCATCCATAATAACATACTAAAATTTGAATCATTTGCAAAGGATAGAAAAAAGAATTATAACAATTATTTATTTATTTTCAAAATAGGATCGTCCAAAAGTAAGGGACAAAATTGAGAAAAACAATGTAAACAGTATGCTATATTCAAATTCTTTGATTTCCTCTAAAGAATAAGACTTACTTAGTCATTTGTAAACGTTGCATCAGCCGGCACCATGGCGAAACGCCAAAAACTTGATTACTCTGTGAGACAAGCTATTGTGACGCTACACAAGGAAAAGCACACCATTAGAGAGATTTCAGAGAAAGCGAAACGTTCCAAGAGTGTTGTAGGCAGGGTTGTTAAATCCTACAATGATACTGGCAAAATAGTTAGTGCTTTTAAAACCGGCAGACCCCGCACAACTTCGGCAAGAGAAGATCGAATAATGCAGCGTATGTCATTAAAGGACCGTTTTAAGTCTTGCACAGAAATTAAAAGGGTTATGAACAGTACCTCATGTGTTAATGTGTCAAGACAGACTGTTTGTAGACGACTGCAAGAAATAGGACTGTTTAATTGAACCCCAGGGAAGAAACCACTTCTTAGTTCGAAGAAGAAGAAGAAGAGATTAGAGTTTGCAAACAAGTATGTAATTTGGACATATGAAAATTGGGCAAAAGTATTTTTCAGTGATGAAAGCAAGTTTAATTTATTTGGAAATGATGGAAAAAACAATGTAAAGAGACGTATTGGTGAAAGATTAAGTGCAAAGTGTACTAAGAAAACAGTCAAGTTTGGGGGCGGAAGCGTCATGGTATTTGGAATTTTTTCTAGCCAAGGTACAACGCCTCTTGTCCGGTTACAAACTCGTGTAAACGCGCAGATCTATAAAAACATTGTTCAAGATCATGTTGTGCCAATCATACAGAATTCAGGTTTTGATAGGGCTACCTTTATGCAAGATAATGCCCCATGTCACAAGGCAAAGGTGGTAATGAGTTACCTTAGCGAGCAAGATTTGGAAATTATGGATTGGCCACTGCAAAGTCCTGACTTAAATCCAATAGAAAATCTTTGGAAGACCTTAGGAGTGAAAGTTATGGAAAGAAATCCCACTAACACGGAGGATTTGTGGGTGAAGCTTCAAGAAGAATGGTCTAAAATTGGTATCGAGGATTGTCAAGAACTGATTCGTTCTTGTAGTCGAAGATGTGCAGCTGTCATTGAGAGCAAGGGCTCATTTACTAAATATTGATTGTACATGTATTTTATTGTTTTTTTGCCGTTTACATTGTTTTTCTCAATTTTGTCCCTTACTTTTGGACGTTCCAAATTTGAAAATAAATAAATAATTGTTATAATTCTTTTTCTATCATTTGCAAATGATTCAAATTTTAGCATGTTATTATGGATGATAACGACTACCAGTTGTCAAAATTTCAGGTTTTCACAGTTGTTATTTCTAACAAATATTAGGTTTTAAAATTTTGTCCCTTAGTTTTGGACGCTACTGTATATATATATATATATATATATATATATATATATATATATATATATATATATATATATATATGACAATAGGAAAATTGTAGTTATTGCTGACGCGTTTCGTCCAATGTGGACTTTCTCAAAGCAAAAAACGAAATGACTTTTAATTAAAGAAAGTAACTAATAATAACAAAAAACAGAATGTTCTTAACATCTGGAGAAATGTAGAGAACGCTATTTTCATATTGTTAACTGAAAATAACGTCATTTATTGTCCTGTGTGGAGAATATTGTCATTATAACTGTGTTGGCGGAGTCAACCATTTTCTTTTGATTTTTTTTTTTTTTTTTGTACGTTTGTTTGGGAGAGCAGTAATTTTGTTAAGAAAGGTGAAATAAGGAAAAGGCCTGGGCGTAGATTAATATTTGGGTAATATTCTATGGCGGCACTCTCTAGAATTTTCCTTCTGAGTGAGTTATTTTCTTTTTTTATGAGTGTAGCATTTTTAAAATCAAAATGTATGACTAGTGCATTAGCTAAGTTGTTTTGTGCGGTCTCTTTTGTGCTCATAAATGCGTTTTTTTAATTTCTAATTGTCTCAACAATACAGTTTTCCTATTGTCATTTATGTTTATAAATATTGTCTTTTCTACAGGTTAACTCTGAGAAATTTTCATATATATATATATATATATATATATATATATATATATATATACCTTTTATAAAGTGTCTTAATACATATTATGATAAAAACCATCTTTAAGAGCACTATTAATCAGCGTATACATCATACATACTTAAAACAATAAGAAAATTCAATTTTAGACAGATAGATAGATAGATAGATAGATAGATAGATAAGGCGAACAGTAGTTTAATATTTATCAATATGATCACTGGAAGAAGTGAATTCCAACCGAGTCAATTTAAGTTTACTCTCGCACGAATCCATTTACTCATACTTCACGCTGCCTTCTCAACCGACCTTTTGATCCAATATTCTGTCACTGATGTCATGTTGTTTGGCCGAGTAAGGAATAAGGGAGCACTGAGAAGAACGATTCATTCACAGACTGCAGCAGCAACCGTATAAAGTTCTGACCTCATTGTCAACTCTGAGTGGAAATAAGTTTTACTTAAAAGTTTGAATTATTCTCTTTCATTATTCACTCTAAATTTGATTTGACAACCCATATCTACTCTATTAGTAAAACAGTTTAATGTGTGAAAAGATAACAAATGGCAACTGATATAATCAGTCATTTTTTTCCAAATAGAAACATTACATTTGACGCACGTATTCGATCCTGAGTAAAAGCGAAATAAACCCATTACGGTAAATTAGGTCATATCACAACTAAAATCGAGTGATTCTCATGCTCCCTGAATGTAGTAATATCCGAAATCTCTTTAAAAGGACTATATAAGTTTATTTTACAAAGGAAATATTGCAAAACCATGATTTTTAAGGAAAGTTTTATTCAACGAGCGCAAAAGATAACAAAATACATTTGAAGAACGCTGTAATACATGTACATGTTACATAAAATCGTAAACCATTGACCATCAAGGATTCCATAGAAAACATCTTCGTTTGAGGAAAACACTGAAAGCCTTCTGTGTTGCTACACTAGCCAGATATCCACAATTGTTGATGTCTCCGATACATAACTCACACCTTAAAGTGACCATTTTGCTGTATGCATTCTGTACCCTTATAAATGACGGTTATTTATTTCTTCTTGAATTAATCGATAATATTATTTATTAGCTCCCGTCGAATTTTCATTTTTGCATCTAACATCAACGTAGTGCAAGCAATATTTTATCGATAAGGTTTTTTTTCAATGTTAGTTTTCCTAATTTAAAGATGTTTTTTTTTTCTGGCTATACTTTATCGAATGATTTTGTGCAATATATGAGATGTAGGTAGTGATCTTCCTGTACGTTAAAAACAATAAAATATGAAAAATGCTTCAACTATTAAATTTGGACAGCCTGAGATTGCTTCATCAAATGTAAATGATTTGTTTTTTACAGTTTATCAAACGTTTTGGGATTACTTAAAACTGAAACATGCTTTGGATTGTAGTGTGTTTCCAATCTAAGTACTGACAGGACTCGTTGTTGTAATTCTATTTAAACATTTATAATAATCAAAATACTTCGTCTATGACAAGAGGACAAATTAAGACAATGGCATCTGATATGGTGGTTTCCCTCATCATTTTTCATAACTGTGATGTTTTAATTAAACTTCTTTTTAAATTAAAGTCAGATAGGAAAAAATATTTAAGTGATACAGATTAAGCATATACTTAAAAAATGTTAAGTTATACATTTAGATCGTATTTGTTGTTTCAAAAGATATTGAACAGAATAATATAATTTTGTGTTTGTTTCTAGTGGAACAAAGAAAGGCAAAATATCAGTTAACTATTGCACACAGACATAAACTACACAACTTCATCTATTGCATAATAACTAAGAGACATTTCTAGTAATTCAAAAAGAAATTCATGGTCTTAGTTTTACTGGCAGTTAAAATTAACTAGATGTATCACTATATTTTGGTAGATATTGTAATACTTAGCTTACTGAAATGAATTGCCTTTTAAATATTCACTTAATTTTACTGGTTAAACTTTATTCGCATACAATTGTTTCTATTTGAAAGGCAATTTCTGTTGTTTCACACATGGAATGTACAAATGATGAAAATCATTCTTTTTACGTATATAACTCTTTGATAAAGTTCTGATTGCTTTTTATGCTCTGTCGTCTCAACCTCCATTTTTCCTTTGCCTTCCTCATTTTCTTCTCCTTTTTCAAGTTCTAGGTCATTCTGCACGTTTTACGTTATTTTTCAATCTTGTAATAAACGTCTAAACCGAAGACAACTATTTTCTTAGAAGAAATACCATAACATAATTAATTACGTACTGGTGATGAACGTTTGAGTAAAAGCCAAATATTATATGCCAGTAAATTAGATTGATATTCTGACATGATTTAAAAAGAAAATTCTCGTCAGACGATGGAGGAATTCTAATACCAATGGCATGGCTAGTGGTTAGAAGAAGAGGATTCATACCTTTTCTAATGGTATTAGCACGTCAGTGAATGCAATGGATTCGACTGGAATTCAAACTCGGCTCTCCGATTCCTTAATCCGAGTCGCTGTCCATTACTCCACCTTGCCCTAAAGGTTTTAAATAATTTTATTCGCTTAAAAAATTAAAATAAACGAAAAAAAAAAAACGAGAATCCTGAAAATGCATCTATACTCTGACATGGTTGCATTTTTCTACCGGGCCTTATTAGTCCAGATAGGAAAGTGAACCCAAATAAAATTGAACCCAAATAAAGTTGATTTTGAATTCAAATGATTTATCATTTGTGTATTTCACCAGAAATGTTAAAAGAGGTTTTAAATCTCTCAATTAGAGTTTTGGTTTAGATGTTTTACCTTCATAACTTACATCATGCCTCACCTAATGTTCCTTTTCTTTATATCTGAATTAAGTCGACTTTGGGGGAAATATAGTGCGATAGTTTCATGTTACCGTTTTCCTTCTACTAAACTAGCTACCACTGACGCCTAGAGAGTCCACTTTGCATTTTTATTTGACCCATAGCTGAGGAGTAAAAAATGGAATTCATACCTTCTCCATTGGAATTAATGCAAGAGTGACAAAACTGGAATACTTTACGCTGACCGATGCATGAATTAAATTTCGAAAAAACGTTCGTTCTTTTATTAATGAGTAAAAAGTGAATTTCTAATCAATTTTCCATTTTTCGGCAAGAATTAAAATTAAACTAATGGTTTTTTCGTAAGTAAAAAACTACAAGAAATTTATAACTGATGAAATAATAGAAAATATGTGACATGAAAAAGCAAGTGTGATACGAACTGATTTGTTTACGTATTATAAACATAAGAAAGTGACAGAAATTTGAAGATGATTCTATATTTTCCCAAACTGTTGCACCAACACAAGCGCAATCTGTCGAAGATTACAGATAGAATTGGGGAATTTGTTTTTCCTTAGAGTTTGATAAAAAACCTAACTACTATACGAATCAACAGTCATACCAGTGTGTCTTTTGACAAGCGCGTTATATAAGAATGTTTTATTTTTCAATGTTTTTTTTTTTATATGAACTTTTATACATGATGCTTATTCTTTGTATTCATTAGGTTTCTGAATGTTGTACACCGAGTAGTTGCCGAAAATGTTAAATTCCAAACTTTATCAGTCACCGCTCAACAATTTCTTACAAAATCTCCGTCAACGTAGAAGTAGATATTGATCTTGACTCACTAGACGGTTTTACTTTGGTAATCAAAATCGATGAATTTCCGGAAGTATTTATAGAACAGGCTAAAAGCATTAAATTTGTGTCTTGAAGTAACTAGGAGTGCCCGACAGAAATAATGGTGGTTAGTCTTAAATGTGTTGATGTCTATTCTGAAATAATGTGCATTCGTGGAGACATCGTCAATAATATTTTTATTCGGCAAACTATAAAAAGATCGTTTTGAGGCACTTCGGCGTGGTGTAATGGTTAGTAAACTTATTTTGCTACATTAATCACAACTGAGTTAAAGTTAGTTCGTTCCTTTTTATGCTATATCTAAGCTATCAGTATAAAAAAACATTGTCTCTTCAGTGTACCTTCAAAATCGGTTTCAAAATCTTACTGTCACTAATCTTACAAAAATATCAGATACAATCGAGGGGATCAACGGAGATTTAATTCACTTGATATTATGAATTTATATCATTTAATATGATCAATATAATGCAGAATGTTTTGAAATCTATGATACCCTCTTCATGAATTTAATGTGGTCATTAATTAAGGCTTAATGGTATTTGACGATTGCTTCTTTATCTTTCAGACTATATTCTTTTGTTTTCACCATGAATAGGGAGATCACAACAAAGATCACACTCCCGAAAGTAAAATAGGAAGCAAAGAAATTAACATCTGGGATTCTCCAGCAAATGTAAAACCAATGTGACAATGTTTCTCGAACTCAGTCTATAACAACATCCAGAATTCTCCTCTAAAATGCCTTCGTAAATTTATTAATCTGTATAGACTGAGGTGAATTACGTACCAAAATTAATGATTGTCTATGTCGAAATATTTGTTGTCGAAGGTGCGCTATAAACATAACTTTGGACGAAACTACAGAACTTCAGCAAATAGTATCACAGTAGGTTAATATATAAAAGGATGAATTTAACTGCGAAAACTTAACTGTTGGAGTTGCGACGGAAAAAGTATGATTTGGTAATTGTTTTCAGGTGAAAGGTTAATGAAGAGTATTCAAGAAAAGATTTTCGTGGAATTCATGTCACAGAAAATAGAGACCAAATAGCCAAAAATCAGATTTTCTTTTTAAACAAATCCATCCTTGCCTTTTAGTGTCAATGAATATTAAAAATAGATAGCTATGGTAAGCGAAAAGGAAAAGCGATAAAAACATTTAGAAAATTTTAAATGATTAAATTTTAAGTTGCATCCTCACGACTTAAATTGTTTGAGTCATATGAAATTTCAAATTTTAAGTTGCATCCTCACGACTTAAATTGTTTGAGTCATATGAAATTTCTGCTTTTGGGAACCAATTGTAATGACGACTATATCATCCTAACTGTTCCTTAATTATATCAAAACGTGATGAAAAGTGCGTTATGTTCAGGAATGTTCAAGGCAATGAAATGACAAGAATAAATCACCACAAGTGACCCGAAAAAGGTATAATTTTGTGTGGGTGATGGGATTGTCGGAGTATTAGAATTCTTAAAACCCAATTAAATACTAAATATATATTTATATATCCAGCAACTGCAACATATCTATAAAAGTTTGGTCGAAAAGTGTCCTGTGCTAGTCATTCGTGAAAATCTTGTTTTACCCCACCCCATGACAATACAAAGCTGAATACAGAAAGAATAACACAATAGAAAAAAACTCAATTGGTCTTTTCTGTTCCACCCACCATACTCCCTTGATTTTGCACCAATCGATCATTAACTTTTACAATCACAATTTCATTGGGGGAAGGTTTCTGTCAGGAAAATTAGATTTAAAAATTCTTCGAAATATTTTTCGCGTTAAAACCTACGAAATTTTATCAAAAGGTACCGGAAACTATTTTATGACTCAACATTATATCATACCCCTCAACCTAATATATGTAATACTTAAATTTATATTAACAAATGAATTTGAGCAGTTTGCAATCTTTGCCATAAAAGTACTATGACAATTCTTATGAATCAATATATGCTAATCTGTAACAGTCTATCTTCAGTCTGTGTTGATGTACAACTGTTGTTCATTGAAGCATGGTAAAAGAGAACCAAATTTGATATTTGTTTCAAAACGTGACTGGATTTAACGATGAAATCATTTTCTTGTTTTGTATTTGAATAAATGTATGTTAACGTATAATCTCGGTTCCAAACTTTTTTCTATAATGACATTTTTCTTTTTGCAAAGAATAATTTTGAATAATTTTGCGTATCTTTTCTTTACGGGATGATATCGATAATCTTTTTATTCATGCTGACATGAATAAATGATTTGTCCCTATATGAATCTATTTTTATTATTAATCCGTTGATCAATATATATATATATATTATAAATAACAGATTTTTTTCAACCAAAATATCAGTCATAATAAGAAACTATCATTATATACATGAAATACAAAATTATATATACTATGTATACACAAGATATAAGTGTTATAGCGAGGCAATGATATCACTGGGAAGAGCGTTTTGCGATAATTTTTGTTGGCATTTTTGTTAGAAAAAATTCAGTACACACAAACATATTACTTCAGTCAGTTATGTGCCATGCGTGTATATCACGTTTAGGCGATCATATATCTTTCGATACATGATTGACAAGGCAGATTTTTCCCGCAGTAGGTTGCCATTTCTTTCTGCGGTAGACCAATTGCCATCCAATGCTATAGAACGCTGCTATTTACCCATAGCTGGAGGGAGAATTCATACCTTTTCCAAGTAAGAGAATGTAATGAATTCGACTGGAATTCGAACTCCGATTCCTCAATCCGAGTCAATATCCATTACTCCACCGTGCCCGACATATACATATATTCATATATTACTTCCATGATTATATATAAGCTCCTTTTATTACATTTGATATTATGCAATTAGGAGAGGTAGAAGTTATGGTGTTTAGGAAAATAGTAAACTTCTTCAACTACTTATATAAATACAAATGATAATTCTGACATGCTATTTTGAATAAATAGATGTTTATGCCATAGATTGAGAGAGATGTTCGCATGAGTTAACTTCCAAAATGAAGTTTCGCAGAAACACCATACGCTCTTCATGGTAATATAAATCTATTGAATCCATTAACAGGTATCACATTTAATAATAAATAGATACGTTTCTGGGATGTATTTTTGAATTATTATTATTTTAATTTTTCTTATTGTTTTTCATTTCTTATGGCGTAGTTCGCGTGTTTTCTTTTTCTGTTTTTTTTCTTTTGTTTTTTTTTTTTTGAGGGGGGTCTGTTTTAGTTTTTAAATATTTCTACGTACATGCGTGTAGATGAATATATTAAAATTTATTATGAAACGCGTTACATTAGAAAAGTTAAATAAAAAAGAGGCAAAAAAATTAAATTAAATGAGAAAAAAAATAAGCAGAATTAACAGGAAATTTTATTTAGTCTATATTCTATGCTACTAATCTTCCAATAAATTCTGGAATCAATTCGAACTGTTTATGAATGGAAATAATATGAATTTTCCTATGAATTCTTCATGAGACCACGATTTAGCCCTTCAAATCCCACCATCTCCAAAATGGGACAATAAGCATTAATGAATTATAGGTAGAAACATAATTAATTCTGGACTTTATTTTAATGTTTATAACTAATAGTAGATTTTATGAGGGAAATCATAGTTTAAGATGAGTAGTAAAATGTTAGTTTTCTCTATTAATGCATGACACAAAGTAACACAAATACAAAGATACAAAAGAAAACTTTTTTTTTCCGTGAGAATAATAAAAATAAAATATAGTAATGTAATAGCTCTGGATAGCTCTATATTCGTCGGGTTTGTCTTGTGAGTGCTGAAATGATTACGATCTCACAAACCGGCTTGATATTTCTGAAAGCAGAATTTTCTTTTGTTGCCTGCTTCTGGTTTGTTTATTTTGTTATTTTTTTAAATTCATTTATTTATGTATTGATTGAGAAGAACCTTTCTGATTTCGAGGTTAACCTAACAAATGATATATAAGTGTATTTCCGCGTGCAATTTGTTGCTGGAATAGCTTTTCACCTTGTGACTTCAAACTTGAAAAACTTGCTTTCCAAACGATTTCCGTTAAACACAAAAATCAGCAACAAATGGATCGATTGTCCAATTTAACGTTTTAGCCGTCGTTTTCAATATGGATTCCATTTTCTGCAATTTCTTTTAAGTGAGTAACTTGCTTTTATGTTGTAGTGTTTCACGCAGTCCCTCAACAACAAATTACTTCTTTGAATTTCGCTCAAGTCACAGTTTCGATCAATCACAGCATTTAAGGAAAATTGTCGGTAAAGTAATGAAGCTACATTTCCTGTTGTGTACAACCAGCAGAAACCTAATGACTACAAGGAATAAGCATCATGTATAAAAGTTCATATAAAAGAAATGACCATTGAGAAATAAAACATTCTTATATAAAGCGCTTGTTGATTCATATACTAATCACTATAATATACGTCTATTCAGGGGCGTACCGAGGCAAAGTGCCGCCCGGGGCCCGTATTCATAATGGCACCCCCTTTTGGGGAAGGAAAAATATAAATGAAATATCCTTAATGGCGTTAAAAGGAATTCAAAAATTAGCTGAACAAACGTTATCATATTTTAACCTTTGGAGCTTTTGCAGAAGCAAAATTACTAATAATTTGGCCAAAGTCTTTCTTCTCCACAGTTTCATGTTCAATTAAAATGATAGAAAAATTGGATAAGCGATCTTGCGACATACTCGATCTCAGGTGACTTTTTATGAGCTTCAGTTTTGAGAAGCTTCTCTCTGCAGTTGCAACAGAAACTGTAAGCGTCAAAAACAGCCGTAGAGTAATCACAATATTTGGCAATGTTTCTTGAACTTGTCATCAATAAATCTATCGCAGCCATTCAATAGGCGATGATTTGGTCATCATGTTCATGTCACGTTCCACTTTGGAAGCTGCTGTTAGAATATCCTGTAGACGGAGAATTTCCAAAGACAGCCTAGATACATCTAAGTTAGCACCGTACTCACTACCGAGAATTTTAAATTTTTGCTACATCTCGCCTTCAGTATCTTCCAGGATTGCTTGCGATGATAATCCAGCGAAGACAGTTTGCAGATGGGACATGGAGTCAAATCGTCCTTCCAGTTCATTTACAAGTCGATCATGACATTCGTAAAGATTTCTCTTTACTTCCTGCACAAGTGTTTGACATACATCATCTTTTCTTTTCCCCTGGTAGCTTTCTCTTTCTTCTAATGCCCATTTCAACTGGAATTTCCATTTCCTCAGACTTTGCTTTACTTTGATTAACCGATTCAGACACCAGCCTGTCCCTGTTTAGGTTAAAGAAAATTTTGATTGCATTTATGTGGGTTACACACACACTTCCAAACCAATACCAGGTTCTTGAAGTTTCTTTTGGATGAGATTTATTTGTCCCAGAATTTCTTCCCAGTAAATCAAATGAAGAAGATTTCAACTGAAAGCAAAATGATTTGTGCATCACCTCTCATTTGAAGATTTTCTGAAGCCGAGGTTAATGAATCGAGTGTCTGAATCACTTCTTGAAATCCGGTTTTCACTGCACGTATAGCTTCATAACGTGCACTCCAACAACATGACCTTCACATGCGAAGATATAACTTCCCATCGGTGATTCGAAGAGGAGAAAAATGTATAGTCTCTTAATCACTCCGAAAAATGTAATGGCAACTGCATTGAAAGCTGAGGCATGAACACCTCATAAATTCAGACTATGATTAGAACATGGCACAAATATAGCTTTCCCATTTATGTTTCGTAGAAGACGTTGAACACCACCATGAACTCCAGCCATACTAGCCACATTGTCAAATACTATCCCTCTACATTTTTTGAAATCAAGTTTCTCTTTCTTTAGTCGATCCAAAATCATCTTCTTGATATCCTAAGCTGTCTTCCGATGCTCAGTGATAAAGCCAAGAAATGATTGCCGTACCTCCACTTCTTTGTCTTCAACAACTACATAATCGATAAATGAATCTCATCTGATCAGTATAAGAAATGCCCGGTGTGCTGTCTAGTATGATCGCAAAACAATTGGCAAAGGCATGAACCTAACTTTTCCCCATAATGGGTTAAATAGCAGCGCAGACTGGGCTCTCTTGCCTTAACGTAGCGTGCAGTTTAGCAGAAGAAAAACTTCGAATTCTAAACTCAACCAAGATACACCAATTTTGCTATGGTTGCAGTACATATGTTGCCCTTAATGGGTTACAGAGATTGCGATGGAACTTAAGTGTCAGCTTCCCATTCACAAATGAGAATTTTCCTTTACAGTTTCAATGGCGAAACAATATGAATTTCTAAATAATAAAAAATATTTTCACCAAATAAAAGGCAACAAAGACAAATGTATCTGAACTCGAGAGTTTTGAGCGCCTATCGATGAATTCACGTTGGCCAACGACTAAAAAAGGTGATTGTTAGATGAATGAACTGATTAGGTATTTTCTCAATTCATCAGATTTTACTTGATCACATACAAAAACTGATTTGATCTTTGTGTTAAACATTTAACTTGTTCAGTAAGGTCTCGAGTTAATAACTAATTTTTATTGTTTTCAGTATCTAAACAACAGAATTCTGTTTAGATACAACTTCTAACTAAAGCAAAGACTTTGATGTTAAAAATTAGGCTCCCATGTTCGATATTATTTACGCTCAACAACTAATCGATGAATAATGACAACACAAAAATGGCTTTTATTTTGTTCGCTAAGCAACCAACCTTATAAGTGATCATAGATATATTCAATTATGATGCATGCCTTATGACATGAACGGATTACTTTGGTTATGCCAAACAATACGTAAAACCAGCGGCAAAATCCGTACTGGTCTCATCAAAAAGCCACATTGTTTCGTTAAGCATCGCCAACAACCATAATAGTGAAAGCAACAGATCACTCTTATTTGTATGTTAAAAGTGCAATGACCAATTATAATCAAATAATGAATACAGAAGTTATACTAAAACTGATTCAAAATCGATTTAAAGTGTGTGCGCGTTTATACGTACCTATTATAATTCTTTGCATGAATTGGTATATGTGTAATGCTTTCGGACTATCCAAACTTAAAAGTTATAATAAAGGACAAATAATTCAATAACACATGCTGAGATTTTATTTGAATTTTTCATCGTTTACATTTTGAACTATGGATTAACAGTCACAAGGGTAGAAGTAATTTTCTGAATTCTACTATAAGCTACTATTCTTAATCTTATTATCTCAAGGTCATTTTCTGTATTAACACTACAGTGCAAACGAACCCTTTATGTGCATATAGCAGATTAAAGTGCAATATACACCTGCCACAGCGTAATACCAGTGATTCCAATACTTATTACTAAATTCATTCTTTACACTTTCCTCAATGAATATTGTCTTGATCTCAGGTTGGTTTTATCCAATATTTGCTAAGGAAGGAGGAAAGATTTGTTTTTTCAGTTGAGACTATAACTGAAACTTTCTGACTTTCTTAGACGTCGCTGTGACTGGCACCGGATTAGAATACTGTTGATCCTGTTGATAATGAAATTTAAAATCAATAGCAATTATTCGCTGTTCACGTTGATTCTGTTTCTCTAACAACGGTTCATTAATTCAAAATAAGTAACAATACAAATCAGGACTTCAGTTTAATTAATTGACGTGAAAATGGTAATATATATTTTCTTGTATGCTTAATTGAATATTAGTAAAAAGAAAATATTAAAATGACTTGAAAAATTCAAAATAACCGAAGTCGTAGAAAGATTTGTCAAATATATCAATGGTTTTAGCCTGTTTACTAAATTTCACATAAGAGTTAAGGTAGAGGGTTGCAGTTTAAATGGTAATGAAAAGAGATATATAGAAGTTTTCTGGAAATGCAGAACAAGAACGAGAAAGAGAAGTATGAGAGAGAAAGAAGATCAAAGATAGGAATAAGAGAGAGTAATTGATAGTGAGAGAGAGAGCTAAGTGAAACAGAGAAATGAAGACGAGAGAGAGAGAGATTGCAGATAAGAGGAATAGAGAAAGGCTGAAATATATCAAGATAAGATGAAATGAGGAACAGGGAGGAATAATTTGAGAGAGGAAATAGGATTAGAGAAAAATAGGTTGAGAGAGGTGAATTAGGAAGAGAGAAAGGATAAGGAAAAGAGAAGAAAGGAATTATTATCAAAGAGTAAGTGAAAAAGAGGGAAGACAGAAATATGAGAGAGGATGATTAAAAAGAGGGAGAAGGGAATACATAAAGAGAGAGAAGGAAAGGAGAATGATAGAGATGCATTTGAGGAGAGATGAGAAAAAGAATGAGAAAGAGCTGATATTCCTAACCATTCTTTTATCTTATTCTTAGACTGAGTAAAAAATCACTAAGCATTACTTATCGAAAGTATTGAACCTCTTTACAGTTCAATTAAAAATATGGTTCCGATCAAGTCTTGGGGATGACAACACACTCGGTAGAGAAAGGAAAAGTGATTTATTTTTTTCATTCTGTCGGGAGTTCACGAGGTAACTTATATCGTAGGCGAACTTTTCTCCTCGTTCTACTGCTGTATCTCTCTTTAACCGTCTCTCGGTTACACATACACTCTTCTGAATTGCCCTCTTTCATCCTGAATCAATATCTCTTGATAAACACGTGTTCTGATGTTACAAAAAGATACGCAGAGTCAGTCCTTCTATATTTTTAATATGTGTGCGTATTAATGTAGAGTGATGCCGAATTCTTTTGTCTGTGCATGCACGCAATATTCATTTTTTTATTTACCCATCTGGCTTTAATAAGTGTCTATATTGATTTATCTATCAGTTATGCACTCATTTTCATCAAATAGAGAAGCTGTAACTGATTCCATACAAGTGATGTTCGTTAACATTATACCCTTACTTTATAAATCAATATCTATGAAGATCTGTAAATAGACAATCTTATTGACAGTCATTTGTTCCTGAATTTAATCCTGCCCAACATTTGGGATTGGCGCATTGGAGAAGTATATTATTTTGTGCATCATCGCCCAAACTATCCTTTTTGTATTCTAGAAAGACTAGCAATGATTAACATTGAATCAGAATACTTTGGGTTTGATCAAATGCATTAGTAAGTAATGCACCTGAAATGAAAGTCAAAATGTTTCTATCTGAATTTCTAGATGGCTGGTGTTGTCCTTATTTTTAATTTTATTATCACAACGTTGCGTTCGTTGGGTCCTCCATTGTTCTTTAACACCTTTTAGATGTTTATCCATCCGATTAACATTCAGGTAATTTCGAACTGAACCCTTTATTTAACTTATAAAGTGTTGATTCTTTACATTTCGCTACCCATGTCAGCGGATAGCTAATCTTTTTCTTATTCAGTGTCACTCAGTTGTTGCTCATCCTGTTTCCACTGATAAGCGAGCAAAGAAAGAGAGACCTACTCAAGGATTTAATTCGTAATTACTATGTCACCAAATTCACGAACCGACTCTTTAATCCACCGAATTATTGACCCTAGACTTTGGAGCCTTCTCTCCTGTTTGTTGTTGACACGTTCAATTACATTCACCGTGTATTCTCTTTTGTTGCTACTACCAATGCTGAAACTTTGCTAGCATTGCTCTTTATTTATTAATGGCACACATATATGTTAGACCTACTGATGAGGACACTCTAACCGAATATATGTGCTGACTACTTTAGACGTCTCATTCTCCAGTGCTGAACTACCTACTCTCATATATTTTAAGCAAGAACGTTGAGCATCACTCTCTATGTCTAGAACATTGGTCAACACCTTCTGCTATTATTCCTGCTACAAAGAGGGGATGCGTTTTTCCAGCAGAATTATGCCTGCTCATGTGATACCCATACTACTTGACATTGTCCGCAATTTGTTTGGTCATATTTTCAGCAAAATATATATATATATATATATATATATATATATATATATATATATATATATATATAAAAGCAAAAAAAATGCTTAGTTAACTAAAAGATTATGATTGCATAACTAATCATGATGATAGTAAAAAACACGCTGGATCTCACAGGACTAAACATGAATGTGGGGAAAATATTAGACGAACTGTAAATCTAAAGAAAGATCAGCACTATGACAACAGGGGTACTGCTGAAATCGGTAAGAGTACTTAAAAGTGTCCTAGACTGACTGTCACCCAATCTTCAGTGTGAACATCAGGCATATGGTTTGAATATACATGAATAATAATGAAAATTTAAGGAAAGATATGAAATATAATAAGTTAATAATAAAAATTAGACCTCTGTCTATATTTCTGAGATGAGGTATTATGTACACTATTTACATTCTTCAGACTATTGTCCTCATCATTGTTGCCATATTTATCACATCGTTTCGGCCGTTGTATGCTCCGGCCTTCTTCAGGTGGTTGGAATGTCGAACTGAACCCTTTATTTCGCTCGCTGGGTTACACTGTTCTAGTTCCACGTGACATGTCTAATGGATGTCAGTTATCTCCTGTTAATTCACCTCTCCAAGTTCTCCACTGCCTTAACCAGGTATTGAACTCACAACTCTTTGTTCCCTGTCACTGGATCTAACGAACGCCTTTATCTATTGTGCCGTGTGTCCTTAAGGGAAATAAAGGGTTCAGTTCGACATTCCAACCACCTGAAGAAGGCCGGGCTGAAACGTTCTGATAAATATGGCAACAAAGATTAGGACAATAGTCTGAGCAATTAGACATACTATTTACACTATTTATATTCAGACTGTTGTCCTCATCTTTGTTGTTATTATCACAATGTTTCGGTCGTTGTGCCCTCAGACCTTCATCTGGGTAAACTACAGGGAATTCTAAACTGAATTTAATCTACGGGGGTAGGCTGTTCTCGTTCCAATGTCCATGTCATATTTTTAGTACTGCTCAGTTATGGCTCGCTCGTTTCCACTTAGTTCAAGGACACACTAGCCGACCAAAGTATTGTATTCATAATTACTACAAATAATGTAAATAATGATAGCACCTCATCCAAGAAATTCAGAAAGACGACAAATTATTGTTTCAAATACAATTATTTCAAGACAGATTTTTTAACTGTCAGCCAGAATGGCTGACAATTAAAAAATAATTCTGAACGGTAGTAAAATCCTTCATTTAATGCTTATGTAACCTCTGATATGTATTTAATTGAAACCCGGATCACTTAATAAAGAGAGGTTGTAAACTTGTCTGGGATATGTATGAAGTTGGATTATATGCAAAAGAATTTGACTATACGAAATAACTTCAGGGCAGAAAACAGGATCTCTAGTGAATGAATCGGAGACATCTAGGATTTAAAGCTAATACCAAATGTATTCATCTAAGAAATTGTAAGTAGCTTAGAAAAAAATGTGGATTTTACTGGTGCATCAAATAGTAAATCATGGACAGAATGTAAAACATAGACGTGTGTTCACAATGGACAGAGATACTATAGAATATGTAATTGTTCGAAGATTGTCTCAAAATACTGTTGACAAGTGAAACAAGCAAAACTCCTGGAAAAATGGGATTAATACATATTCCTATATTTCTTAAGACGCCATGAATATTACAAAAGGTGCTAACGTCCTCAGGAAATCAGTTGCAGCTTCCCCTTCTTTGAATCTACTTGTTGTGTTATCTTGGAAATAATATATAGAACGACAATCTCAAAAACAAAAATTGGCATCACGTTTTGTGTAGATGCATACCGTGCTTTCGTTGAAAAAAACAAAATGGTTTCTCTCGTACAAAAATTAACATTGACAACGTACGCAATTAGATAATTCTTCCTTAGAATAATAAAGAATAGAAACATTAAAAAAATTATACATGCAGTATATTAAGTTGGTTTGATACAGGAATAGTGAACTTCTTTGCTATACAATATAAAAACGATTGGAATATTTTGCATTACGATCAAGAAAATTAAAAAAATAAGAAGGAAATGAGGAAAATAAAGATCTTAGTAATATTTGGGTCAGTAACATTTACAAAGGGAAAGATACAGAGACGGATAAAGATAAAGAGAAATAGATAAAGATAAAGAGATAAATAAATATAAAAAAATAACGATAAAGAGATGAAGATAGATAGATAGATAGATAGATAGATAATATTCAATGGTTGATAAAAGATGAAATAATTCTATTCTGGCTGGAAGTTCAGCTCTTGTGCCATCTAATATCACAAGCTTTCTGAAATGATACCGGTAATATTTGGTATATAAGTTATTTTATTATTATTTTAAAATGATTTAATTTAACTCCCAGATCACCAAGCAATCTCACAAGTGAAAGGATTATTATGAACTAAGAGATATACAGTTAAGTAAACTATGTTTCATTTTTCTTCTTCCATTGTTTTATCTTTTGCCGATGGCCAAGTTTCAAACTATTTGTCTTATTACTATTCTCCCTCTGTTTATCAAGGTCTCTAAAATCAGGTTTCCCATTATATTTTCAACCATGTTTCTGAACATTTTATGACGTCACCCAATTTCAAGTTTGATGCTCGAAAAGATAAGCAACCATCTAAGCGAATCACCATTGTTAATTCTACCCAAAACGAGATTTATTTATGAAAAATTCTTTTATTTTCGAACTGACAAAACAAAATAGATACCTTATGTTCAGACGTTGTTGTCATTTAATAATTACTTTCATTACAGAATCCTTCAGGAACTGAAAATATGCTAAGCAAACAATATTTTCCACAGCTCAACCAGTATCGAAAACATTGTTCTGATGAAGAAGCGTCTAATAAACAACAAACATTTTTTTCATACAGGTTTTTGTTTGTTGGAGATATGACAACTTGTCTCGCGTTATTTCTATATTGTAATGATGTAGAGACATATTTCATCACTTTGAACGATAGTATACAGCTAGAAATGCGTGCCTTTCAGAGAAGTAAAAAATGTGCTCGCGTCGAAACAGTGAATTATGTTGCCCTGCTTTAGAACTGAATTGTTCTTTAAATTCCATGACGATTGATACTGAATGAATCGGAACGATAGTGCGCAGTTCAACGGATGCACCATTTCCTATCTAGTCAGCTCTGAAATAACTCCTTGAATAGCTTGAATTGTACAACAGGAAATTCCTTTTATGAAAACCTCGTTGATTCAGATAGAACTGCTCTAGTTTGAAATCATACACACATATTCTCAAGTGACTGCTTTAAATTTTTAATATTTATAAAACGGGTCATAATTCCCGATGTGTGGTTCAAAAGGTTTTATGTCTGGAAATGTTATTATAGCTTATTTTTATTGTTGACAAAAGTTGCAGATGTTACTGTGATTGTTGTAATGTTTTGCGTTTTTTTATAATTTTCTATGTCCATATATATATATATATATATATATATATATATATATATATATATATATATATAATGTTGAGTAATGAAAATCTTGGTAATCTGTATGAAATCCAGAGAGCTCAAGGTTAAAATCAGAGTGAATAACTTAATTTAAAGAAAATCAGGCAACTTTATGATTCCATAAGGTTATAATGTATTTATTGGCTTGAGGATGAAACAGAACTACGTACTTTAATTTAATTTAATTTCTATAACTGAACTGAACTGTTTTTGAAATATAGCAATTCCTATATATCGATGGAATCATATATATATATATATATATATATATATAATCATCATCATCATCACCTTGACTTTTGAAATCGTAGGGTGGATCCGAAGGCAGAAGCCACACTAACTCTTTTCCACAACGGCCTGTCAACGGCAGCCATCAACAATTCTGGTATAGTCATACCTTTCCATTGTTTGATATTCTCCAACCTGTTTTTGCGTTGGTGTCCTCTTCTATGTCCGCTTTAAACGGTGTCCTGCATGATGGTCTTGCACAGGCTGTCATGCCTTGTAATATGTCCAAACCACGCCATTTTTCTCCTTTTAATAGTGGCGAGAAGAGGTTCGTGGTGTCCCACAAAACTTTCAAACTTTTTTCCGCACAAACTCATTGTTTTTTGTTCCCAATAGAAAATGCCAAGTTTGTTCTCAAACGCTTGGATCCTTCTCTCTGCTTCTGCCAACAGTGTCAACGTTTTACATCCATATAGGAGAATATAGCGATTTGTTTGAAATCTGATTTTGCTCCTCCATATTCTTGCCAATTTGGTCAACTCTGCTGTGTTTGCGGCAATCCATGTGCGGATTTCCGAGTTGCAGGTACTAGCTTTAGACAAGATTGCTCCTAAATATTTAAAATTAGACACTTCTCCCAGTGAATTCCCATTCATGATAATGTTGACACAGGTGTTACTGTTTGTGCTATTCACCGTTGCTTTGAATTTCTCGACCTGCTGACCTCCATTAAATATGCTCCTGCTCTTTCAAAAAGTTTATTGGTCAAGTCCTGGAGCTCATTGTTACTACCTGGTATGAGGTCAATATCATCTGCAAAACGTAGGCTATAGACGGGTCTGCCGGCGATAGAGAGAGAAGGATCATGGTCGTTCGAGGTTTCTTGCATGATTCTCTAGAAATAGGTTGAACAATGTGGGTGAAAGTACGCATTCCTGCCGCACGCCGACAGAAGAATCCTCCCATTTGTTTTTCCAGAAGAACTGTGCTGGTGGCATCTTTATATAAGGCCTGACTTGGATAATTCCGTTATCTACATTTAATTCTCTAATGACTTATCAAAGACCATCATGCCATACACGATCGAATGCTTTCTTGAAATCAACAAAGTTGTGGAACACGTCCTTCTGATATTGCGGGTGTTTCTCTACAAGGATCCTACGATTGAAAACCTGTTCCATTGTACTTCGTTCGGTTCTAAAACCTGCATGTTCCTCTGATAGCAGTTTTTCAGCATTGGATTTCAAACGATTCAAAATGATTCGATGTAGGACTTTACTAGAATGACTGATCAGGCTTATTGTTCTATAATTCCGACACTGACTGAAGCTTCCTTTGTTTGGCATGGGCATTACCAATGACTGAGTCCACTCTACAAGCCATTTTTTGTTCCCAAATCTTCTAGAATAGTGTTGTTATGACTTTGATGGTTTCTTTATCATCTCAGAGGGAATATTATCCACTCCGAGTGACTTTCCAGGTTTCAAGCTCTGTACTGACAACTCAGTCTCTTCTTTCAGTATTGACGGACTGGTCTCGTCGTCGTCTGTGTAATGCTGGTCACTTTGCAATATGAAGACATCTGGATGAAGCTGGTAATTGTAGGAACCATCACAGTATTGCGTCCATCTATGGAGAACCTCTTCACTGTCCGTCAACAATTTACCATTCTCATCCACTACGGCTGTTGTTCTCTGTTGGATAGTTTTAATGGGGGATTTGAGAATATTGTAAGTTTGTTATTGCCAGTAAGCATATGCTTCTCAGTGGCTTTGCACTTATTTTGTATTTACACCAATTTAACTGCTCGCATTTTTCTTCTCACGTCACTGTGCCCTTCCTGATATTGGACATAGATCTCACTACTTAAGTGATTATTTCCTCTCAGTTCTCTTCTCATATCACACAAATCCAAGATTTCGTTTGTGACTCACAGTTGGATTTTCCTTCGGTATTTACCCCAAACTTCCTCAGCTCTTGTGAGTAACACTTCTTTAATGTGATCTGCAAAAGTGTCTAAATCGCTGTTATCTAGGTTCAGGGCTGCCAACTTTGATCTGGAAGAGTTTATTTACTTCAGGGTCTTTTAGTTTCTCAATATTGAAGCGGAAGCGGGAGTCCTTTGAACAGCGCTTAATTTTCAACCTAAATTTAAAAGTCGTCATCAAAAGATCATGATCGCTGCCGATGTCTGCGCCAGGAAATGTCCTTGTGTTCGCTGGATTTATAGCGTTTCGGAACTAAGATAAAATCGATCTGGTTATGGATCTTCCCATTAGGGGATATGAACGCTGATGTCGGACTGAACAGACGTGTTTTTTTCATTGCTCAAAGAAAGCAATGTCGTATTTTAAAGAAAAGGTTTGATTGTCTTTAATTATCCATTATTCTTATATTTTTCTTTGTTTATTATATTATAATATTCATAACGTTATCATCCATTTATAGTATTTAATATCCATATTTTTATAATCTTTTATACATATTTATTTATTTATTTTTATAAATAGGAAGGGACAGCGAGACACCATGACATATGATTTGATTATAGTAGCTTTGTGCAGAACTAGCTACACTTTTTGAAGAACCGAATACACAGACCTGGTGCACTACGTGCTATAAGGTACATAGTTCACCAGTCCTCTGTATATATATATATATATCCATAGAGATCCATACACATATATATTGTTTGTGCGTGTGTCCAAGCAACTCCTCCGCTCTCATTGATCAATGGTTCAATGATTCATAGCTCATTCAAAAGCACTAGAAAAGTTAGGCGCAAGGAACGATTTTCGTTGAACTCATATTCAGGGTCGCCAGATTATGCGAAATTAAAAATATATATTAATATTATACTAGCCATGGGTCAAGGGGAGTAACTCCTATTTACCTTTGCATCTAGCTTAAAATTTTAAGCTCGTTTAGAAGACGCTCCATCGGGCGGCTTTCAAGCTACCAACTGGGGAGGACTCTTGGTTTGGCCATCAGCACTATAGCTAGGGAGGAGTAGATGCGATAGGCATCAATAGATATATATTCGTACGATTGTACAAAATGTGGCACAAGGCCAAAAAGAGGATTGTTGAAAAGGACGGTCTTCTTCTGTCTTAATTTCTAAACATAGCTAGTCACAAACACTGACCCAAACATACCAACAATAGTCCTATCACCAAAACAACACATTCACTCCTACCTTTCTTACTACATCCACCATAATACCTCAATGTGTCTATGGAATCCTAACTAGTCCCCATATGTACATTTCAAAGTTTGTGGAGGGGGGGATAAAACAACAATTTAAAAAACCCAATGATTATTTACAATATGAATTAATACTATATACAAGAAAACAAAACAAAATAAGGTTAGCAATAAAAAAAACCACAGTCCCTAAATGCGGCAGAAACATCAGCTAACTGGACAAAAAAATTGAGGGATTATAATAGTATAAAAAGCGATTCATCCAACCAAAACACTCACACAAACAGGCATTCATTCAGACATAGAAACAAATATGAAAAACACGTGCACGAAAACGAAAGAGAACTGATATCACTTACCACCTAAAAGTGGGAGAGGATGGGGAATAAAACGAAAGAAAAATAGGGACAGAAATGAAAGGGGCCAATGAGCATGCATACCCTAAGTTAACCGGAAAAAGGAAACTAAAGATTCAAACTAAACCTAAACTAGCCTAATATCGGGATGCGTGGCCCTTGTTCAACCCAGGAAGGACGAAATCCTTTACCTAACCGGCATCAAAGTACCACTCCAGGTCAGCCCCTTTCACTCTACACAGTCGCGCAAGATTTACCCACCTTTGCCGAATTCTGTTGAAGAGAGTCGCCGCCTTTCCGTCCTAATCTTGATTTTAAGCGGATGCTTAAAGTACAAGATCAGTTGGGAAATGAACTTCTCACCTCCATAGAATCCCTTCTGACGTGTCGACTAAATCACGACTCTCATAGCACCTAGCAAGCCGTGGAACACATAAAGTTCAGCCTTCGTCAACGGCGGTGCCACATTGCTGCAAACAGAAGAGGCCTCAAGGACAAAGAACTTTCCCTGCAACATGCGAACCATGAGGCTTTCAACGAACTTACACAACGGTGCTACCACCCTACAATGAAAGAAATCGTGACCCAGGGTCTCGACCTCCCCATCACAGCGTCAGCAATTTGGAGATTTCTCCAAGCTCGTTGAGCCTAGTTCTTTGGCGACCCAGATGGTCCTACGCATCCCCATCCAGGTGAGAGATGCCTCATCGTTATTGAGGCATTTCAACCCGGGCGCCCAAGGCCAGATTGATCGAGCCTCCTGCTTCGTAAGACCAAACTCGTCAATCAGATAATCATGAACGGACCCCCTAACTAACACTTGATATAATACCCTACGAGACAACGCCTGGACGATGGAGAAGTCATCCGACGCCCGTAAGAGGCGTTTCAGAGCAATACGACATTCACGATAGAAGGAGCATTCAGCTCGGGGTAAACGGTGGGCCTCTTCCTCACACGAGTGCACACTCCTCAAGGATGGAAAATTTCTACGGGCGTCTTCCTTCCAGAAGCCGCCTTCCTCATCCGATTCGCGACACAAACGATCTAGGAACCCGATGCGAAGCATATCAAGACGAATCACAATGCTAGGCATACCTAGACCACCTTCAGATGGATGAAGGCAACAGATCTCCCGAGATACACTTGCGGCTTTGCCTCTACGCAAGAAAGAAAACAAGAGCCTTACTAATGACATTAGTGTGGCATACGGAAGTGGGAGTATCGAGAGTCGGTAAAGTTTCACATAAAATAAGTACAGAGAGTCGGTAAAGGAGAATCGTGTACATGTGTGAAACACATACTTCCGCTCCCCCCTTCAAGGAAAGATTCCTCCGAGACCACAAATTAATTGCGATCTCGGCCTTCCCTTGTATCTCCGACCAATTCATTTCCAACTGGATATCAGGACCGAAACAGACGCCGAGTATCTTGATCGACCCATCCGTTCAGTGGAAAAGTCCAGGAAGAGAATCTCCCTTCCACGCACCCAACTGCAAGCCAACAGACTTATCGCATTTGATCTTGGCCCCTGTCACCATCCCATAACCATTGATTTCTTTGCTGACTTCGTTAATCTCGGCTCTGCTCGACGCAAGAACCGGAACATCGTCAGCATAGGCAGAATACCTGGCCGAGGTGGTAGCACCAGGCAGGGAAATTCCGCGTAGGACCGGATTCGCCTTTAACTTGCGAAGGAAAGGTTCCAACGCAAGAACGTAAAGCATTGGCGAAAGCGGACAACCCTGACAAATAAATCGAGACAATACAAAAGGTTCCGATCTTACCCCGTTCACTTTCACAAGCCCACCGGGAGTGATGGGACCCTCGTATCCAGCCGCTTCCGCTGCCTCAAGGCAGAGAAAGTCGGCTAAATAGGTGTCGAACTTAGCAGGTCTCAGACCGAGCAGCCTGAAGAAAATATCCCGAAAGTAATCTCGAAAAGCCACACATATGCCCGAGTTTGTAGTCACGGTCCGCTTATCCGGCAACGTGACGCACGTGAATGATAGGCATCCAATAAGATACGAAAAGCTCAATTTCTGTATTATATATTATCTACTGCTAGACAATATTCAGATTTAACTAATTTGCATATTGATTTTAAAAATGTTTTTTTAATTAATTAACTGTCCTTCACTGCTCTTCTTTTATTCGAGGTTGTTTTGATTTTCATATCAAAAATTCTTCTGTTTAGGAATATCATCTTATATAGTGCAGAAAAATGTTTGAAATTTGCATCTCTTTGTAAAACTTTCCTTAAATGTTCATTTAACATTTTTGTTTCAAAGATTTCAAGTAGTGAAGAACTTATGGGTGATCGGCTTCTAAAACAGTTCTTTATGGCCACTGAGGACTGGCCCGCACAAAGGGGGGATGGGTAACCTTTTGAAGATCGCGCCCGCCTGAAGTCTGGCAAAGCCGGACTAGTCGATAATCTTCCGGCCCATCCGTGAATCAACTAGAGTCGCTTGTCGCTTGGATTTACACCCGACATTCGTGTCGGGTGTAAATCCAAGCGACTTGCTACGATTAAAAAGGGCTTTTAAAATGAACAGACAATATGGTATTAACAACCGTGAGAGCCAGGGGGAAGGCGGTGTCTGTAAAAGTGTTTTAAAGTCAGCAAAGTGTCGCAAGATACACCAGACCAAGATGGAATGTGGCGTTGATTGAGTGACAAAAAAGCACACGGCAGTAGTCAATAAGTCGTTTGAGTGTCGGGACCAGGATGAACACCAGAGATAAAAAAATTTAAATACATAGCGCATCACATAACACAATGATACATATAGATAATCATTATATTATCATTATAATCATTATATTATATATGTTAAATTTTAATCCCACCTTCATCTTTAGACCTTCCTGTTCTTTTCTCATCTGTTACCCCTCCCTATAGCTTTCATTTACTCTAACATTCGTCCCACACTCTCATACATACACTCTCACTAAATTTCATTTTTTTTATTCCCTGGGTTGTTTTTTCTGTTTTCTTTTTGAATTTGTTGGTCTGATGAATTGGATCGTATTTACGATTCCAATGGAATAAATTATGACCATGGAATATTAGTGTTTAAGCCTTTTTATTAAATGCTTACTCTGTCCTGGACATTGAGTTCTACCTGGATTCTATCCTCTTGGAATTATTTTTTTATACAAATATATATGTATGTATATATGTATATATATTTATATATTTTAGATATATGATTGCATATGTATGTATATATATATATATATATATATATATATATATATATATATATATATATATATATATATATACTCAAAGACTTCAATGTTCACTTTTATATTTACATACGCGCTATCTCTGATATCGAGCACTTAAATATATAGCACAGCTTAAAACTATATTTCTTTAGATAGATAGATAGATAGATAGATAGATAGATAGATAGATAGATAGATAGATAGATAGATAGATAGAAATTTAAATAAAAAATAAAGCCACTTTGACATTATAGTCTTCTACTCCTCCAGGCACGGATTGAGAAATCGGAGAGCCGAATTCGAATTCCAGTCACATCCATTACATTTACCTACGTGCTAATACCCTTGGGAAAGATGTGAATCCACTTTTTCTTCCCTCCCCAGCTATGGGTAAATAGCAAGACAGACCAGGTTCTATAGCCTTTGATGGCAACTGGTCTGCTGCAGAAAGAAATGGCAACCTATTGCGAGAGAAAAACTCTGCCTCGTCAGTCATGTATCGAAAGATACATGATCACCTAAGCGTGTATCACGCATGGCACATAACTAACTAACTGACTGACTGAACCCTCCATTTCAAATATCTATCACTAAAAAGTTTAAATTTTGCTAAAAGTCAGACTGGCATGACTGATGATGAATTCGGCGTCATCTTAGCTGCTAGAAAATCTCTGCCAATATATAACATTTCTACTTGGGTCATAAAACTTAATAACTTTGACGTTTCTATGGGAACATATGACTCTGCTCAAATTGCAGATTTAGTAGGTATCTATATATTAGACACTCTTAGTAGGATTAGTGATCCTAAACGAAGAAGCCTTTACAGAGATGATGGACTTATTTACATCCCAAATGTTCCTTTATCTTCTAGAATACAGATTAAAATTATAAAGGCTTTCTAATTCCTAGGTTTCAAAATTGAAATCTCGTCTAAACTTAAGATAGTCAATTTTTTTGATGTCACCTTCAACCCCTCTAGCGACACATATAAGCCATCACAAAAAAAAATCAAACTCCTATTTACATTAATGTAAACTCAAATCACCCAAACTCAAAAATTAAACAAATCCTTTACACTGTAAACCATAAAATAAATAAATTATTGTCTAACAAAAGATATCTAATGAGAACAAAATAACTTATAACGAAGCCATCAGCAAGAGTAATTCCAAACAAAAATTGACGTACCAGGAAATTTTGGAAAATAAAACGGGAACTATAAACAAAAAAAGATAGACTGTACAGTTCTACCACCCTTTCTGTAGGCTATTGAATCTAAATATTAGTAGATACTTCTTAAACTTAATCAACAAACATTTTAAAAATAACCCTGTACAAAAATATTCAATGGAAAAACTCTGAAAATTAGTTATTCTTGCACCAAAAACATACAGAGCATTATAACACACACAACAGTCAAACGCTAAAAGCATTTTATGACGGCAAAACAAAAGAAAACAAGCCCTCGTGTAACTGCAGTACCAGGACCAACTGTCCAGTTGGCGGTATCTGTAATTCGGAAAATGTGATATACCAAGCTACCATATTTCCGAAAGAAAACATCAATGACAAAAAACATATATAGAGACATTCGCTGGAAAATTGAAACAGAGACTTTACAGGCACCGACATTTCTTCTCCAATGATCCCTTAAGACACCAAACTGCTCTATCTAAGGATTATTGGGAGATTAAAGAAGAGGCTTCACCCACACATTAATGAAACATCATATGTCGGTCTCAAACCAACAACTAACGGCTCAGATGTAATCTGTGTATACAGGAGAAAATTGCAATAATTAAATAGAGGAATGCTAACCAGTTGTTGAATCAAAGAAACAAATTAAAATTCCCTAAAAACGTTGGCCTTTGGGGGATATATACTTGCAGTGTTGATTTGATGCTAGCACAATTTAAGCGTACATGTATTCATGTGTATATATGTAGATGTGTATCTGTGTGTTTGTATTGTGTATCACGCGTTTTTATATGTAGTTGGAACTATGATTGTCGTGCCGATGTATATAACATCGATACTTCTAAATTAACATCTGTTATTATTATACGTACATCATCTTACTTTTTTTTATTGTTTATCTTTATTTAAAATCCCTTCATTTATGTTTGATATTGTTATCATTATTATACGTATTATTTTTATTAAGGGGCATTATTAGACTAACAGATTTGAAATTGTGTTGATTTGGCCCGGTCTTAAATACGACAGGCCATGTCTGTCAATTTACAGTATAACCAGATGTACAAAGCCCCACACTTTAGGGAAAAAAATCTTGGCGTCATCCGACTATTTTAGTTTATTAATATTTACTATCCCTTCATTTCTTCCTTCTTCACTTCCCTTCCTTTACTGTCTCTCGCTTTATCCCTATTTATTTTACATTTTAAAAAGAACTTTACAATCTGTCATTTTCCTTTATCTTCTCTCTTGCTCTCTCTTCCTCCTGTCAATCTAGTCTGGGGAAATTGTCTCGATTTATTAAAAGCATTCGGTTTGAAGAGATGAATATGCATAGATATTCACGAAATATATATATATATATATATATATATATATATATATATATATATATATATATGTGTGTGTGAATATATAATATATACACTAAAGCTAAAATATAATATATACACTAAAGCAAAATATAATATATACATTAAAACAAAACCACATTGTAACCAAAAACGGTGAGGTTTCCCTCTCTTCCGAATTCTTCAAGTCAAAAATGAAATCGAAATGTTTTTGTTGTTATAGTTATACCATCTTGTTATACCAATTTATCTTGTCCACAGAATATATATATATATATATATATATATATATATATATATATATATATATATTTACATATATGGATATGTGTGTGTATGCATAGGATACTTGAAAAAATGCTAGAATACTTTTGAAAACTAAATCAAATTTAGCTAAACGCACCAAGTCATGTGACAGTGCACGTGTAATAATGTGTTTAGAATAATAAATGCCAACGCAGAACGGCCACTTTTGCGAAAGTACATTGCTACATTAGTAAAACTGACCATCTATACATATATAAAGGGAAAGTTCTCTGTATGTGTGCACGTGTGTGTGTGTCCGGCTAAAACTAAAAACCTACAGTAATTCGTGAATAAAATATCTTTATATACAAACTGGTATTATTTTTTTTTTATTTTTTTTTTTAGAAAAAGCTGGTTTGGATGATAATGAGTCTGGATATATATTTAGTTTGTCGTAATTATTTTAGTTTGTAAGTTTTGGCCGGTCTCACACACACTCACAACTGCCCTTTATATATGTATAGATGCCTGAAAATATCTATAAATTTCCAGTAATAAACTATTATTCAGAGATCTTCCTAACAACGCCAGGTATCCCAGTCAGTTGAATATAATAGACAAAATATCAATTGTTTCTAACAACACATATTGAAGTGAACATCTTATATATTATAAAAAATTAAAACAGCTAACCTCACCTGAAAGATCCAAATTCCTATTTATGAACTTACATGTCCATTAAGGAACTGCGTTCCCGATCAAAACAAATTCATGAATAATTATATTGGTCATATGAACACATGATTATCACGAAACCTCATGTTACATCCCAAGTAGCCGAATGGTTAGAACGTTCGCTTTCTGACCTTGAGAGCCGGAATCTCACTATGGTTGATTTTTCAGGAAAGAGACTTCCTGATGTTATCGATCTGGATGGGGAGCGATCCCAGCGTGCGGCACCTTTGGAAAGTGCCTGAAATCATACAACGGGTTGACCCAAGCCTTGTGAGTGACCGGGTAGATTGAACACTTGGGGGCCGTCGATAGCTGACCGATGGTTTGAGTATGCTGGCCTTGTTCAGATTGTTTATCACGGTGGATAACATGTTCTCTCCCAGAAATTGTCTGCTCAGCATAGTTGCAGTATGAACCACATGTGGTTCTGTGGATGTTGAACAAACACAAAATGTGCCTGAGCGAGGGATTGGCTAGCCGCCCTAGTACACGGGTATCCTCGAATTATTATTATACATGTATGTATATCTGTAGGTTGTAATATGTGTTGTTATTACGTATCACACGACTTCGAGTTTTTTGCATGTTTCTTCATATGTAGCTGGTATCTAGGCCTTTCTTGCCGATGTATACCACACCTATATTTCTAAATTAACATATTTTGTATCATTATCTTACTCAGTTTTTTTATATTTTTACTTTTAATTTTCTAAATTTATTTGTTTTATTTATCCGTATTTAAAATCACTTCATTTATTTTTTGATATTTTTATTATTATTATTGTAATTTCTATTTATTATTTATATTAAGAGCCCTTTTAATACACTAAGTAATTTTGAATTAGGTTAGTATGTTCTGCCTAAAACAACGGACCATATTGTTCAATTTGCTGTATAACCCAATGTATAAAGTTCCAATCTTTAAGGGGAAAATTCTTGGCCGGGTCAGTCTGTTTAGACTTACTACTAGCCATACATTCTGACCTTCCTCCTTTTCTTTTCCATAACCTCCATCTATCTCATCTTTTTAAAAGATCCTGTCCATCCGTCTTTTTTCTTCTTCCTCTCCTTCTCTCATATCATCTCTCTTGTTTTCCCTTCCCCTGTCAATCTAATATATCAGAACGTTGTATTGTCTCAACTTACTAAGAGATTTCGGTCTGAAGAGATGAATATTTCAGTATGCACGAAATAAATTATAACTGAAATGAATATTTAATGTTTTCTTCTTTATTATATATGTGTGTATGTGTGTGTAAAAATTTCATATAGAGTATATCTGTAAAAGGACAATAAAATGACACGTTTCGTTTTCTTAGTGTCAAATTGGCTTTGATATATATATATATATATATATATATAACTAGACTCGTTTCGAAAACCCCTCGAATTTTTGATTTGCTAATAATCAAATCAATCTCGAGGGAAAAAAAGGTTTTAAAAAAGAAAGAGCTACAAACATGAACTTCTGTCGACAAAAAAATCGCACAGATGCAGGTCTGAAGCCCAAAGAAAAAAAAACGACACGAGTAAACAACTAACTAACAAAAGCGCTCAATACAACCGTAGAGCAGACCTCGATATAGAAACTAATTTGAAAATTACCAACTATCTAGATATTACGTTGAATTTACAAAATGGCACAATATCCCCGTATAAAAAAGAAAACCAAGAACCCCAGTATTTACACATAAAATCTAACCAACCAGCCCATATCATAAGGCATATTCTTAAAAATATTGGGTATAGACTTTCTACTAATTCCTCCAATAGGGACATTTTTGAGGCCAATAAAATAAGTTATGAGGAAGCCCTATTTAAGAGTGGACATAAAAATAAATTAGAATATATTAATATAAATAACCACAACAGTACTCAGAATAAACATAATAATAGGCAAAGAAAGATTTTGTGGTTCAATCCTCCTTTTAATTTAGCAGTAAAAACTAAAATTGGCAAGATATTTTTTAATTTATTAGAGCAACATTTCCCCCAAAAAACTGAGTTACATAAAATATTCAACAAAAACAATGTAAAACTTAGTTATTGGTGCATGCCGAAGTTGAGGACTATAATAAATGGATTGAATAAGAAAAAAACTAGGAATAATCCACGCAGTAATCCTCCTACTTGTAATTGTAGAAACAAAAACATCTGTCCATTACAGGGAAAATGTCAGCAAGATTGCGTGGTTTATCAAGTGAAAATTTACAAAAATAGTGAGGATACTAACCCTAAAACATACATAGGTGCTACTCAGGATAAATTTTAAAAAAGATATCACCACACGAGTAGTTTTACAAACGCAAAAATTAAACATAGTACCACGCTATCCACTTATGTATGGAAAACCAAACAGGAAGATAATATAGACCCCATCCTTAAATGGGAAATATTAAAAAAATGCCCAAAATATGAAGCAGGCCATAAATTTTGTAAATTATGTGCAGAGGAGAAATTAGCCATAGCTTTATATGATCAACCTAACCAGCTATTAAACTCTAAAACTGAAATCATTAACGTATGTAGACATAAAAAAATCTTGGCTACTAAATTAGACGTTTTCCCGTTTATTGTCATTCCACCTTGATATTCGTTTTTTTTCCCTCCCCATTTTATTTGGATAAATATTTAAACCCACTTAGGTTTGTGTTTGTGGTTCTTTGGTCACGTGGTATAATTTTAGCTATCGCCTATAAATATGCGTTTCTCTTTGCCTCGTTAGCCTTACTTTCCCTGACGATCCGTTTAGGTGAAACCTAGGTAGGTTTGTCTGGCTGTATCTATATATATATATATATATATATATATATATATATATATATATATATATATATATATATATATAATAATCATAGATCCACCCCGAAACGTTATTATCGTATGGATGGATAACGCCAGGTTAGGATCAATATATTCCGTACGATGATATTCCATTTTATTTCTCAATTAACATTCAGTTAAAGGATTCTTGAATAAGGGTTAGGGTTGCTTCCCTTGTATTATATCATCGGCGGAATAGATAAAGTAAAAAAAAAGTAAATATTAATTCAATTAGGATTTAATTTTCCCGGATCCCCTAAATGACACATTCGACCAAAGACAAACGAAACAATCGATGTTAATAAATATAATATTTTTAATAACACGAAAATGGTACAAATTATAATAACATATAAACGGATAGCATTAAATATTGCGCCCAAACAAAGTTGGGAGAAAATGAGCGATAACGAATGCAGAACTCAACATATGTAATGGGATAATATTAATAATCTGATATTACGTATGTAATGGTGTTTGCACGAACATAATGTTATTGTACTGTTGCAAACTATTATAATATTGGGGATGGGGTTTAGGAACTTATCTGATATTTTGTGATTTAGCGGACGATTTCGATAACCGTCCCATTTTATATATATTTCTTTCTGATGACTGTAGGTTAGATCTCGCTCTGGATCATGTCTTCCACCTCGGGATTTGAATTCAGGATTCCTCCTTAAGATGACGATATTTGAGTTGCGAAGGCCTACTGCATTAGACCCTTTTACATTCTCGGCACTGGAACAATCTGATCTGTTTCACTGCCTCGGGGAACGTGCGGTCTCAGCTTATTATTTGGAGTTTGCAGTTGATGTGACTTCACTCGTCAACGGCTGGCTTGCTACTAATTTTCTAGAGTCCCCACGTGCGTCTCTTCCTTTTTGGCGCCTAATTTTCTGCTTGCTGATTGGCTGCTCTCGACCAATCGCGATGCTGCTTTCGCGTGCTGCTGCTACTAGATTTATTTTTAGCTTTCTCCTACGCGTGTGTGATTTAGGTCATGGTGTGGGAAGGGGATGGGTGTTATATGTCGGCTTGCATTCGTCACACCTCCCAACATAAAATGAAAAAAAAAAATTTTTTAAATGAATATATCAAGAAAATAATAATTGTTCATTTTCATCTCGGGTGTATGACTTCTTTATCTCTCTCCTCTTTTTTTTTTTTTTTTCCACAGTTCTGTCCTTCAACTTGTTTTTGTTTGTTTCTTTTTTTTTCTCAATTCTACCTATTCTTTTACACATGCTTCTGTTCATAGCCTTATTTTATTCTTTTGTCTGAAATAGATTATGATTAAAGTTTACATTCGCTCGCTCAACATCTCGATAGAATATCTGCTATTTTATTGTCAGAATCACTAATGTGGAGATTGTATTCTTGTAAAATTAAACTCCAACTCTGTAATCTTCTATTTTTATTCCTCATTTGGTTTATGAAAGTTAGTGGGTTGTGGTCTGTATAAAATACTGTAGGATTACGGGAATTTGTAATGTATATCTCAAAATGTAGTATTGCTGAGCCTAGAGCCAATGCTTCTTTTTCAATAGTAGAGTATTTACGGTATAAACAATTTTTCTAAATAAAGTTAAGTTATAATTATTTATCTAAACAGAGTAAAAGAAAAGGATGCGCTTTCGGCTATACTTTTAGCCATTATCAAGGATGATTTTAATTTTGCTTTTTAACTGAGTGTATGGATTGTGTGTATGTTTCTAGAGTTATAGGGATGTTTTATTTTCCGAACGCAGTTAGCACATTGTGGCCGTGTTCGTAGTTAATATAAGTGAGTGTTGGCTTTTTCTTTTTTTATTATTAAGACTTCCATTATTTTAAATCTGTCTTTACATGTGGATGCTTGCATTTTCTACTAGTATGTTACGGATGGGGTCTGGTTAGTTTGTGTGTGTGTGTTTAATTTGGTTCTAATGGAGCAGTGGTGGGATAGGTGTAATGTCTTAGCGTCTGGATAGGCGTGTAATTATTTATGAATTCGGTTTGATCAGGAACAGTTTAAGGGGCATTTGAACTCATGTTCGTGCGTTGTAATTTTCATTTTGCTGATGTGCTGTTATTTTTTAAAATTTTATGTTTTAAATTTTTTGTAGTAGATAATTAATTTGGTTTGTTTGTTCGGGTCAATTGGGGTAGTGTATTTCTTTGCTGCCTAAATACACAATAAACACACACACACACACACACATATATATATATATATATATATATATAGATAGATAGATAGATAGATATCGATAAACAGTTCTAGTTGGTTGGATACAAATACAGTGAATCTTGGTAATAAAAAGTGCTCAATACGAAGTAGTTCATATAAAATTGCAATAAAAGTACAGAATAAAATGTAAAACCAGAGCTACTTAAGTTTCACTCTAGAATTCGATTCGAATGTGAAAGTTAAGTAATTCTGGTTTTAATTTATATTCAGCACTTTTATTGCAATATCGAGATATATATATATATATATATATATATATATATATATATTGCAAGTTAACCTACAAGATGGTGCGGTAGGTATATGCTCAACATACAAATTTAATGCGTTATCATTATATTCTTATATTTGACATAATACCATATATCGTAGGTTAGCATGGCATTTGTCTGTTCAAAGTAGCATTGATGTTAATATTATTGAGAATAGGCTGCTAAAAATAGATCTTTCTACTATATTCAAAACGCTCGAAAAGAATACAATAATTCGCCTTTACGATACATTAATTGTAAAAATAGTGAGACGTCAAATCTTCAAACTCAAATGTTATTTAATATTGTGTCAATACTGTTTAATCGTCGTATTTTTTTTTTTTTTTGTGGTGTCTGTTTATTTGTAGAAAATGTGATAGACGCAAATGATTTCTAGTTTCTATTATTAAAATCTAAGAATGTATAACCTATTTCTAAATAGTCAAGTATATCACGATAGAATTTCCGTTTTTTGTTTTCTCAGACACTAGCTTTAAACTGCATTTAAAAAATACGGTAGGTTCTTTGTTGCAATTCTTTCAACATCTAGACACTTTGAAACTGGCCACTGAATAATTAATAGGATCGAAAAAATATCCTGAAGTTATTCACACCAAGACGACTTATTTATGTACTGTATTTGTACCGACGAATAGAAATTTTGGAAAACATAAGGAAACTCATATAGAGGCATAATTTAAATTAATAATTAGAAAGTCTATAATGACTTGTTTCGCCTGAAAAGCTTTTGGGTAATTAGAAACATTTTCGAATATTATTGATTGTCTGAGGTCACCTGAGGAAAATGGGAGCAGAATATTGATTAATTTCCCTCCGGACAGGCAAGCTGATTAAGTAGGTGGCTAATTACGATAGGTCCTGAGCTGTAAGAAACTTGATTGGATATTGATACATTGATCAGGAAAGATCAATACAAGTGCACAAGATATTTGTTTTTAAAGGACAGTTATGTAAAGCTATTATATAATTTTTTTCTTGTTATCTACATCCATGAAATCGAAGAAATATTTAGAAAGTATCATGTTATTTTTCTCCGCATGTTTCCAAGATGATGAAATTATGTCAGCGAACTTTATAAATAATGTTGACAGTCCATATTGTCTTACAGAGTGAAGTTTCAAAAATAGTGAATCACTATCAGAAAAAGGAATACCTCCTAAATTATTTGAAATGAAAAGCTTACATCTTGATAACTGTTTTTATAGCCGATACTTGAATTTTATAGATTTATTGCTTAAATATTGTTTAAATTTTTCTTTCATTACCAATATAATAGGTTTTGAGGATCTTCCCTTTCTTTTTTTTCTTTCAAATTTTAAACCAAGTGAGTGACCTTGTCAAAATATCACAGAACATGAAAATCGTTAATCTTTCAATCTATTATCCATTATACTGCTACTGATCAGTGACAAGCAAGAGAACTGAGACACTGAATTTGAATATCAATTAGTCTGCATTTTACTAAGAAACTGTCAATGTACTTTCGGTAACAATATTTGTGGTCATTCAGTGAGTGTAGTGAAACTTGTATTTACATTAATACGAATTTGAATGTATGGCCATACTGAAAATAGGACAAACAAAAATTACGAACTATTTAGCTAGACCGCAAATTTCTCATGAAAACGAAAAAAAAATTGCATAAAATTTGCCAACTTGACTTTTATAATGTAGATTATTTAAATAATGGGAAACCTTATTTTGGAGAAATGGATAAAGATCATTGAAATGTCACAGATAAAGTCAGTCAATGGAAAATCGTGAAAGAGCGTGAAATATCGTGATGCATTGGCTAAATCATTAAGATGAAGAATGCTGGAAGCGTTTTAAAGACTAATTGACCTTCTAAAGAAGACAAAAGAGATAAAAGAAAGCTTTTTAAGCTATCATTAACCAATCCAATATTAACTAATGAATGAAATCAACATTATTAGTGAAGAATAAGTTGATACAATAAAAACAATTTACATAGAAATAATTTAAACTGATGCATTGCTGTAAAACAAATCATCAATAATCAAAATATTCTCAAACAAAACGAAAAGAATGAGGAAAATCATCTGCTATGCAATAATGAAAAATGGGCAGCAGTGGTATTTAGTGACAAAAGTAAAAATTGAAAATTTTTACATTCATATTTATTGTGATGTCTTTGAGATGGTATGAGCGGGTGGAGGAATGCAATCCCTTAATCCTGATTTGGACCAAACAACCGATAGGAATGGTTCTTACATTTTCACGAATAATAAGTTTTGAAATAAGCTTTCCAAAAGGGTAGAATTAACGTTGATAAGTAGTGGCGATGCAGCCTCCTAGATAAATTGACAGAACTCCATTTAGGAAAGTCGATTAATAATTCTTCCAAAGTTCAATTTATTTGGATCATAAACTTAGATAGGGTCAAACCTAAGATGGCTGGATACTGAAAATATTGCACGAACTTGTTGAATGAGTAAGATTGCTCGGACTGATATAAGTCAGTTTGTACAAGAAAAAAATCAATAATAGTTTGAAGCTACATCAAAAGGAAATTGAACATGCCAATTCAGTCCTAATATGTTCTACGAGGAGGTACTAAAAAGTTTTCTCCCCTAGATCTGACCAAATGAAGCGCTTCTTTTTCAACTCGAGAACTTTCAACATTTCTTTGTATACTCTCTCCGTTGTGATAGTCAAAATCAAAGAAAACCCGTTGAAATTTAACTGGCATCATTGTTCCTATTCATAAAGCGTAACTGATCCGATTGATGATTTTTATTACATGAAACTGAGTAGTGAATTTTGATATTGAAAACATTATTATATTTAGGCTCTATCGAGTTTGGCAGTGAGCCATCAATTTATTTTCTATTTTAAGCTTTTAGCTTATTTTATACTTTGGGTTTTATTCTTACTATATATATATATATATATAAAATGGGCGCATGATCGAGTGGTTAGAACGCTCGTTTTCTGATCTTGAGACTCAGGGTAATATCTTACCATAGTCGAAAAATAACTACTTTACGTTATCAGTCTGGAAAGAAATTCCAACGTGCAGCACATTTGGTTAGTGTTTGAAAACCATACCTAGGTTGACTCAGGCATTGTGAATGAAATTCGGTAGACAGAAATGTTCGGAAGCCGTCGATAGTTGTACTAACACAAAGTCACAAGTCATCGTGACCAAAGCTTTAGTAAAAAAAAGAGACTTGAGGCAACAGAAATGTGGTTCTACAAAAGAATGTTGAGAATAATATGAACTGAACATGCGATAACAAGGAAGTTTTAAAGAGATTGTAAACAAAATTACATACTTAGAATACAAAAAGAGAGTATTGTAGGAAAGGGAGCTTGCAGAATTTGACGCTAACAGGACATACTGAAGTAAGAGCAAAGCACCAATTAGCCAACAAACTTGTCTAAATGGCTGACATAACAGGGAGTGGGAGGGATAGCCAAAATGTAAACCTTACTAAAAGCGACTCAAGATAGGAAGTTCTTCTATGCGTCGTGTTCCTTATATACTTTGCATTTAATTATACTTTTCATTCTGTCCGACCATATATTCCAAACTTCAGCATCCGCCAATTTCTGCTTTAGGTTAAGTATTAGCTGGTTTTAGTAATCTTACTCATTCAACAAGTTCATTCTAAATTTCCAGTATCCAGCCATCTTAGGTTTATCTAAGTTTATGACCCAAATAAATTGAACTTTGGAAGTCAGCCTAAGAATCATAAATCGACTTTCCTAAATGGAGCTCTGTCAATTTATCTAGGAGGCTGCATCGTATCCGAATCGCCACTACTTATCAACGTTAATTCTACCCTTTTGGGATGCTTACTTCAAAATTTATTATTCTCGAAAATGTAAAAACAATTCCTATCGGTTGTTCAGTCTAAATCAGGATTAAGGATTGCATACCAACCAATCGCTAGTACTAACCATCTCAAAGACTTCACAAAGAGATCGACCCTCCAAAAAGTGTTAGTCTGCTTCTTGTTGAATCTAAATGAAACAAAACGTGTTTCCGTATTATAACACACATTTATGGTAACATCTAAATAAGTATGCCTATCGAATCTGCAATGATAAACATTTCGTAATCATAGTACTTTTTACCAGCCAAGAAGTAACTCTCGAGCAACTAGTAAAAAGGGTCGAAAACTCTCGAACAAAACATTTTTTTCGTCTAGGTTTGTTTTATACCAATACCCTCAACACAAACAAGTAAAGGAAAATTTCTAACTCGAAAAACTTATTCATTAATATCTCCCTTAGACTGAACTTTTTTTTAGAAAGACTGATACGCCAAGCATCCAGGTGATTATAAACTAGGATAAGCTCCTTTTGCTTACCAAAGAAAACGACACAATGTTGAATTTGGTATTGATGCAATATATGTCGCGATGCACTGTTAATTATCTTTATTTTATCTCAGAAAGAGATGTGTACCCTTATATCTCTAGTTATGGCATAACAATATTTCTTATAGCATTCTTGTGTTTCTCAAAGACATCTTGTGTCTCTCATAAATTTTTACTCCATATGAAGTTTTCTGTCAGACTTTTCTCTCGTAACAGACTAGATGATTGGTAAGTCATAGATAGGACAACAAAATCATTCCATTTAAGACGTACATGTCTTCATCAAACCCCACACCGTCTTATATTTTTGAAGAATGTGGGAAAATGTAGGAAAAAAGGATCGCTACGTAGATGGGTAGGAGATGTCGGCTTAAAATCTATCTAGAGATACATATCGGGCTTTTTAAAATCTGATTGGATTGGCTAAGATTATCCTTTTCTATTTGTCGTTAAACGACATCAGAAGTTTTAACTAAGATCACTGAAAAAGATTTTAGTTTTAAAAACATGGTTAGCGGCTTGGATTGAGAAATCGCAGAGCCGAGTTCGAATTCCAGTTAAAATACATTCATACCTTTCCCGTCACATGGGAAAAATATGAATCCTCTTCTCTTCCCGCTCCTAGCTATGGGTAAATAGCAGGACAGACCGGGTTCTACAGCCTTGGATAGCAAATGGTCTACAGCAGAAAGGAATGGCAACCTACTGTGGGAAAAATCTGCTTCGTCAGTCATGTATCTAAAGATACATGATCGCTTAAGCGTGTACCACTGACTATTTACAACTTCTATTGAAGATGGAAAGGAATTACATTTTAAGTATATTATGCTCTGTTTTAAGAAAGGTAAAAATGCGAATAAATCATGAACAAAGATTTGTGGAATGTATGGCGAAGACACTAACGTACCAAAAATGAATATTTGTCACTGCACACAATGTTCCACGGTTGTAGAAACCAGTTGAGGTGTTTATAGAAAACCATAGAACAGAAACCAGAAATGTGGAAGTAGTTTTTTTTTTTCCTTCCACACTCTTCTATCTCTACTTTCGTTACCCTTTCTCCTGCTTCTTTATCCTTTTCTTCTTTCTCATTTCTCCTCTTCTTCCTCTCACTTTTTTCTCCTTTGTATCTGTAATTAAACCGCATTGTTTGGCTGAAATTATTTTCATATTTATTCACTTCATTGTACTGTCTCCAGTTTTTGCTTTATATCTTTTGAGAGAAAATCATTTTCCATTCAGAGACTAAAAATACAATTGTTTTTGCGCCTAGCTAGATGTTTATGAATGCAGCGTTTGACAGAGAAATGATAAAAATATTTATTTTAATACTCTCTCTCTGTGGGGGGGCTCTTTATTTCTTTCGCCTGCTGCCAACCGATGGATCCATGCCAATTTGCACTGTTGTCAATTCCATCCCATCAGATAATTTCAAATAAAGATAATAAGGCTAATTACAAAAGCACATTTGGAACGAAATTGGGAAATTAGTGGCAGAACAGAGCGAATGAAACTTAGGTCGTAACTTAATGTTCAGTCTGTTTTAAAAGAACAAACTTTACTTATGAAGAGAAAGAAGTTAATGTTTCCTATCCGATCACTTTGGAATCCTTTACTCAACAACTAAGTTGCGATTATCAATGAATGGTGGACACATTATAATCTTCTAGTGATGAAACTTTATTTCCACCTGACTTTAAATTCTGTGTAGAAAAACAACAATTGATCCAATACATCACGTTAGATTTGATTCTATGTTATATTTGTTGATTTAATAGTATGGCAAAACATGAGGGGAGGGCCTTAAGTATAATTCGGATTTTTAGAGTTGTACATGCGATATAAGTGTGATATACGGTGTGTGTGCACTTTAGTATATGTTCTGGTTCTCTCACCTTGCAACACTTAGGGCAGGAGTGTTCAGTATATTTTCTTGGGTAAGGCACTTCCAAAAAAATAAATGATAGATGCATTTGCACAATTTTATTAAATAAATAAGCATGAGAATATATAATTTTATTAATATGACACTTGATATTTTTTGTCTTTGCCTAACTTTTCAAAGTCAGCTTTTACAGATGTAGTGGCAACATGTTGCTGACTCGCCAAATTATCATCAGTCAGCTGACGTCGCCATTTGGCTTCATTCTTAAAAAACTGTTCCCAGCAGCATGAGCTTCCAAAAAGAGAGATCATTTTAATGGCATTTTGTATGAAATTTTCCATATTTTCCACCTACAAACTTTGAATAAAATGTCACCAAATCATTTTCACTGTATACTCTCTTCAAGTCCATATCTGACTGCAAATCAATTTTGCTCCATTTGATAGCAGTCAGCACAAGTCTGCTGTTTCAAATGGTTTAGCAAACAATTTTAGCTCCTTTTCATATTTTCTGAAATCCACAAACCTGTTGGCGAATAATTCTCTGTTTTTGAGTACTTGCAAAATATATTATATAATTGGATCACAGCTTTTCTTGCCTCCAGACAGGAAAAAATGGCGGGCCACACTATGGCCTGCAAGTCGCCTGTTGCACATCCCTGACTTTGAGAAACCTTTAGAAATTTTTATGTATATGCCTCCACGAAATCGCTAAACCGTGATGAAAACATGCCCCCAAATTTTGTTATTAAGATGAAGGATAAAAGTATTTTTGAAATATTTAATGAATTTGTTTTTTTTACTCCTTTTTAGAACATACGAAACTTTGATTAAAAACTTGTTTTTCTTGCGTCAGCAGATGTACTAACGTTTAGTATAGTAAATTTTACCCTCTTTTTTGTAGTCAGATACATTAATTTGGAAATTCTCGCAAAAATCAAATAATTGTAGGATTTTAATGAGATTTATTCACAAATGAATGAAATTATTTTGGATTTTCTATTAGAAAATCTTGCTAAAAATATGTTTTACATGAGTTTCTCCGCCTTAATTTTATGAATAAAATTTCTGTTTGAAATACAACTGCAAATAATTTTGCTTACTAGAAATAGTAAATTTGAAATCATTTAGTATTCAATTAAAGCTAAAATGAAAACGTGAAGAAAGGTTTTTTCAATTTTAAAAGTTCATTTTAAACCTTACGTATATCGAATTAGTGGAGGCACCTATGTTTATGTACTGGCAAATATTTGGAATGAGGCTTGTTATTTGCATTTCCATTGGAATGAGGCTTGTTATTTCCATTTCAAACTGTAGGCGTGATTGTCTCCATTTTTATTCGAATAAATTTAAAAATGATGTGATTTGACATAAACTGAAACGTGAAAACTTCGAAGATGCAAAACGGTAAATCATCCACGCAATATCCACTGCCTATCGATAAAAATGACAGAACTAGTTTTGCTTTTTCAAGCGATTCTTCTTTTACTTTCTTTGAAAAATAAAATAAAAAACCGAAAACCTTAAAGAATACTTAAATACAAAAAAAGGAACTATTTTGAAAATAATTACATTTTTTCTGCCCTATCAACAATCATCAACGATAAAAGGCATTTTTTATACCCGAAATAAATTACCAGGTCGTTATGGGACTTAAACATTCGTGCTATTCTCATTATTATGAACAATTACGCGTTAAAAATATTTATTCAGATTTGTTTTCTATTTTTATTGCCAATATCATCAATAATATAACTAATCAGGGTGGCTATTTTTATTTTTAATTATTACCGTGCTCATCTGAGAAACGTAGTGAGAAGAACTGGAAAGATCTTGGAAAAAAAAGTATTCTCTTCTTGTTCTAAACTGTCTCTTTTTGGAATTGACTGGAGCTCAGTAACACAGTTATTTTATATAATGTTATGCTAACCCTCATACTCGGTGTGGAGTATAGGTTTTCAGCCTCACCACAAAAGGTGTCATTCTCAAAATATCGAAAAATAACGCATAATAAATACGGACAATCGCAAATATGTAGAAAAGGAATTTTGAAATGAAGACGTAAAAATTAGGTAATTGTTGAAATATATACGCGAACGCGCGTGCACAATCACTTACACACGCTACTTACACATTATTAAATAAAAACTACGGGAAATGCATTGTGTTGAGATGCAAACCTGTATCTAAAAATAAGTAAATAAATCCACGTATTCATGTATAAAGAAGAAGAATGTGTGAAAAACAAAATCTATTTTAAACTGTTCACTTTCCTTAGGTTGTCAGGTGTTCACATGAATAACACGCCATATTTCGCTAGAGGCTATTATTGAACGATATTCGTTGACTTGATAAAGACGCACTTTGAAGAGAACGTTTATTCTATAAATGCCTGCACACATACATACTAAGAAAATGTTACCTTGTTTCCAATAATGAATAATTTTTAAAGTAATGTTCATTCATTAAAACAATATTGCATTAATAATAAAGAGAAACATCTCTTGACACTGCAATGTTAGAAATCCCTGTTGGTATCACCTTTCTCTTCTATCCAACTCATTTGCCATTATCAGTTCATTAAATGTCATTATTTAACGAATGTCTCACCTGAATTAACATTAATAACGTAATCTTTTGACAGCCAGAAAATAGCATTGTAGTGCTGTTAGCTCATGTACAATGCTTTATTTTTATGATTTTGGATGGATAGAGACTTTTTGCCTTACTTTTCAGATATCCATCATATAAGATGGACAGTTATTTTATGTCATTTACTTTACACTTTAGCTAAACCTAACTTTTTATGTAACCCTATCAAGTATCTAGATGAAAATTTCATGGCCCAAATCCAAAGTTATAAACATTTTTCCATTTCTTTTTATCTGTCACTGGATTAATAAGAATTCAAAATATCACATTGTTGTGTTTACATTTCTATTAGAATCAATGATAAGGAGGGCAAAAACGTTCGATGATGTTTCAATACCTCATGAAAACGTATTTTTATGATTATTGCTGTTATAAACACAGTACAAAAATCTACTTTACAAAATAAAAAAAGGTCGGGATTTGAATTTTTTGCAAAGTTCCTGCAAGATAAATATAAAAGGAAGTCCGCAAAATTAGATGATTAAGAGTTCATGATGGAGTAATGATTTTCGAATGAGTTAATATTCAGAACATAAATAGTTCCAACCCATAATCTCTTATTGGAGTCAAAGGATACACGCAGGATTTTTAGCTAGCTTTTTTTAAAAAAGAATTATTACTATTTACAAGAAACACTACTTCTTTTAATTGAAGTATCGTATAATTTAACATTCACATATGAAAAATAAATTTGTAAAAATTCCAAAATGATAAACCAAAATATAAAGGGTAATCGGAACACAAATCTACAGCGTAATGTCATATAATCTTGAGAAAATGGCCGAGACGAGCAAATTGAAAAATAAAGCCACTAGGCAGGTAAAGAAAATGAATTTTCAAAAGACATTTTAATAATTGAATAAACTAATGTAATATTACTTTAAAAGTCATTTGCAACCGAAATACACGTAAACGTTAAATGGATTCACCTTAAAACACATGGTTAAAAGGAATCCGTTCTTTTTTTTTCTTCGTAATAAAATAAAAAATAAAATTACACCTAAAATAAAACGACAAGTATAAAATGTTACTGAAATAATTACAACGAAGGTGGCGAATATTAATTACATATATTTTCGACATCTTTATGTGTGGTGACTGGTCATAACGTTAGCGTTCCGAACATGAGACCAGGATTCGAATCTCACTACGGCAACTCCTTGATGTTATTCTCACGGGAAGATGATTCCGAAAATGTAGCCCAGAGGAAAATATTTGTGGAACCACTGTAAGAGGTCCTCCATGATTTAAAATCGAGAGTACTTTCGAGACACTAATAATTGTATTGTTCTTAATATACATTAAATTTTTCTCTCACTTTATTTCTCTCGTTTAAACTCTTTATTAGTCATCACTTTTATCTGTTCGTGATTTAATCAACGCAACATTATCACAAATAAAAAGACATGAATGCTAAAAGATGCAGGAAACATACAACAATGTGCTTCTTTCTGTCATTGTAATATTTACCAGAACAGTAAGTTGTTATTTTTAATCTGAAGGCAATTTTGGAAAATCTTGAAAATTATTTGAACGACATAAATTAATATCACCCTACATCGTTTTATATTTGTTGTGTCGCAACCGTTTTATTCTTGTGATGCGTTTTGCTTTCGTAAATTTGATTAAATAGCAATCTTTTTTTTTAATTATGCTCACGAGTTCTAATAATCCAAATATGACATGATGATTAAATTTTGCTTCATTTTTCTCAGTGCAAAAGGATCTGCATAAGTATTGTTTAGTAAAACGCATCTGCTTAATTTTCAACTTCTACAGTCGTTAAAGAACATAATTAAATACCCCAATATTTTTTTCTTTTTCATGTCTTCATACTGTTTCATCTTTCTATTTTGTTTTTCTTTCCTTTTTCACACTTCTCTTTATCTCTTTCATCTCTTCTTTCTTTGATATTTCATCATTTCTATCTCCCTCTTTTATTTTCTTTGTATTTTTCTTTCTCCTATTACCTAATTTTCTTAATAATAATATCTTCGTAAACAGTTAATATAATTTAATTATTTATATAATTGTATATATTCATCGAAATTCCCCTCAAACACGGAGACTGTGACATTAACTCAAATGTCACACCTGCGTGTTCGTTTTTCCTCTTCTATTTCTGCTCATGACCTTATGGTAGGAAATTGATCTCTTAGACGCAGTTTTTCTATTTGTCTATGTTTACCCTCAGGGCGATTTTTATGTAAAAAATAATAACGAAATTCATTTATGAAATAATGAAGACATCTTGATTATAGTGAAAAGAGAAGAAACAGAATTAAAAATACCCAAAGTGACGAAAATAATGTCGACGATAGTAGTGATGATGATGATGATGATCGCAATATATAACCAGACTGAAAATAGCAATATGAAAATATGGCAATGAAAAATATCATTTAATTAATCACAATAATGATTAATAAACAGTCACAAGTGAAACAAAGCGAAGATTTTTTTAAAAGTGACGAATGTTCTTTGATAACACGATGAGTCTGTTTTTGAGGTTCTTTTACAACCAAAAATAAAAATAAAACTCAATCGTGTACAATGTTGACTGGACCCATTTTCAGCGGCTGATTTAACAAATTAATTTTTAAAAATACCCCCCTCTCCTCTCAATCGCATTATAAAAAAATACTTCTCTTATTCTTTATGGTGTTTTCATTGTAATGAATGACCATAATTTTGATTGATAAAATGCTACTTTAATTAAAAGAGAAAGAAATTTACTAAGGCAAAAATGTATAGTTGATTTAATCACGAAATCATCCTCAGTAAATTTACGTCTAGTTTCTTACATTTCACCTTTCTTGGCAGATTTGAGGAACATTTAATAACGAAAGTGATGAAACATATGCAAATAAAAAAAATAAATGAAATCAGCTAGACTATATACCCAAAACATTTTTTGATTAATTTAAATTTAAAATTTCAGCGTAATCTCTCCTTAATGCACATGTGCAGTTGTATCAACGTAAACATCACTTTAATCTCATGAAGTCCTAAAGTCACACGAAAGCTTTTTTTCCACTTCGTCATAGATTTTCCTAAAATACAGCTGTAATAGAAAATTGTATAACTGCTATTTCAATCTGATAGCAACATATGGCCGTAAAACTCGAGACATCATCATCATCATCATCTCATCCATTAGAAACCGTTTTCTCTGCTCTGATTCCGCTAAATGCCTCGATCTAATAAAGGATCTTTATTGGTTCAAAAATCATATATATCTTGTGAGGTGCAGTCATTTCAAAACTTATCAAGAGTAAGTCAAGGGAATAATTTCGTCATTTTCTAGAATATGTCCTGCACATACAGAAGCACATACGTGAAGAGATGGGCACTGATCATTTAAGCATTCCATACTACATCCCAAATGAATCTATTACTAAAAAAACAGCTATTTTGCTTTCAATACCGAGGCCAATGTAGTGATGATGCACGAGGCTATGTTGGTGATATAGGTATTCATAGTTGGGATAAGAATCACCTGGAACAAAAAAATTAATGTCCTCTAAGTTTTCTAGGATTTAAGATAGAACTTTTCAAAACAGAAACTATGATCTAGAATTGGGATGTAAGCAATAATAGCTTCCTACCATCTATCATGAAAATACAGGAGGTGGATTTAGTAAATACTAAAACACTTCAAATATCTCTGTGCCTGGATCAGTTATAGCAAATTGAAAGGAAATAAAAAAAAAAATTACCTTGAAAACTTAGAAAACTCAATGTTTTTATATAGCCTCGTCAGATCGAAACATTCATATGAATGTCATGGCATTAATCTTGTTCAGAAATATCTAGTGTGACAGCTGCGTACAACCACTTTCTGAGATTAATGGTTGAAACTGGTTCTGAGCGAATGAAGCATGTAGATCTTAGCAAGGAGCATCCTACTTCGAAACTGTAAAGCAAAGTACTGTACCAAATAACAGAAACCACATCATTTGAGGACTTTCAACAACAGCAACAACTAAATTGAACAGCACACGTTACTCGAAGAGAAAATAGTGACAATCAATATGTTGACATTTCACACAATCTTAAACAAAAGGATAGGGAGGATTCTCCAACAATGATCGATAACAGGGGACTTGAGAAAACTATTTTATAAATTTCAACGTAGGTTGCCTGTCCAATTAATACTGAATGTTTTTTTATAAGGAAACAGATAATATAACCATTACTATAGCCCGGCAGAAGAACTTGAAATTGGCATTTCAGTTTTATGAAATTATGTGTATGTTGAAATGTTCCTTCTTTTTTATTACAATTATGTTCGGATTAAAAAACTTGACATCTATCCGAAATCTCAGTGCAATTTGCTTCGGTCGTTCTACATTACAGTTTCTGATCTCTGTTCATATTCAATTATTTTATTTTTCTTAATATGACTTTTGTTATAACTATTTTTCTTCCTGCAACACATTAGCGTAACATTGTCTCTTTTTTTCTTACGACTTAATAATTTCCCCCGAGCTTCAAAATATTTAAGCAACATGTCATTTTATCAAAAAGCGTTCTGAAAATTGAAAGTGTCTCAATATTTTCTCTGCGTACGAGGATGTACGCTTGTATGTTTGTATGTGAGTGAAGTGGCGTAGACTGAGTGTTATTTGTTTAGATTGTCATAAATGTCGACATCAAACTTTATTTGCAAGTCTGACAGGTTTTATGATTAAACAAAAAAGGTACAACCAAATATAAATTAATTCGCACTCTGGACACTGAATTATTTTTAAAAATGCTATTTATGAAGCTGATGCTAATTACCAGGTTTAGCGTTGTACATTCCAGATACTAGGAAATGGAGGTGTAAATTTTATGTTGCCTCAATTTGCCAATTTAGAATGTCTGTACGAATTGACAATCAGCGTTAGTAATCTTAGCTTTTATCAAGACTTCAACACCGATTCTTGGTGACGTTGAGGAATACGGAAGACTGAACTACAAAGTAGCCACCTCTCTACACTAGAATACCATAAAAATCATTTTTTTTTATTTCTTTTATTTCTTTTTTCACTTACTTTTTCTTCTTCATTTTTTTATTTCTATATCAGTTCTATTCTCTCTTCATTTTACCGTCTCTCTCTTTCGATCTCACTCTCTTCTCTATAAGCATAAGTTTATAGAGAAGTTTTTAACCATTTTATCACCCACTACCGCTCATAAATTTGATGCCCTAACGATTTCGCTTAGAAATAGTGCAAGAATAATACAATCCTAGAAGAATATCAAATTATAAACACTCTCTGCTAATTACAGACGATAAAAAAATGCCCATATTTTTTATTCTCTATCTTTTATTGTAGTGAAAGGGTTGTAATGCTAGGTCAGTAGCTCGAACCCAAATAATACAGAGAATTAGTTACATAGCTGACATTGAAGGAAATAAATATTTAAACAATGAAGGATTATGCCACTGACATTTTACTTTGGACATTTCTTCCGTCTTGTTAGAGTTTTCCTTATATCATTAAGTACGACATTTACTTCATCGAGAAGAGAACTGCATAAAATATTTGAAAAACTGCTTATATAACGGAAACGCTAAGAAATAAAAAAAGTTAATGTATGAATTATCATGGATATTCTTCTTATATTTTATAAAAATTAGAGATTGATGTCTACTACTTTTGTGACAAAATCCAACGGTAAACAAGAATTACCGATCATTTCTTAAAAGAACGTTTATGTGAATTCGAATATTCGACGAATTGTAAAATAATAATGGTTGCGTTTTCATTTCTAATTTCAATTTTATTTATTTGATTGTTATACAATGTTTGACTTTAGAAATAAATTTTGAAACATGAGTATTTATTTTGAAAATCAGAAAATCTTTATTCCCCGATTATTATATTATCATGAATGGCATACAATTCAGGTCTACAGAGAAGACTTTAACACAAAATAGGGTTTGAAAAAAGGGAGCGATCAAGAGTTAAGAAGAGAGTTAAAAACACAAAGAAAAGAAAGATGATCTATATAAACGACAAAAGGAATGAAGATGATAGAAAAAAGACTTTAAAAATAAATTGAGAAAGCAAAAGGCGAGTATAAAATAAATAGCTTATATATTCCACAAAGAAAAAGAAAGGAACGAAAGCGATAAGAATTCCTATAATATTAAAACCGAACAAATAAAGAAAGAAGGGAAACTCAATACGATTTTTTTAATATGAAAAGGAAGTGATGAAAAAGTTGAAATAAATAAAATTAAGCAAGAAAATGTTTATCTGAAAAATCTGCAAAAAAATGTTAGGAGAAGTGAAGAGAATCCGAGAAAAAAAAACGAACCTAAAACATGGGTGAACATAATTATCAAAAGATACAGTAAATAGATTGGATCTGAAATTGGATTAACACTCAAGATGTATAAATGTCAACAGAAATGATGAAATATCAGTAATGACTTTATTTTACCAAAAATGCGATCGATCTGCGTAATTCTGGGAGCTAACAGATTTAAGGCAAGCAATCCTGAAAATACAGAATTCATTATCAAAGGATAGAGCAATAATAATTATTAAGAATTAACAAAAAGATTTCGCTTATATTATTTTATTCTGTATTCAAAACAGCATGGATATTTTCATTCAATACTCAGAAAAATTTTGGTGAATCTCCCAAAAATTTGCTGAAGAGAGGATGAAAAAAAAAAAAATCACTGAAACTCTTATTACAGATTTAATCAATCCCACAGCAATCCCACTTTTATACCTGTCATTGAACACGACTGACAATGCACAACGATTAATATATATATATATATATATATATATATATATATTTAAATAAATTTAAATAAATAAATAATAATTACACACACACACACATATATACATAAATCGATACATTTTATGGGGAGGTCATATTCAACTAAGCCATTGTCACTCGCTTGAAAGACGAGATCACGAACCGCAACAAAAACTTAATTTCTCCAGGTAAATACAATGGAAAAAAAAGCCAATCAGACCGTTAAATCCAATTTTCTGTTCAATACCTCTGAAATTTTCCAATCTCCAACCCCATCATCCCAGACGCTTTGCTATTCTCATTTTACCGGTGAATAACTGTGCCATGGCGCTCACAAATCTCTCATTGACTTTTTTATTTCCCACAAAAATCCGATTCGAACAACATAGCAATCCATTTAGTTACGTTAAAATTTATTCTTCCATTACCTGGTTAAATCCTTAAATGTTTCATTTTTGCAAAGGACGATTGAATTCAATTTAAGCAGGAATTAGTTTCGTTTTTCCAGATTTTATACGATTTCTAAAAATATTCACGTGATTTCATTTTAACTCAGTGAAATGATGAGATTTCCCCGTGTAACATGATCTGTTCCAATGTCATGGCTCAAGGGATGATCTTTCACTCTGCACGTCGAACAAAGAAAAAAATAAACTAAAAAGGTCATCTATTGATTACATAAATTTCGTTTCTTTTCTTTACGAGATTAAAAAAGAAATAAACAATTTTTTCAAGTAAATAGCATTAATTCTAGAAATAAAAATATAAAGTGTGATTCTGTAACCTTGGTCCAACGAATTCCATAGAAAGAAATACTTTCTTAAACCCATGATCCAAGGCTGCTTCTCAGTACTCTGAGAATGTTGATTTTAAATAACGCCTTTAATTTTATATTTACCATAGGATTTATAAGTAAGTAAATAAAAATTCTTTAAGTCTCATTATTTCAAGCAGGAGTTGTTATGGGCATGACCGATGAAACATAAATTCATACAATTAGATAAATTATATTTATTAAAAGGTTCTTATTAAACGACTGTGCTGTTATAGTGATAATAGGATCATTTAATTTCAAATAACATGAGCTGAAGGAACAAATTTAGCAACACACACATTTAAAATAGTTTTGGCTTTGTACAGATTTTCGCTTAGCATTCTACATTTAAAATAATGACTGTTCACCTGGCATTCCAATGTGTAGGTGTAATGGTCACAAAAAATGTTGAGTTTTTAAAAAATTATCTTTTCTATGACGACGTCGAGTAAGAAATAACTAAGTGCTGAAGATTGGCTTTAGATTACTTGAATAAAAATGAAGAAAACATGGCGCTATAAAAATATCAACTTTTTATTTCGCTAAAGATACAATGTCTTAAATGTTAAAGCCATCCATTCATAGGATTTAACGTTACTAAAGCTCATTTAGCTTGGTGTAGGTAATCGAGACTTCGAGCACTTTACTGAGTAGATAAGTTTGCTTTCGGGCAATTTTCTCTTTTTTTTCAGTATTGTTATTTGTATTCTTATCTATCTGAATAAAAGTTTAGGTTTTGGCAAATCCGTTGTCTTTTTTGTTTTTCTTTAATATATATATATATATATATATATATATATATATATATATGTACACACACACAAAACGGAGTAAAAAACGGATTGAAAAAGACGGGGAGCAAATTGAAAAATTTGAAAATATCATTTAAAACCATAACCCCCTAAAGAACGTAAATTTAGCAAGAAACGTTGAAGTCGTGGAAAACCACAAAACAACGATATTTAAAAGTTAATATATATATATATATATATATATTGCCACAAAAAACAAAATTATCTCAACCACCAGAATTATATACAAATGGATCTATTAACTGTACTATATATATATATATATATATATATATATTACCCCATATTAACTTAACTAAAATTTAAGTAAAAGAGATTACCTATCTAGAAACAGTCACGAGTTAAATTCATGAACAAAATTCAAACGGATAGAGATGTCAACTTAATAATCAATAATAGAAATTTTTAAAGAGATTATTTTTTATAATCTCTTTAAAAATTTCTATTAATAGAAGTAAACTTATATTTTAAAATAAAATTTTATTCTTTTAATGTACTTTCTATGAATATTTTTCTAGTCGACTATTTCATAGAAAATCCCCAAAATTTAAAAAAAAAAAATTTAAATCACTAACAAACATCAAATTAAATTATTTGTAGATAGTTTAGAGACATTCAAATTTATATCAAACATTATAATCTTTATGAACCCCCAAAATAACACTTTGAAAGTAAAACAAAATAACAGCCTCTGTTTCTAGCCTTTTTTCAAAGAAAATTAGTGACACCTCTCATAACTTCCTTCTCTCTTTTTCTCTCTATGGGTTTTTTCATCTCTACCCCTTCGATATCAATATATAACTTCCGTTAAGTTAACCGTTTAAATATGTCAATATCTGCTAACTCACTCATGTCTTCTCTCTCCTCCTCACTTCGTTAATTTACATATGTTTAATACGGCCCGTCAAAAATGTGAAAATTTTATTTTCATTTTTTTGTTTGGAAGTAAAGTCAGATGATCCACAGTCCTTTAAAAGGGCTGTGGTGAAATAATTTATTAAATGGAGCCTTAAAGTGGTCTGTTTTTATTTAAATTATTTGCTCTGGATTTACATTGAGCTCTCTGGATTTTATCCTCCTTAGGTTTACCCATACCTCGTTTTTCATAAACTAAATATATATATATATATATATATATATATATATATATAATTTTCTCCCCTTTCACTACTGTCACATTACATTACATTCTTTTATTGATTTTCTTACTAGGTTCAAGTGAACAGTTCAGATGTCTAAACAGTCATATTTGGTCATCCTTTATTCGACGTATTAGTCTAGGTATTAAAAAAGGCTTATCCAAGTAGGGAAAATTATTTTATATGCTCTCTACGTGACTACTATTTTAAAATTTGCCTTATTTCACTAAATACAAAATTGATACACTTTACGACATAGATAAGTAGTTAACATTATTGACTTAGAGAATGTTCGTCGTCAGTTTACTGACAATAGTATGAAGGTGAAAACAATAAAATCGAAAATAATTCTCCGAGAAATTATTCAGACCCGTATCTTCATATGTGCATATAGTGTAACTGTCAGGGAGCGGAACAGGAAATCGTCGATGTGAGTTATCAATTCCGACCTAATCAGTTCCATTTACTTTCGTACGAAAAGGCATGAATACGCCTCTTCTTCCCCCACCCCCGCAAGCTATGGGTTACATAATAGGGTAAACTAAACGTAGGTTAGTAACCAGTCTAAGAGAAATAAAACTGAATTACCAAACGTTGAGAATAACGCAACTCTAATATATTTCCCAAGAATGCATGACAATTCAGAGGAGATAAAGGAATAGGGGAAGATACATAATCGCCTACGCCATTAAATTATTTGATAGTTTTATCCTCATGTTCATTGTAATGAATCAAAATTTTAATTCTGTGGACTTTCCTGGCATTTTTACATTTGTTTCATCTAATAACTTTCAAAAATAAATTTTTAAAAAAGAAAAAAGAAAATGATTTCATTTCACTTAAGGAAGTTCTTATTTTTATAAGAGAAAAGAAAATTTGCTATTATATGATAAGCAAATTTGAAGGTTTTGATTGTGGACGCGATATTCAAAGACTTAACCAGTTGAATATTTTTTGTTGTTTTTATCTGGGGAAGATTGTCAACACTGGTTTACAGTCAATATCTAAGTTCGAAAAACAAATATCTTGTCACAGGTAGGGAGAAGCTACAACTGGAATAGTTTTTCTTTATTGTTTTTAAAGGTAAGAAAGATAAATCTATGATCAGGTGATTGATATAAATAAGTAAACAGTGTGATCGAAACAGAAATATTCCTTATTAAAAACTTTATTCTTTATCTGAAAATGAAAATTTCCTGCCGAGAAACAAACTTGCTAACGTCTCAGTTTCCAAGAGAACATCTCAATAGGTATGGACAAAGATAGATAGTTACTAAAATCAATGATAAATCGTGGACATAGGAATCACTACTGCCTGGTGATTCAGTTTCACGCTAGAATGTGATCTTAGTCACATTGATACATGAAACTGACAGTCTCTATGCCGTGTTGTTTCCTATGCCCATACTCTCTATATCTATAAATGCTCTATCTCCAATATTAAACACTCTTTTCACACATGCACAAACATCAACACACATCAGAAATATAAAAGTAAGGAAATCAATAGAGAAATCGAAGTAGCGATCAAAAGTTCAAACTTCTGAGTAACATTTTATTTTCTACTTATTGGTATTTGAAGGAGTTGAAAAGAAAAACTACAATCGATTATCTTCATCTCCGGTAAATTGAAAAATGCTGATCCAATCAGAGAACTGCAAAAGAATCAATCTTTTTTTTTCTTTTTTTTTTTTTTGCCGATCCGGTTATCGGAAAATTCGAATGGTTTCAGTGTAGTGTGAAATTAACGCATCGATCAGTTGATCTTCAATTGAGATAAAAGTATCTTCGAACACAGCTGACCTCGACATCGTCATGAATCAAGTACCAATATCACAAACACTTCCTTTTAAAGAGTTTTTTTCTTTCCTTGGTTGCATAAACCTTTCTTACGTTCAACAACAAATTGCTAGAGTGAAATCAATTTTATTATTAATTCGCTTAATATAAGGAATAAAAGTTTTATCGACACAACGGATGAAATAAAGTTCTCAGACCGACCAAGAATAGATTCAAAAACACATTCTGATGTTTTGTAATTTTATTAGATTTTAGATAATGAGTCAGGCCGAGAAGTTTTCAGCACGGCCTCCGATCTCTGCTTTTGTCTTTGATTTTATCATCACCATATTCATAGTATTCAAATCGGATTTTCATAAAATTTACGCTAAATTTGAATTACATTCAGAACTGTTTATGACTAAAACAATATCATTCATTAATTTATAAATATATACGATATTATTTATTTATAAATATATACATTCATAAATTTATGAGTAATACAATATTATTTAGGCATTAAATGATGAATTATTTACGTAATATTTTATATACACTTGATAACAAATGCGTTTATTTTTTTAATTATCGAAACCAGAAAACTACCTAATCAGAGTTTTATTTTGCGCTTCTCTGACAGAATCTTACATGAATTATTACATTTAGAATAAAAGTAATTTATAATTAAATACTAGTCAGATCAAGTATATTATAATCTTATCTATAATATAATCGTGAAGGTGTAGTTTTGCCACCGAACAACAACTTTTTACTCTAAGAGTCATTAAGAGATCCGTGGATAATCTAGCATTTTTTTAATAGAGTCAATATATTTTCATAGTGCGGAAAGCTTTATTCATACTTTAGATAAAAAATCCATTCATAAATATATCGAAGATTCATTTATTTTACTTCATGGGAAAGGTGATGAAGTTTATTCAATTATTATATGTCAAGCTACAGACCTGTTGAACCAACCATATATTTTTCTGGAACATTTTTATTAACATTTTAACTAATAAGGTTGGCAAGTAGGATTTAGTTTTAGACAATAAATCTAACAAATTAACAGATCAGTTCCACTATTTAGATGTTTTTTTGTAAGAAGATAGTATCCATAATATATTTTACTCATAAAAGCAATTAAAACATTTTCTGAATGAAAATGTCTTAGTTTTATTACATTTTTTTTATTTTACGATACAGAGTAGATTTTTCTACATCTGGGAGTCTCATTTGTTTAAATAATGTAAATATTATGCGATACAAAATAGAATTTCTCAAAATTTCATTAAAATTAAATGTATATTTAATTATTATTTTTAGAAAGATTTTCTAAAAAATAAACTTATAAAAAGTAATTCTATTCATTTCTGAATAAGTTCTGAAAGTTTGATTAAAACCCAATGAAAATCTGATTTTTGCAAGAATTTCTAAATCAATGTTTTTACTGTAAAAAGACGTTCAAATTTCAAGTACAAATTTTAAATAAAATCAAAATTTTATAACCAAAACAATTTTTGATCGTTCCTCTTACAAACATTGTGACGAAGACATTCTATTTTTCTTATGTTTTTGGCCTTTTTTCAGCAATTCTTTAAATTTTCTTTTAGTGCTCACAAAAAATTCAGTGATGGAGGATACCCTCTATGCCCCACCTCTGCGTATACATTTGTTTAATGTATCCTTAGAATACTTGAAGAAAGAATCTCTTTGTAACATTTATGTTGTGACAGTGTCAATAAATTTTTATTCACTGATACACTATCCAAAGAAATTAAGAAATTATGATCAGCCAATGACAAATATAGGTTTAATGCCAGATTTTCATCGTAGTTAGACTGCTATAAAATACCTACATGGGAAGCTGAATCCAATATCTCTCACATGTAGAGCAAAAATATTACATCTAAAACGATGTTCCGTCTGCAAAACTTTTCTTTTGGAAAGAACATTACAAAATCTGACTCTGGATAAAAAATGGATTTAATCCCATGTCCTTTTATATATATATATATATATATATATATATATATATATATATATATATATATATATATATATTTCTTGGTGTCTGTAGAAAATTAATCAAGGAAAATACCAAAATTTTCTTTCAAATATTTTTATTTTCCCAAGTACGTCGAATCTCATCTGAGACCATCTTTAAAGGTTGAAAATGTCTGTGGATGTGTACATAGTAGCTCTGTAAATTCAAAATATGTTTTCACTTTTTGTTACAAATTACTACGTCGACGTCGTCGTTGTAATTTAATACAACCAACCTAACCGTCCAAAACAATTATTCTCCTTCAACTAGTATCTTATAAAAGTCTAACATTGTATATCAATTTAAATTTACTTTGAGAGATTGCATCTCAGATAAAAATGTTAATACATATGTTTATTTTACAACGACGGCGTTGTTGAGAATGTTTACGTTTCACTTGAATGAGCCTAGTTTAATCTCAGAACATTTAAAAGGGACCCTCATGTCCACATTCACAGTTTAGACAATTATTAGCCGAAAATATATTATAATTTCATCAAAATAATAATGAGAAAAAAAATTAAAATTCTGGAAGCCCTTTATATAAAGGGCTTTCAGAATTTTAAGTTTTTCTCATTTGAGAATTGCGGCCCAAAATAAATCAAGTCAACTATGAGTATAGCGTTCTTAAATGTTTGCAGCAGCAAAGTTTTAAATTAAGAATACTAAATAAATTATATTTATTTTTTTTATTTTTTTTAAAACATTATAATGCAGAGACACTTCATCAACGTGTCAGGGTGGGTGGTCTTGCGAAACCTTTGGACACCGTGTGGGAGTATTTGACAGGATCCGCTAATGATCTGACAGGTGTTTGCATACGTAGTAGTAGCAAGCGGAGGAGATTTTGAACATTTGTTATGAGTTGCTGTGTTGACGTACAATGATGACCTTTTGGGCATATGTTTATATGGACATTTTACCTTGTTTTGGTGTTGCCAACCGTCTCCAAAGTTTTTAAAAATATTTTGGTACACCATATATATATATATATATATATATATATATATATATATATATATATATATATCTTATGAGCGGTACTTAGTTGAAAGAACTCAATATCAGTGATAGAGCTAACATAATATTATCTTATAATAATATTATAAAAATATGTTATATTATTAATAATAATAATATTAATAATATAGTGTCACATCTTCAAAATTTCGGTGGAATATTGCGAATAAAGTTATAGGAATCATTTTATTTGAACAAATCTTCTAGAACCTTAATCATATTTTTAAACAGTTTTGGGATTAAAAAGTCTGCAAAGTTTCTTGTATGGCATGTAATTAATATATCGTATGTAAAGACATGTTTCTGACAATTTATGAACAAGTTATGGTTAGCCAAACTTTTAAGGCAAATATCTCAAAACTACACGTACAGAGAAAACCGTTTTAATTTCGGGTGACGATATCTCTGGAGAGTGTTGTTCGCAAACATATCGTAGTACTTGATGAAAATGAATCCATTTACCTATTGCTTATTCTTCAGGGCGGAAGTGTTCTAATCTACGTTTTATTTAATAAATAAAACTCCCTAACTTGCTTGACTAATAGAGTCTAACGTCTTCCGAAAATAACAACATCGATTTTTCATTTTATAAAAATTCTTCGTGTAGCAGAACAATGAGAACAACGAATGACCCCCATAAGGTCGTTCAACACAAAAATAGCAAAAACCTGTTAACGAACAAATTTAGCGATGAAAACAGAAAACTAATGAGACTCTGAATGTGATTCCATTTAAAAGCATTTTTCTAAGCAATCTGTTAAGCAGATGCCATTAGGCCGCGAGCCAAATAATGCTGACAAATCTCTTAACATCTTCTACTACCTGATTTATAATGGCAAGTGTGATAAGGTGAAGATAATTATATGAAAAGAAAAGCACTAACAGCTCCTTTCTCATAATGTTGATTTGCAATTTACATTATGCAGATATATATATTGACACAGCTTGGTATAAGGCCACAAGTTCCCCATAACTAACTATGCAATCGGCATTAGTTCAATAGTACAGTTATTACCATTTAGTGAAAAACAAGCATACCAAAAAGTGACACCGGGGTACACATATACAAAGTTTCATATATTCATCATAACAATTTGATAACGGCATATCAAGCGTATGCATCACAACCAAATGTGCGCGATATGGTTTTGAAAAAAGCAGCGTAAATTTTGGAGATTTGGTCCAGTTAGAAATAACTTCAGTAACTAGATATGATTAGCAAGTTGCCTTGGCAGTCTCATCCTTCAAAAAAAAAAAAAAAAAAAACAACCCTTTGACACCCAGCCATTATGCTTCCCAACTTCACCCGCTTATGAACAGAGATACAGTGTATCTAACCCCACCACCCCACCCGGGAAACGAGCCCTACTGGCCGGTAACTGAAAAATTTGAAGTACTAAAAGTGATATATATTGTAGTTCATCTTAATTCACCAAGAAAAAAAAAAACATGTACATGTTAACAGCTCCAATCAATTAAGATCAGAAGCCACGAAAGCAAGGCAGTTCTTTTATGTTCATTTATTTTAATAATAATAATAATAATACAATTCAAGTATACAAAACGGCGAGAAGGAACAAAAAAGATTTTCAAGTTTAAAGTTAAACTTTCAGTGTGAAAATTCATGTTAATGATAATAAGGAGGTGTAGCCGTGTGATGAAGAAGACAAGAAAAGCAGAAAAATAAGTGAAACAGGCATATGAGCTAACGCGGTTGATGTTATGTGCTACTGAAGAAACAATGACCGGAACTAGGCTAATAAAGAAAATAACAATAATGAATGAAAAGAAGAATGAGAGAAAACAGCAAAGGTTTTTCAATAACTTTTACTGAAAAACAACAATTTTCGGTGATTTACTGTTGGAAAAAATTTTAATCTGAAGAGAGATAGCTATTTGTTGGATGCTGAGATACATACAAGCCATCAGGTATGATATTAGGGATGAAAGACATAATGAAGACACTCGTGTTAAGAATAAAAGACATGACGAGGAGAATCGTGTTGGGAATGAAAGACACGATGATGAGAATCGTGTCGGAATGAAAGACACGATGAGACGAATCGAGTTCAGAAAGAAAGATGAGGAGAATCGTGTTAAGAATGAAAGACATGACGAGGAGAATTGTGTTAGGAATGAAAGACAGGATTAGGAGAATCGTGTTGGCAATGATAGACACGATTAGGAGAATCGTGTAGGGAATGATAGACACGATTAGGAGAATCGTGTAGGGAATGAAAGACAGGATTAGGAGAACCGTGTTGGGAATGATAGATACGATTAGGAGAATGGCATTTGGAATGAAAGACACGATTATGATAATAGTGTTGGGAATGAAAGACACGATAAAGAAAATAGAGTTGGGAATGAAAGATAAGATGACGAGAATCTTTTGGGGAATGAAAGATACGATGATGAGAAACCTGTGGGAATGAAAGACACAAGGGGAATCGTGCTGGAAATGGAAGACGCTATGAGGATAATCGTGTTGAGAATGAAAGGCACGATGAGGATAATCGTGTTTGGAATGAAAGACACGATGAGGAGAATCGGGTTCAGAAAGAAAGAAGATGAGGAGAATCGTGCTGAGAATGAAAGACACGATGAAGACACTCGTGTTAAGAATGAAAGACATGATGTGGAGAATCGTGTTGGGAATGAAAAACACGATGAGGAGAATAGTTTTAGGAATGAAAGACAAGAGGAGCAGAATAGAGTTGGGAACGAAGAGTTACGAGAATCGTGTTGGGAATGAAGGACACGCTGAGGATAATCGTTTTGTAATGAAAGACACAATGAGGTCTATCGTGTTGTGAATGAAAGACACGATGAGGAGAATCATTTTGGGATTCATTCCCAAAATGATTATGAGAACTGTGTTTGGAATGAAAATCACGATGAGGAGAATTTTGTTGGCAATGAAAGACACTTTTCTGATTTTACTCTATAGTTCTTAGTTTTGTTCAATTTTGTGTCGATATCATTTAGGCCTTTCTTTCCATGAATTTACTTATTTTATTACATTTGCTCCTTCTACTATAAAATTAGTCTTTTATATTTTGAATTCATCACTCGGTTGTCTCTTATTATTATTGTCCTAATTTTATGTCCTTTCGCTTTTCTATGTATTTTTTGTTTCGCTTTTCTCATTTCGCATCCGTATTTTTCATTTTTATTGTTCTCTGCATCTTTTTTAAGAGCATCAAACTTTTCTGGAACTGCCTTTACTCTCGCTGATATTCCGTTTTTAAGTATTAAACTAGTCAATTAATTTTCGTTACATTTTGTGTTTTTTCTATCGTACACTTTTCCCTGTCACACAGGAACTGGCTTTTGTCCGTGATATCCCTGAATTTGTATTCCTCTTAGATTCATTAATACCATTACTATGCCAATGAGTTTCATTGAAGAATACGTTTAATGCATACAATTTTCCTTTGATAGTCGCGGGTGAGTCGCGCATAATATGATCACAAACTCGTAATCTGCCATAACTTTTAACCTATCCAAATCTTACTGGTGTTTAAATTTGCAAAAAAAGATAAAGGGGGACCATTCATGATAGGCCAAGTTCCTTCCCACCTACGTACGATTTATTTATTTATTCAATATTTATAAAGTACGAATAAAGGAATATAGAAATTGTAGGTACAGAAAATTATAACCCCGATGAATAAATTTCTTTAGTATTCTTCAAAGAAAACAATGTCTTGCGAAGAAAAGAAAATGTTATCAGAAAAAAATTAAAATAATTTTAAACGATGTTTTGAAAATCAATACATTTGATTTCAAAAGAAACTTGAAAATAATTTAAATTGACTGGAAGAATTTTTTTTAATCGCTAAAATTCTGATTTTAGCCATTTTTAGCCATTTACCAAAATAATGGAATTCTCTTTATTAAAACGTCTTTCAATAATAAAATGTACTTTTCTGAAGTTTTATTTTAAAAAATCATTTGATCTTTCCTCTTAATAATAACAAATATTTTGACGATAAAACTTTATTTTTATTAAGTTTGGGGCATTTTTTTCATCATGGTATGCACATATTTTAGCGATCTGTGGAAGTACTTAATTTCACATTAGTTAAGTGTCATCTAGAATCTGGATAATTAGCCAACTCTTATCTTAGAGTACAAAATAATTTAACATGTTCCCGTTTCTAAAAATTATTTAACATGGTCCTGTTTCATAAATTATTTTAATAAAAATACTCGAATATATTAAAAGTTATGTGAAATGTATTCCATGTAATTTTATAAACTCCAAAGAGGCATCAGTGAAATTAGTAACGTATTCGAATCATAGCTTTCGCTAGCAGAAATTTATGGATTCTGGTATTATTAATTGAATAGATTTTCAAAGTATGCTTATTGCATCTACAATGTTATAATGTTCTCTTTTTATGATCCTCATTCATGAATTGCACAATTCTATCCATAGAGAGGTGTGGTGTAGTGGGCTTTAAATGATCTAATCACTTACGTATCCCAGGCATTTAACACTGATGAAACTACTCAGAAATATAAATTTAGTCATTCTTCATGCCTTCATGCCTTGACCATCCATTAACACTGGCAACAGTGCTTTATTCTTTTCTTTCAAAGCTCAGAGATTAGCAGCACACAACAACAGATTCCTCTTATTTTTGTGTGATGTAAGTCTTTGAGGTATTTTCTCCCAAGACATTGCAGTTCATCAGTAATGAACACCTTTTCAGGTAAATAAACATTCCGTTCAATTATTTTCTGCAGAATTTCAAGAAATTATTGTGCTGGTTATTGGTCAGTGGATGCTGTTCCACGCATTATTTTGACATTTCGTAGACCAAACCTTGTCTAAAATTTATCAAACCAAACTTTGATAGCCTGAAAGTTCGTAGAATTCATACTTGTTATTTCACTATTTCGTTGCTTAAAATTTCCTTATTATTGTCTATTGGCCTTTCTTATGACAGTCCTGCACCACATTGCTATGTTGGCTTGTTTGTTTGGGGTTTTTTCTATTAACCGTTTCAGCCTATGACAAATGCTGGTGTTGCTGCAGAAACGACCTCGCGAATTTTCTATTCTTTTCTCTTAATAGAGCGCTCAATTGATTCGTTGATACCAAAAGATTGAACGACTGCATTCTACGAACGATATTCAATAACTCTTTTTGGCTTTTTAGCGTCACCCCCACTCTTTAGACCCATGAGAAATTTTTATTTTATGATTATTGTTGTTTTATCGCAAAAGATGTTTTTCAAAGCGCGAATAAAAATTCAAATTCCACTTGTTAATTTTTTAAGGATGTTCGTTCGTCTAAGTATTTTTACGCGTGATATGTGTAAAAATATTCCTGTAAAAATGTTTCCATAATGAAGTTCAAGTGATATTTTAAAGGGGATGATTTTTTTTTCTTATACGTGTACAAGAAATACAACTGAATATCAGAAACAAAAAAATGAATTAAATATCCAATAGAAAAATGCAATTTAAAAAGTCGATGCTAAGCTGTTTATTTATTCAAAAAGTTTCCTTCTGGTGAATATTTTTCTTTAAATAGTGTGTGGAAGCAAAAGTAAATAAAATTTCTATTTTCATACTGAAAAAATGATTGCAAGTGAAATTTTGAGAATGAATGGTTAATCATGAAAAATGCGTACAACAGTACTTTTTGTTAGAAATTCTCTTTATACGGTTAAATCCACTTTCTATTTTCATGGAGTTAAATATGAAATTACTGCCGTTATGTTAATCCAAATCATTTTACGATATTCTGTGAACCGAGTTTAAGGTATTGTACAGTTTTTGTCATAAATCTACCACATTATTATGTTTACTTTATACTATTTTTACTATTTACGACTTAATTCAGTAACATTTGAGCCGCTGCAGCATAGACATTTGAATCAGTTTTCTGTTTTTATTAGCCAGAATTTTTTAAACACTGGATTGGGCTGTAATAATTTGTTTTGGTTCGTTTCACACGACTTCTTGAATGTTGTTTATTCTTCCTAAAGTGATCCATTCTAACACTTTTCAGGTATCCCTGATGTTACTTTGCCATTTTTTATTGAAGTAATCGTTGACTTTAAATTCCTTAAATTCCACATTTTTAGATTATTAAATATTATTAATATTGTTTCTGGTGATCAACTTTTGGGTGATGATGATGATGATATCTTCTGTCCTTTTGCTGTTTTATATTTTGAAATTTTTTTTTTTTTTCAGTTTTGCTGTAAGATTATACCGATCCTTTTCTAAATACGATTTCAAATTTCTATTGTTCATACATTTAAACATTTTGAATACTATATTTTCATATCTATTAAATGGTGCATGTATTCAGATAGTTCATATATATTACCAAATTCACAAACCAACGCTTTAATTTACTAGGCCATTGTCTCGTAGAACAATTTGATGTAGTGAACTTGGAGCTTTAAACGTAATCCGCTTCTGAAAAATCCGATTGCTGAAAACTTTCCGTCATTTATCTTTCTTTTGTTTTATTTCTAACACAAAGCTCCCCCGTTTATATTGTATTTATTTCTGAACACAAAGCCTTCGATCCCCGTTTAAACAATGGTATACCCCTGAGGAAGAATAATAATCCGAAACTTTGTGATAACAAATAAAAAGGATAAGGACCTTCATGGATGTAAATAAGAACTCGCATCCCATAAATAGATTAAATAAAATATTTCAGTTCAGATTTCCCTGTTCTTTAAAATTTTATTTTTACATTTAATTATACCCTTTTATATTTAAATATAATTTTTTTTAAATTGTTACCTAGTAACATACTTATACTTGAACGACCGAAAAATATAGTATATTTTAAAAGTGAAAATATTTTTCAAATCGATAAATAAAAACGTAAAAACCTAAACACCCCAAAATCTTTAAGGATAAGGACAATACAATCGAAAAATAAATAGTGTAAATAATGTCAGAATAACTCTTCATCCCATAAATCCAGACAGAAATTATTATATATATATATATATATATATATATATATATATATATATACCTAAACACCCCCCCAAAAATCTTTAAGATACAAATAGAAAAGAACAATTTTTGTTTTTTAAAAAATCCAGATATATAATCTGATGTCAGAATGTTCTTATAAATCCAGATATTTTATATTTTATACATTTAATTATATACATTTTAATTACTTTTTTTTATTTTTATTTTAAATATAATTTTTTTTAAATTGTTACCTAGTAATATACATACTTATACTTGATGTGAAAATAATTCTACATATGTAAGTGATTCTAATACATTTATTTAAAATATAGTATATTAAGAATTAAAAGTGAAAATATTTTTCAAATCGTAGTTAAATAAAACGTATTCTAACCTAAACACCCCCAAAATCTTTAAGTATACAAATAGAAAAATATGCCGTAAGAATTTTTGCCGTTAACAATAAATTTTTTTAAAAATCCAGACGACATGCATTTAACGGATGTCAGAATTCATTGAAAAATACATCCCTACCCCTACCAAAATGTAACTAATAACTGATACATCAAAATACAGCGATAATAAACACGCAAACATCCCTTGTCTGGATGAAGAGATTTCTCTGTGTCCTTGGAAACGTGAATTATGATTTTTGCTGTGCCTTTAAAACCCAGTAATTTTAAAAGTTACTCGAAAATTCGCTTGAGGATGAAATGGAACTAATGTCTTTAATTTAATTACAAAATTAAATTCGAAGCTTTTAGCTTCCATTTTTGAAACATGGTTAGAACTGTGTAACGAAAAACTATATTTTAAATCAATAATATATATATATATATATATATATATATATATACACACTGTCATCCACAGCTCATCAGTGTGGCTAGACATCCGATTTCCTCAAACTAGTATCGAAACCCGATTAATTTGGTATTAATCAGAGACTCTACCCATAAGCCATTTGCGCACGGCAGGGATGAAGGTAAATTTAGACGTATTTATTTTTAGATAAACACGCCAATGACTGGAGAACTCGATTCGACTTAGCCAAGAGTCTTGCATCAGCGAGTCGAATCGAGCAGCAGTAATAGTCACTGTTTACAAATTCACTTCTCTCCCTATATATAGTGTTTTATTGTTTTCATTTGTGATATGCTTTTCATTTTTCATTAAGCATATGAAAATAATGCATCAAAAATAAAAACAAGCTGAATCGAAATATCAAAATAGACAAAAAGTTAAATCGAATGAAGTATAAAAGTGTAACAATCGAAGCCAATTGTGAAAATGATCAGAACATTCCTATAATTAGCAAAAGAAAACTAATTCATGTGAACAAAGAATTTTTTTCTATTTACAATAAGATAATGAAAAAGAAAGAAAGAAAGAAAGAAAAGTCAACGTGCTGTTGAATACTGTGACGTCAAATATTACTTTCCGTTTCAATTTTGAAAAAATGCAGGGTGATTTGGGAAAGCAGTTATTCGAGAAATACAGACGATAATCAAAAGAAATTTACTACTTCGTAGTTAATGGAGAGAAAAATAGCCACAATTGTAAAATAAAATCAAAGCGAATTTTAATATTTCGCGTGTAAAAAGACGAAAATCAATTGTAATTTTTAGAAAAAAAAGATTAAAATAAAGCTAAAGTCACCCAATGAAAAAACATTCTTGTCGTAGGGACAGAGATAGTAAGAACGAAATATTCATTCAAGACAGAAAACGTTTTAATGCATGTGTGCAGAAATGCATTAGGAGTAAATTGAGTTTATTTTCAGCCACGGTTAGGTGCACGCCCACATACATTAGCTCTCACGTTATGAACTACTTTGTTTTATCGATATATAAAATATATTTATTAGAATCTAAAGGTTTATTTGCTGAATGATGGTAACGTCTATCTGCGCAGTTAGAATGAAAGGCGTTTTCTTTTGCGCATATATAAACATTGGCTTTCATTTGTATGAAATTTCCTGAATATCGAACTCTTCGATTGAATTGCGAATTTGTACATTAAGGATAATTTGACTAATAAAAGTAATTATTTAATATTTTCAGATCTTGTGAAAAAGAAAAGCAACGTTGGAAATAGTGCAAGAAGCTAAACTCCTTCAGGATGAGCATGAGATTTATGCACGGCAATGTTCCATTGTATTCGACGAAAAAACTAATGAATATTTGTTTCAAAGACACTCGTTTGATTAAATAGCTGACTTGTTCTGGCATAACGTGGTTAAAATATTCTCGAACATTGTGAAGATGAAGGTTTACATTGGTAAACAGCATTTTATCAGCAAAAATGAACATTGGATTATCAGTCTGGATAATGTAAGGTCTCTTTCATAAGAAGAAATAGAAAAGCTCACAAGATCAATGAACAAAATTACATTGACTTCAGTTTTTGGTGAAAATCATGTGTCTTGTAAACTTTGTTTAGTTATAAATTTTAAATGCAATAAAGTGCGCTTAGGAGTTTCAGTAATCTGATTAAGAAAATGAAACTTTAAAAAATCCGGTAAAATTAATAAAACTTGAACAAATAGGAAGAATGCTTGTCATGTGGTCTCTATGATTGAGACATGAAATATTCTGCCCATTAATAATACTGATATTTCCTAGTATTTTTCTTTTTCGTACAATAATGTAAGACATAGAAGATCAACGTAGAAAAATTTCATAAGCAGTCTACATTTGTATATGGGAAAGCGTAGTTAATACTTTGTTTATTATATGATATTATCAAAGTATTGACCAATTCAATCAAACTTTTTGTGTAAATATAGTTAAATGCACTTGGAAAAATGAGTTAGGAATTAGTTTCATCCTTTATCAGCAAAAAAAACGTACATATTTAGACATAAGAATAGTTCTTGACGAAAACAATCTGTTCAGATTTTGGTAAATGGATCGGTCACGGAAATTTTAAGCACCACCTCATATACACTCTGATACAAATATGTATATATATTGTTACGAACCCCGATCTAAATTTGTTATAAAAAATATACCATTGCTTGTATTTTAGAAGCATTCTAAAATAAAGAGCCCAGTACTTGCAGAAAATGAAAGGATAGTAAATACAAAAAGATAGGTAGACTTAGTGGCGACAAGAATTGACCAGAGTGTACACTTTCCTTCTCTTTTGGTCAAGGTGTTGAAGATGAGAGAGAGGGTCGATGACCTCATTCCACCCATAATAAAGTTTATATTTTGAAAATTGACCACGTGACAAGAGGAAAACGGAAACGAATAGTGAAACGGAAAAGTCAGTCTTCGTCCGTGTCTGCGACCGGTTGGACGTTTGGCAAATGTCTCGGAATATGGGTCGAAAAGATGTTTGCAAAATTGTGAGGAGAATTGATCTCCCAGTCGAATGGATGGACACGTTTTGACGACGTATGCGGAACGCCACTATATCGAAGAAAGAGAAAGCAGGTTCAACTGTCACCAAGCCCTTAAACAAAGCACGAGAGGGAAAAGAAAGAAAGAAAGAAAGAAAGGACCATCTCGAGCAAGAATGCCAAGACGAAAGAGAGAGGGAACGCTTTTTCTGCTTAATCATCAGCCAAGCCCCTAGACGACGAAAAGAGAAAGAGAGGAAGTAAGAAAAGACCTCAAAAAGGGACCCTTATAAAAAGAAATAGAAAAGGAAAAAGAAAAGAAGTAGATAAGACTAAGAGACATTGTTAGTGAAAAAGGACTTTATTCTGAGTTAAGTTTATTTTTCTTGTACCCTGTTTTTGTTTAAATGTACCTCTTTTTCATGTTTGTACTTTCATGCAAATTTAGCATGAAATCTTTTATTACATTTTCCTTTCAACATTGTCTTAAAATGTTGATGTTTTGTGAATCCGTGCAGGTATAGCACGGACTCACAAGAAAGGTAAAATAAAAAATCATGGTATGGCCTTGTGCCATACTCCCACGAATTTTCAGGACATGTCCTGTAAATTCGTGGGAGTATGGCACAAGGCCATACCTTGATTTTTATTTTACCTTTCTTAGAGGATACTCTCCTCCCACTATTTTGTCCTCAATCTTTGAATGTTTATTCTTGACATATCGTCATTTTTGTTTTAGCCGTTTTTTTTTTATTTTTATCTTTTCCACAATTCCATGTTTGCTAATAAATTTATATTTCCTGTCTCCATTGTTGTTTGTCGCCTATTGTGTTTGTTCCTTAATCGATTCCGCCCGGCCGTGTCTGATCAATCGGAAAGAGACCCACTTGGGAAAGAAATATATTTTACAAAAAAAAAATGTAAAATGTTAAAAAAAAAAAAAAAAAAACACACAGATTACGATCCTCCTCTACCTTCACTATCGATAAGGTTGGAGAAAGGATGAAGGGGGTTTCGTAAGAATATACATATGTATGAGTGCTTGTTTTCGACATATTTTTTTATTAACAAAAGAATAATGAAAGGTAAAAATGCAACACAATCGCAAAACAAAAAACACGTTGTTCAGTTTATAGAGAAAATATTCTAAATAATTGAACGGATCTTAATAATTTTGCGGATTTTTGAGATGAATAATCTTTGCGGAAGTCTTCTCCATAGTCAGGTAAATCAATTGCAACGAAGGAAAATAGGATTTTAAAATGATCACAGATATCTACTGCAGCAAATATCCAAATCAAGCGTTGATATTCAAGTTTGCTTATGTTAATGACTTTCAATATATCAACAAAAAAATGGACTGTATTTAATTGATTTTAAGTCAATTGTGAAAATGAAGCAATCTCATTGAAAAACATCCAGAAACACTACATCTCAGTTTCACTAAGGAATTATCGATAGCATAAACCTAGTTCTAAAAAATAACACTTTTGAATTTGACAACAAAAACTATATCCAAACCCTAGGTACCGCAATGGAAACGAAAATGGCGCGAAAATGCCACCCTAACATTAGCTTACCTAGAGAAAAACCTCTATGAACAGATAGGACGAGTTTATGGGGAAAATATAAGACCCCACTTCACTAAATCTTGGAAACGATACTTAGATGATTGCTTCATTTTCTAGAAATCCCCATGGGGTGATATTAACCAATTCTACACTTTACTTCAGAACTTACACGTAACAATCAAATTCACCCAAGAATATAATTACAACGAATTACTATTTTTAAATATACTCATTAGAAATAAAAACAACCACATAATCACAGATATCCATTCCCTATTCTCTAGCACGTAGGGTTTGTACTCTAGTGACTGACAAACACCTCCGAAAAATCCGCCTAGAAGAACTACATAGAACTCTAAAAAAACGAGACTACCCCACAACACTAATAAACAAAGGTTTTGAACTCGCAAAAAAAATTCCTTCAGACCAACTACGAAATCCAAAGAAACGTAACATCGAACAAACATACAACAAGAACAACCCAGAACTATTTACAGAAATTACAAAAATCTAGACCTACTTAGCAAGAATGACAAACTGAAAAATATAATAAAAACAACCAAAATAAATAAAAGCAAACGCCAATCTAAAAAACTGAAACACATATTAACCTCATCCAAATTCAACCAACACACAATACAGAGAGTCACAAGTGGGGTTTGTGACATCATTATAGAAGGAAGCTCCTACACTTTTGAAAACCCTAAAACGACTTTCATAATTTAAAAATTTAAACTGCAACTCCAAAAATGTGATTTATGCACTCAAATGCACAAAATGCGAGAATTTATATATAGGTATCATAAAAGCAACATCAAATTACCAGACAACAGAAAACACAACACATCTATAAATGTAACCAGGGTGAATTAAAAATTATGCCAATATATCAAACGGACAATTATTCTTACCTACAAATACAAGAAAAAACTTTATAAACAAATTTAAACCAGCGCTAAATAGATCATAACTCCACACAGAAAAGCACACAACATGCACACATAATGGCCAAATACAGTGATCGAACTACTCATATGCATGCTCACACGCGGGTATCTGTGGAGCACAAATATATATACACATATTGGCAAAAACAGACTACTCACAAGAACCCCACACAACATAGGAAGTGTATATATATATATGTTTGTGTGTGTGTGTACGTGTGTATGTATGTATGTATATATGTGTATACTAATTCCTTATATTAAGACAGTATGTATGTATGGAGAGGGAATATACATATACTTACACTTAACAAAACCACACAATACAAAAAATGGAAATAGACCTAAGAACACACAGGGGTCATTAAAAGATAAGAACACAGATATCTTTCCTCACCCTTTCTCGGACCAACATTTATTGCTTTATTACACTTCAAGCAGAAGAACTTTCTCACTGCCAGTTCAAGAAAGATACTACCACACAAAAAAGAGAAACACGTGTTGCAAAATAAAGCATAATATATTTTTAAAAAAAAAAAATCCAAATAACCAAAAACATTTGCGGTTTCTCTCTTCTTTATAATATATGCACTTTTCTCTTGTTGGAACAACTATAACCTCTTCTCTTTATATATATATATGTTATGGTCCGGTTCCTTGTACCACGTTGATGGTCCAAGGTAGAACCAATAAAGAAGAACTCAAACACGGATATGGAATAACACAGATATATTACAAACAGGAATATATAGAGAGAGAAGTAGAAAGTGTTAGTACGAACAATCAGGTTTAGTAGTAATTGTCTGAACGCGACTCTGTTTCGGACTGCCTCTGACTCGACAGACTTCTGACGGACCTCACGCCAGACTGAACAGTATGTAGTCACCCCCCCACGAGGGCATCATGTGGCACAAGGCCGGTTTAACGTGGGATCTCCGAGCCCGTGGGCTCGGCCAAAAATATGCCATTTGAACCAGTACAAACGAGTTCAGGGTCGGTTTACCTCCCCGAAAGAGACTCCGTCCTTCGACGTAGCCTCGTTCGGATTCCCCACCACCCCCCGCCCGAAGGCAGAGAGTTCAACCGATCAGCCGGTCGTCCGACTTCAGACTGAACAGCATTTAGTCACCTCCCCACAAGGCCGGTTTAACGTGGGATCTCCGAGTTGTGCTACCGGTGAGGAAAAAATTATATATATATATATATATATATATATATCATATATATATATATATATATATATATATTGAATAATTTAGACAAGTTTTTCTACCTATTTTTAATTGGATCCTTTCAAATTCAAGGACAAAATATTTGGTGTAATTATTAAAAGAAAGAGAAAAGTATTGTGTTGACACATATTATCTTATGACAAGTACTTTCATTAGCAAAATGTCATCATCAGGGTGTTGTTTATTTCAAGACAAATATTGTACTGTTCATTATTTTTAAAAACAAAATTTCTGTGTTGATGTGAAAGTTAAAAGTTTTTACTTGTGAAGTGAAGAATGGAATGCTGATTAGAGTATCACAAATTCCCACTCCTGTTTATCAACTAGCCAAAATCATTAACCAACTTATTACACCATACATCCCCAGTCAATACAGCATCAAATCAACTCCTGAATTAATCCAAATCCTAAAACTGCAAAAACCTGATAATGAAACTATATGCGCACCTGATGTTGAAAAACTAAAAAACGATCGACATAATTATAAGAAATATATATAATAACCCATCTCTCCCTCCTCTGAAAATTTGACCAGATTATTACGGAAACTACTTTTTGCTTGTACTACCGAAGTTCCATTCTTTGACCACAAAAAATAAGATATATATACAACGTGTTGATGTTTATATGGGTTCAGTTTTGGGTCTAACTTTTAGTAACGTTTATATGACTAAACTTGAAGGTAGTGTATGTGGTAATTTTGGAAGACCTGTTTAGGATATACTGACGATGTCTTCATCTTGGTAAAAAAAAAAAAAAAAACATTGACGAGATGCATGAACTGCAACAGGAATTCCAGGGGAGCTATATCCTTAAATTTACATATGACTTAATAATAATGATAGAGTTCTTTTCTTGATATATTGATGGACACCAGTGGCGGTACATTCACTGCGCCCCCTCCCTATGTGAAAAACCTACTGGAATAAACCCATGGACTCTTAATGCTTCAGGATGGGAATTGTACAAAATTTGTATGGTGCTAATGTTTACTCGCTCACGGGGGAGATTTTCTGAACTGGAAAAACTCTTATTCATAATGACATTTCTAGCTGTTGATGAAAAAATATGGCGATCTATTGGGGGTTTAATATAAATCAGGGAGAGCATAATACTTCCTCAAGTGGCCTAAGACATATCGGTCTTTTGTGTCGTGATCGGGTGCATTCTGGGCGCAGACAGGATGAAAGGATCCTAAAGGAGTTCATAAATACTAATGTGTCCCCTACAGATCCCAGTTGGGAAGCAAAAGCAAAAATTTATTCCGAACAAACAATTATTTGTCTTAGCCATACCATAAATTTGATGATGATGGAATATATCGAAATTATTCGGAAAAAAAATGAATATAACTATGGTACCTTTCTTACTCTCTTTAATTATGGAACAACAAAGCTTATACGTGATTACAAAAAGATGTTATTGGACATAAGCAAACACACCATGTCTATATATATATATATATATATATTGTTAGGGGACCTTACCCATAATAACATAATGGACTATTCCATACGTAATAAATACTACGCCTCAAGAGGAACCAGAGAGTTCAGCTAAATACCGTTCAGTCTCAAGTCGGACGACCGGCTGACCGGCCGATCAGTTGAACTCTCTGCCTTCGGGCGGAGAGGAACCTGAACGAGGCTACGTCGAAGGGCGGAGTCTCTTTCAGGGAGGTAAACCGACCCTGAACCCGTTTATAGTTTTTCATACACAACGCAATCGTCAAATGCCGACTGAAAACTGAGAGTTGCATAATTTATATATATATATATATATATATATATATACTGAACTATGATGATAGTTGAGCATCCATTTTATTCATGGGAGGTATAAAATAAAATATTACTAATAGAAACTATTAAAAATACAATCAGAAAGGCCGGTGTGATTTAATTTGGTGTGTTTGAAAATTTTCATAAATACACTCTTTAAATTAAAGTTGTCCTATGTACCAGTGAAAAGTCTCTTGCCCAAGAACTTAAAATAATCATCCGCTTTTATTTTGAACCAACCAATAATTTTATTGCCAACAAGATGAGGTTAAATATTACACCACTTCTCATCTCTTATCTTCTCAGTCCTGTTAGTTGAATATTTCCATGTAGAACTCAATTCTTAATCCTATGTGTGTCTGTTGCGTGCCCGCTTTCGTGTAATTAAAATAATGTATAAAGACGTTATTCACATTATTCTTTCCAAATTACAAAATTCAAGAAACATCAAATTGTTTTACTTTCTCTTGTACTACTATCATAAAAACTACTTTAATCCTTTCAGTGTTCATTGACTATTTCAGTTCACTTCATTATATGCCGTTAAACAGAAAATAAAAACTATTGAAAAAAAAAACAAGTCTTTTTCTACTTCACTTCTAATAACATCATCATCTTGTTTCATTCATTTCCGTATATTTTTAGTTCGTACGTCAATTTGCATTTTCAGCCATTACACATCGTTACTTGTATATCAGCGTGGAGATCTTAAGAGCTTTTGCCTGATTTATTAAAAATAAACAAAAAGACTTGAAAGCAAAATATTCAAAGAAATTTCTGTTTTGATTGAATTCATTAAACTTTTGCACACATTCAACTGCAGCGATGAAATGAAATAAATAATAGAAATTTGATAGCTTTTTCATTTGCATAAGAGGAATTGTTTTTAAAAGAATAAAAATCAACTTGAAAATGTAGGTTTCGCTTAGTGCATGTCTCTCTACATCAATTTAACTTTTAAGAAAATGAGCAAATTCTTCCCTTGATTCATAGTTTTATATTGTGTATTCAGAGAACAATTACCCAGGTAAAATCACTCTGATGCATTCGGAGACATGCTTTCACACATATCTATGTACAGAAGTACATAACCATACAACACAGATGATAGATTTTCATAGTGACATAATCACAAATACCAGTATATATATATATATATATATATATTATATATATATATATATATATATATATTCTAGTCGTCTGAGGATCGTATGAACTGTTTGGTTTGGTTTGCGGCATATCAACCTCAATGGGTTATTTAATCCCGACAATTTTTATTGCTGGTAATATTTTTTCCGAAAATGTATAGCTGGTAATAATGTATTTTTGGTAATAAATTTTTACAAAGTATTTCTGGTATTAAAACCTATTTTTACACATTCATAGTAAGTAATGCTGGTAATTTTCCCCTTCAAAAATCTATTTCTGGTAATATTTTCTTCAAAAACCTATTGCAGGTATTTTTTTTTCCAAAACTCTACTACTATTTCTCCGATAATAATTTTTCCTTCAAAACTATATTGCTGGTAATAACTTTCTTCAAAAATGTATCGCTGTTAATAATTTTTCCATCAAGAAAATTATTGCTGTATTAATACCTATTTTTACACCTCCACAGCGTTTTGACCCCTATTTGCGCGTCAACTATTTGCCCATAACTGGGACCCTATCAGGTGCTATCACCCCGGGGCAGGGTGGACCTTAAAACACCAGTAATTAAGATATGGTTCCACGATCCTCAAAACCTCCTGATCAGAGGCCTTGCTGTTGGACGTAGTTTATCATCTTACCCAGGACGCGGATGTAGTTTATCGTCTTACCCAGGACGCCTAATTTGGAGGGGTCTTACCCCTCTGCAGAGGTGCAGTCGGCGTATTCTGAAGCCCGGGCCAGCATGAACCGATATTGTTCCTGTATCCGATATAGATATTCAGTGAAGTCAGTTTGGAAGACGGTTTCGAATAGATTAGGGCTCTACTGATGTGGTCCTATGCTGTTGTGATGTCGACATAGCAAATATACACTTTCCTAATGGAGAGCTATGCAATTTCCTAGAGTTGTTTGATAACTTAGGAGTTGACTTTCATAAAACGATGACATCATAGTTAATACAATGCTCATGAATACGTTCAGCAGAATGGATCCCATTGTAATACCCCCCTATGCCCGTCAGTTTTGAGGATTACCTTTTTCTTTCCATAGTCCATTAATGCGCAATATAGCCAATATTTGGAGGATGTGTTTCCCGTCCTTTATGAAATTGAGAAATTGTTCAATTCGTAGAGAAAGAAAGCTAGTTTCAAAAGTTCAGTCTAAATGTCAAGCAATGATTTGTTGCATATTGGTGTATGTTCTATTTCCACGTGCATTATAAGTTTATTATGGTCAGAGTTGAAGTATAACTCAGTCTTTTTCTTTCAGACCAGGACATTGCTTCTGTGTTAGTTTCAATTCTATGTTATCGTGTTTGTTCGCTTTACTCCACAGTTCGTCACACTGTCTACACTGTTCGGCTTCATTAATTTGGTTTCTAATTTTCCAGGGTTATTGGTTTCTCAGAGCAATAACTATTTGTTCATAGTTAATTGTTTCGTGTTCTTCCTTCCAATTTCTTCTTCTACTGTTTGTTTCTTGCATTAATATTTTCTTGGAATGGGTTCTCGTTCTTCAGCCGACGAAGATCTTATTACACTATTTGATTCATCTATATTGTTTTGATCAAGATTTAGGGGGCATTAATTTGGACTAGTTTTTCACAGAATTCAACCCTTAGGATTTCATCTTTAAGGGCTTCAACGTGATAGGTAAGTGTCTTTCATGTTTTATATGAACGAGTTATTTTGTTGGCTGGTGTTGTCAGTTTAGTTAAAAGTAGTCTGTTATCAGATTCAAAGTAAGAGTTTCATAACCTAACATCTGTTACAAATATCTTAACCAAGAGCCCGAGATGTTAACGTCAATAATATTGTTGGTTACGTAATCGGGGATACTTCATGTGACCCGGTGGCCAAACACTGTTTCGTATGGAATATCGTTTTGAATAACAAAAATTTAATAAGAGTTCTTCATTGCTCTTTCAGGCTTGTTTCAAAGGATGACAACTTCTTGTCACCAAAGGGGCAGTGGCGTTTATATATACTATAGGTAGATTTAAGATCTGCATTAATGCATATTTTTTCTGTTTTTCTATTATATAGATTAGTTAATGTTGTGCAGAATTCTCTCTTTCAGAAACAACACTTTTTCCCAATTTGGGCATAAGCTGATATCACTTGGATAGTTATAGCAAATGTATATATATATATATATATATATATATATATATATATATATATATCATCATCATCATCATCATTTCATCCCAAGCTAAGTGGAATGCGACTGGTAGGTAGGGGGGGTTACAGAGAGAGAAGGTGAGACAAAAACTTGGTATAGTGGGGGGGGCGAGGAGAAGGATTAAAGCTGAACGGGTTTCAAGAAGATAGAAGATGGCGATTGACGTTGCATTTAAATTTTTGAAGATTGTAGTTATCAGGGAAGCAAGTAAAAAGAAGGGAATAACTACTCGAAAGGGATCACCGAGATGAAGAACTCGAAGACGTCCTGGAATACATATACTTAGAACAGGAAATAACAAAGAGAGACAATGAAAATAAAACGAAATAAAGTGAAAAGCATTGAACAAAAAGTAAGGTATCAGAATCATCCTGTCAGTATGTTTAAAACGAAATATGGATAATGAATATTTTCTAAATACAACGTGTGAAGTACGATCGATACCTTGCCCTCATCATTCGCCAACCAGGGGCGGTAACAGAATTTCGGTGGCTAAGGCGGTACTGCCACACCCGGTACTATCATCAGCTTCTGCCACCGGACAAGGAATTGTTTTTCGTTCTGGAAAATTCAGTCACTGCGATTTTTATGCAACTGCAAGTCAGATTTTCCAATGTTGTGTTCAATAAAAGCTTTGCTTTAGATCGTTAAACAAAATACAACACGTTCGTAGTGATGTATAATACCAGACAGGATAAAAACACGAAAAAGGCACAAAAATCAATGCAATGTTTAATACCAGTTTATAGCAGAAAATAAAACATGTCTTATTAAAGTAAAATAAACGTAAGAAAGAACACCTAACAAGAAAAATAAGAGGAAAATGTTACTTGAAAGGTTGTTAAGATTTTAGCTGCCGCAGTTGCTAGATAGATTATGTTGGAATGATCAGATAATGTTTGATAATGGAACCTGATAGGAAATAGCACAGTGACGGTCATCTTGAAAGGATTTGGGAGAGACTTTGACTTTTGTCCTGCAGTAGACCAGCAATCATTGCTGATGCTAGTGATAACGATATATATATATATATATGTGTGTGTGTGTGTGTGTGTGTGCGCACGTGTGGTGATAGAACTCTCATAAACCTATATTATATATATATATATTTGTTTGAAAACATTCATGCGTCACTAGAATGTCTTTGTATTTTGGTTACCGTCTTCAAATGAAAACAATAGCCACTCCCTATGCATCAACTGACAGATTCATCTGCAAAGATTTTTATGGATACTGCGCATGACCTTTTGGGGGCGGATGTCTAGCTTTTCTCTTTCAAGATTCTATGTTATCCTGTTGTTCTTGGACAAAAGAGGAAGTCTTCAACCGACAAGTTTGAAAGCTAACCTTTAGTTCATCTGTAGGCAGAGTTCGATTTATGCTTGAAAGGAAGAAAGAAGAAAATTCTTGTTTTACAGAACATTTCTATCAAAAATAGCTATCGAAGGGAGATTATCCTTAATGAAAAAATGTATGTAAAATAAAGTGAATAGCACAAGAGTTGACCAAAATCTTAAGGAAATCAATAAAAGCAAGTGCGTTTTTATTAACACAACAATGGAAAAGATAAATAGTGTATCATCAGCTTATACTACTTGTCACGTTAAAATAATCGTTACTTACAAGAAAAGAGGTTAAAAGTTTAGAATGACGTAATGAAGAAGTTGGGGCAGTTACAGCAAAAGAGGAAAGCATAATAAATGCGGAATCTTCCAGAAGCAATCGATTTACTTCAAGCCACGATGTTTGGGCGTGTTAAAAGATATTTTCAAGATTCACTAAAATATTGGCATCAATTATACATGGCTTCATCTGCGAATTTCAATCATGTGTGGCAATTTATTTTTACGAAAACAAATTTTAAACAAAAATTCCTAATAGTCGTAATATTTGGACATTTCATCAATAAACAATTGACATTTGTTTGTCGGCTTTAAAACACTTCATATATTTTTATATCAAAATAGAAATTTCATTAAACATTTCCTGCATATTGCAAAAGAATAATATATTGCTTTTCAAATGAGACTAATTTCTTTGCAAATTTGTTAAAAAACCTAATTGCATTAAGAAATGTAGTCATCATAGTTAAACAAAATGAAGGTAATAGTGACTACAACGACGGATTTGGTATAAGAAAAAATGAAAATAGTCAATTGGTGTCGGTGTAGTTGTATAAAGGAACTGATACCAAAAAAAGAGTAGGATCAATATATGAAAATTGAGGAAAAGGGTAAAGAGCGAAAGACAGCGAGACGCAGGGAATAAGAAAACGCGCGAAAGCAAAAACGATAAACAAGAAAGTGAACGCAAAAGCTGAGAAAAAGAAAGTAGAAATCAGCAAACGGTGAAAGAAACAGTCGGTAAACAAAAAGGTGAAAGCAAAAGACGTTAAACAGGGAAGAGAAAGCAAAAGAAGGTAAACAAGGAAATGAAAGAGGAAGACCGTGCGCAAAAAAAAGGGAAAGAAAAAGACGGTGAACAATAAAATGAAAGAAAAAAGACTGTGAACAACGAAATGTCAGAAAAATACGATGAACGAGGAATTGACAGAAAAAGACGGTGAACGAGAAAGTAAAAGCAAAAGACGGTAAACAAGGAAGTGAAAACAGAAGATGGTAAACAAAGAAGTGAAAGAGAAAGACCGTGAACAAGGAAATGACAGAAAAAGAGGGTGAACAATGAAACGAAATAGAAAGACCGTGAACAAGAAATATAAAGCAAAATACGGTGAACAATAAAGTGAAAGTAAAAGAAGATAAACAAGGAAATGAAAGAAAAAGACGGTTAACAAGGGAGTGAACGAAAAGACGATGAAAAAGAAAATGACAGAAAAAGACGGTAAACAAGGAAATGAAAGCAAAAGACGGTGAACAACGGCGGGGACGAAAAAGACCGTGAACATGGAATTGACATAAAAAGACGGTGAACAAGAAAGTCAAAGCAAAAGACAGTGTACAAAAAAGTGAAAACAAAAAACGGTGAAGATGAAAGAGAAAGAAAGAGACGGTATACAAGGAAGTGAAAGCAAAACACGGCGGACGAAAAGTGAAAACAAAAAAAAAATACGGTGAACCTGAAAGTGAAATCAAAAGAAGATGAAGAAGGAAATGAAAGAAAATTATTCCAGACAAGAAAGTGACCAAGTGAACATGGAACGAAATTAGAAAAAGACCATAAAAAGACGAACAAAGAAGTGTAAGAAAAAGACGAACAAAAGAAGAGACGTTCAAAAGGAAATGACAAAAAGACGGTGAATAACGAAATGAAATAGAAAGACCGTGAACAAAAAAAAGAAAACGAACAAAGAAGTGAAGATGAAAGAAGATACTGAAAGTAAGAACAAGGAAATGACAGAAAAGAGACGGTATACAAATGAAATAGAAAGAAAGAATAAAAAAAAAAAAACGAACAAAGAAGTGTAAGAAAAAGACGTTGAAAAGATACTGAAAACAAAAAAAACAGAAAGAGACGGTGAACCTGAAATGAAATAGAAATCAAGAATAAAAAAAGAAGAAGAAAACGAAGAAGGTAAAAAAGAAAGAAGATAAAAGTATTCGTTCAAAAGGAAATGACAGAAAGAGACGAATAACGAAATGAAATGAAAGACCGTAAACAAAAAAAGAAAGAAAACGAACAAAGAAGTGAGACCGTTGAAGAACAAGGAAAGACGGTCAACAAGGAAATGACAGAAAGAGACGGTGAATAACGAAATGAAATAGAAAGACCGTGAAGAATAAAAAAGAAAGAAAACGAACAAAGAAGTGTAAGAAAAAGACGTTGAAGAAGATACTGAAAGTAAGAGACGTTCAACAAGGAAATGACAGAAAGAGACGGTGAATAACGTGAACAAGAACGTGAAAGAAAACGAACAAAGAAGATAAAAAAAGACGTTGAAGAAGATACTGAAAGTAAGAGACGGTCAACAAGGAAATGACAGAAAAAGACAGTGAACAAGAACGTGAAATACAAAGAAGATAAACAAGTAAGAGCAAAAGAAGGTAAATAATGAAATGAAAGAGAAAGTCGGTGAACAGGAAAGAGAAAGAAAAAGACGATGAACAAGGAAGAGAAAGAAAAAGGTGACAAGAAAGTGAAAGAAAAAGACAGTGAACGAAAAATGAAAGTAACAGACAGTGAACGAGTAAATGAAAGAATAAACAGGGAATAATTTTATAAAAATGGAATCGATTCGAATTCGGTTATTTCTTTCCCTTTTCAAATCGAACTCTCATTCTTCCAAATTGTTTTAAGAAAATATATATTAAACAAAATTCAGTTCTTCATAAAATTTCACTGATTATTTTTATTGGTTGACTAAACTTTATGCTACTGATGTCGTTCCACTTAATTCCTTTTAACTGCATAAACAATTATAAATGATTTGTTTGCTTTCGTTAACTACATAAATGGATGTTTCTATTTATTGTTGTAATTTTGATACCACTTTACATTTTTTTTTTCGTTTTTTAGTCGAAATTCCGTTCTCTTTACTTTAGCCTTTCAAAGAGTTAAAACTTGCTAAGTTATGCTCATTTATGGAAAGGTTGATAAAGTTTGCCGATAAGAACAAAACTATGTTCGATAACCAGTTGGCTATGAACGTGTCAGCAGTAAAACTCTCCAGCAAAGCACCGAGCTCGCAGCTTTGTTTGATATTTCATTTACATTCTTCTGTCTTGCCTGTCTATTTGTCTGTGTCTATGTTTCTCTCTATTTATGTGTCATATACGGTCATATGGCGTTAAAACACAGGTTCCCGTACGATCACCGAAGTTAAGCTTGGGAATATTAGATGCTGTAAGATTGAATGTTCGGGTGGTAGAATGGATAATGCATTGAAATTTTTAATCAAAGAGCCGAGTTCCAATTCATTTACGCGCAGATACCATTGGGAAAGGGGTATGAATCAACCTCTTCTCCCTCCAGCTATGAGTTAATCAGTAGAACTTGTATGACTAAAACAATTATTATCCCAAGAAAATAAAATAAAAAATAAAATAAAATTGCATGCAAAATATTTAGAATTTGTCATTAAATAACTAACAGTTTGTTATGCCGCTAAACAAAAACCAACAACTGTGTGAGTATCTGCTTATGAGTGTATCTACTTCTGTGTTTGTGTGTGTTTGCTTGTGTGCATCTACTTGTGTGTTTGTGTGTGTGCGTGTGTCTTCTTGTGTGTGCATCTCTATTTGTGTGTCTGCGTGCATGCGTGTGTGTTTATTGTTTGTCTATATTTGTGTGTGTGTGTCTCTGCATATGTGTCTGTGTTTGCGTCTCTCTGTTTGCGTGTGCGTCTGTGTCACTTACACATAACCAAATATGTATTTCTGTTTTGTTGTATCTCTCACTCTCCATGTAGTTATTTCTTGATTTCATCTGTTATTGCAGATGGATTATTGTCGGTTCTAAAAGGCTTAAGGTTCATGCTTTTCCTGTAGTAATTAACATGAAGTAAAATCCATATATATATATATGTGTGTGTGTGTGTGTGTGTGTGAAAATATATATATATATATATATATATATATATATATATATATATATATAAAAAATCATTTATATACTATATGCGCGGTACTTATTAAAAGCGCTCAATATCAGAAATAGAGCTAACATATTTGGTTGGATTGATGTGAGTGTGATCCCTAGGTTTCATGCTTTTGCGATCGTCAGACAAACCCTGACGATCGTAAAAGCGTGAAACCCAGGTCTAAACTCACATCAATCAACTAAATATATATATATATATATATATAAGCTTATCTATCAAAATATTTGCACTCGAGGATTCTTTCACTCTTAAAACACCTTTTCAACTTCAGTGAATGGTTTATTTTTTTAAACTATGTACATTTTAAATCCTGTCAGTTCAATATAGATTTAAAATATTAGCTAAATAAGAGTGGCTTGTCGTCTAACTTGGTTTTGTATCAACGATATTTTTAAATATTTTAATATTAAGCATTTTACTTCAATTTCACTAGCAATTGACTAAAAAAGTCGATGTAAAAAAAAGTAAAGAAACAGAGAAAAAAACGTAAGACGAATTAAATGAAATTGAAGGAAAGAATCTTCTGCTTTGAATCAGTTACAAACCACTTGACTAAGTTTCACTACTTATTCCCTTTCTATCTGTGCCTGAGAAAAATCAAATCTTTAAGAACTTGTGTCTGTTTATTACATGGTCAAAATCAGAGCAGAATTTTAAAGACGCTGCTATTCTGCCTGGAAGAAAATATATTTTCCTGCGATCAAGTCTCTTTGCATTCTGTTGATCAAAATCAAAGCACGAAACGTATTCGATGGACGGAAATGGCAAGTTTTGAAGGATCATGGGAACGGAAATAATACACTAACACGGGTGAGATGAAAAGTAGTAAAAACTTTGATAGTGGCAAGAATTTCGACTGAAGCTTGCATTTGTGTTATAATTGAAAGGCTTCCCACCAGAGGTGCCTGCTCAGGAGGATGGATGAGCGGAAATTCTTTGAAAAGACCGAAATCTTTATTGAAAATCTTCTGCCACATTTTCAAGACAACGGATCAAACGAAACTCGTAATGAGGAACCCTTTTAACAAAAAAGTAAATAAAATTATTTCATACCCTAATAGATCATTAGTGCGTAATGTTGGATCCTTCGTGATATTTTAGAATGGGTAATATGGGAGGTTTACCGGTTTCCATTTTCACTTTGAATAGATTGTATTATGTTACATGGTGCCGTCAATAGGGAGTACTCCTTCAACTGACGTTTTGCTAGGAGCGAATTTTTTCCAAAAATTCTTAAATGTATTAATAGGCGCATTAGACTACTGAAATAAATATTCCGAAAGGGAATCAAAGGAAACGTGAAATTTTCGTTAGAGATAATAAAAAACATAAGTGCTGAACTTATATGTAATATCAATCCCCCTATACGGCAGTGAATTAGAAACAATTTCCTTAGCGATGAGGAGGATACTTGAGGCAACAGAGATCTATTTCTGATCTGATTAATGCTAAGAACTCCATAGGTGGAATATGTGAGGAACGAATGAGTTTTAGAAAGAAACAGTTGAGATTTCTCGGACACATACCCCAAGGAGGCTTGGAGAACTTTACATTCTCAAAGCATACTGAAAGTATGAGTGGGGGCGAAGAAGGAACGGTGAATAACCTACTTAAGAAATAAATAAATAAATGGCAGAAAAGGAATTGCGGGGGTACACTAAAAATGGCAACATCTCTAAAAGCGATAAGGGGAAAGGAAGTTGTGAGGAAATATGATCGGCTACTTCTGAAAGGAGAGAGGCACATGTACAATTGTTATTCATTTCAGGAAATGAACTCGGTTATTAAGTTGTGACCGAGTGCCATAACAGCAAATAACAATCAGTTTTTTATTAAGATATAAAATCGTAAAAACTGTTATTATTGGCAGGACCACGTGATTCGAACCAAAATATTATCAAACTACATGTTTGAGAATGCTTAAATATTCTCTTCCAATTAAAACTACTGCCATGATTTTCATTTACTTTTTTGTTTTGCTTTTCATCTTAGTATTAGTATTTTTAATGAATGCCCCACAGTCTTAATCTTTTTATTGTATTAATAGGAAACTTTCCGCCTGGCTGAATATCATTGCTTATTTTTCAGTTCTATGGAATGACTACTGTTTTAGTGATACGACATCTGACTAATTTCCTATGATTACGTTTTTCATTTCCCCCTCTTTTTTGTCTCCTTTAATATATTGGGACTGTCTGCTCGCTACTCTGGAAAAATCATTTGCTGTTCCTATGCTCACCTCGGAAACGACATTGATTTATGGCGATCTCAGATTCATCTTAAACCCATGTTCTTTCCGGAAATTTTTTCCAAACCCATTCTGTCATATTTTTCCTTTTTTTTCCGTTTTTTTAATAGCTTTAATGACATATAGGTTGACACTATGGAAAGTGTTTTATTATATAAATATATGTACTTTTCTATATTTATAAAGAAAATAAAATAGTATCTTTCTTATTCATCGACGGAAGGCAGTTCCAGAACAAGCGGTAAATATTAACAATTACAAATAGATTTATCATCAATAATTTATTATCGATAAAAAGCATATGACATTTTAATGGTCCTTTTGCAGCCAACTGTCATAAACGTTTAACTCATTCGCAAATAAAATCTAAAATCCATTTCGTTTTCGATGAACGTCTTTTGTTTCACTCACAAAAAGTAAATAACCTAAGTCCCAAAAATTCCCAGATAAACAGAAGCATGCTACAAAAACAAGGATACTATCTAAAAAACAATGCAAATTCGTTGTGAAGCAATTGCTATATTATCAAATTAATACAAATAGAAAATGCACCAGTGGTCAGTGGTGAATAAGCAAAGAAGTCTTCATTCAGTTTTCGGAGCTGAGTCGATGACAATTTAGTCAAAAAGGAAATTATTTATACAAGGACTATTAAAATTCTTTGTACACAACGACCAATTTTGTGTACTTGTAAAAACCACTAATGAAATATTCAATTATTAAAATTTGGGCTGCTATATATGATAGTAAATACGCCAAAGATTAAATCAATCCTCGTGGTATTTTGGTGATGAAAGAGTTCCTTTTGAATCGTATAGATTACATCACGATCAAAATATTTATCAATTGTTTTACCTTCGAGATTGTAAACCTTATTTTTGACTCATGCAAAGGTTTATGAATGAGTTCTACATCCGGTCAAGTATGATCAAATCAGCAGATATTTCATTTACTGTCGTCTTTTCTTCTTAATTCGCAGCTATTTATAATATTTGTCCGTCGGACTAGTTTTGATTAATGATGTCTTGAAACCTGAGTTGCCATCAAAGTCGCATTAAATAAGATCATTACAAAATCGATTGAAAATCTCAAAGTCAGTATTGTTCACCTGAAAGGTTTGAGCAAGAGCTTACAAATATCACAAACAGGCCTAGCCATCATAAGAAATGTACAATAAAAACTGTTTCAGATGTCTGTGATGTGAAATAGTATCTTTTACTGTTTTGTGATTGACAATTTTTTTTTTGGGGGGGGGGGGTAAAGTGTCATGCCTTATCTGAACGATGTTAAACAGGGTTTGTTCAAAATGTCATCATCCCACATATTTTAAATATTTGAACGAAGCTTGCAGTAATAAATCTGTGATTTATTTTCAATTGCTTTAACTAGTTACTGTCTACTTTTATTTTTCTTTACCTAACAAAGAGGTGTATACGTAATCAGCATTATCGTAAAATGTAGACTACAGACAACTGTAAATGTCAATATTTTTGGCAATAAATTCAGCGAGGATACAATAGTCAACAAAATGTTCGCTTACGAAGTTTTTATTAAATTAAAAATACTTTTCAAAATAAATTTGTAGTGTCATCTCTAGAGTGTTATTGGCCTGAGAGACAGACTTTGGACTTCAAGAACCTATTTTCTGTGTTACTGGTAGAGTACAAAGGAAAAAGGCAAACATATCAGTTTGCTACCAACACAGCTTCGGGAGTTACCATCAAATCTGCTAAGTGGCTATCTCCGAATTTGTGTATAGTTTACTTTATGGCCGTACCCTCTCCCAAAGTTATCAACAATGAGGGGCAGCCATTTCTTCATGACTTGTGCACATTAACTAAGAGTTACACAGTTACATTTTGATTACACCTGTTATGCACACTTTTAAAAAAAAAAAAAAAAAAAAGATTCCAAAAAGACGACAATTTTCATTCATTCTCAGAGATTAAAGAAATATTTTTTAAAATCACATTTTCATTAATCTGTTATGAGATGTGACTAAATATGTATTCATAATTTAAGGAATTCACCCTGGAATTTCCTATTTCATTTGTCCACAAATTTGTCCGCAAGTCATTCGTGGTAGTCTGAGGTTTCGTTGTTTGTGCATAAAAACACTTTCTGTTTTCTTTTGGGCCCTACGAAAGAATTTGATCACTTTCATTAACTACATTAGGACGATGTTCGTTACTGCTAAATACACACATATGCAAGCACAATCATTCGTATAAAGAACTCAGTCTGAAAATGGGTGGTCTTCATATGATACGCTAATAACGAAAGAATCTACATCTGCACCAAAATTACATTCTCACACTGACAAACAAAAGCAGATAATATCGTAAAGTATCGCTGGATATGATCTTCCTTTGCAACGCATTCAAACAACTACTTCTAATTAGTTCATATAGATCTAATATTTCAAATCACAGTTCTGTTAACTGTATCAATCTATGGAACTGATCCATCTTAATATATATATATATATATATATATATGTATATATTAAGAAATGGAAAGGTCAAAAAAAACTCAGAAAGACAATTTTGGTTTGACGTTGTTATTTTACAATACAAGTATTTAAAAAATTTAGATAAAAAATAACATTTCGAACAAAATTTTCAAAAATTCTGTCAAAAACAGAAAATTTTTTAAAAAATTTCTCAAACATTCTAAATATGTCTTTAAAATATAAAATGCATAATGCAAAAAAAACTCAGACAATATTGGTGTGACCAACAGACTATCTAGACAAAGAAAAAAAAATATCACAAAGTCAAAAAAAAAAACACTCCTATGATTAAAGTGGACTATCTAAAAAGAAAAAAACCCTTCACAACGTCAACACTCGATGAAGTGGCTACAAAAGATTCACACTCTTGAAATTTTCAGGCAACTAGAATATGTGTGTGTGTACCAATTATTATAAAGTTTTAGTCGCATCACGTGTTGGAGTAAACGCCTTTTTTAAAAAGTGAAATGAATTTCAACTGGCCGAGGTGTCTACTCAAACACGTATACCCACTGACATAACGTTCATAATAATAAGAAACATTGGTGTATTAAAAAGCTACATTAATTTTTTAAGGGCGTGTGTGTGAGAGAGAGAGAGAGAGGGGGAATCTAAGATCGTGTTTAAAGTCGGCATACCTATCACACATTTTCTAAACATTATATTAGCCCCCTTCCCACTCTCATTATTATACACATGTTACTGTCTGAGACCCACCCTCTTTTCCCTGTCTGAAATTATTTAATGGCCAAACCACTTGAATATGTCACTAGCTTTGGTTTAAAATAAAATTTCCAAATTAAAATAGGACTAAGGAAATATATTACTCACCTCCCCTGGTATATTTCTTATTTAGACGATTCACAAACAATGTATTCACTCTAATTCCTCACAACTTTTAACAAAATGGGAGAGGTAATGATTGAGGGGAGTAACCCCTGGAGTAAACATTAAAAAGAATGAAAAGATCGGCCTTATTGGCCACCCATACACGTGTACACTAGCTATTCAATTTATTAATTAGTAGTTAGATTGCATAAACGATCCTTATTTTCATGTCTGCATTTGCAGATTAACTAAGATCTTATATTCAACAACCATGTCTATTCAGAGAAATAATATTTGCTCCAAATGAAATTACACCTCATATATATATATATGTATATATATATATATATATATATAGAGAGAGAGAGAGAGAGAGAGAGATTAAAGAAAAACAAAAAACGTTGGTGGAAGCAACGAATAACTTGCCAAAACATAAAATTCTTATTGCGATACAGTCTAGAATAAAACCAGCAATACTGAAAAAAGAAAGAGAAAAAAGGCCTAAAAGCAAACTTATCTACTCAGTAAAGTACTCGAAGTCCAGATTGTCTAGGCCGAGCAAAAAACTCTTACCAACGTTAATGAAAGGATGGTTCTAGTCGATCTTCAAACGACTTGAACGATTATATAATAATTTCTATACAGCAAACGAAAGTTATCGAGCCCAATGCGAAACATTTAAAATCCTGGTATAGTGAGGTTATATCTATGGTAGCTTTGGTCTTGTGAATTTAAACTTGTTACAAGGTGAAATAAAAGTCAGGGCCAAGATATGTTCCATAAATCCAGAATGTAAGTGAAACCATCTTCGAAAGAAGAGTATCCCAATATAAACTGCATAACTACATGTTCCTTGTATTATACGACTATTCCCCCATATTCCCCGACTACCAAATTCCCCGGCGTCTTCTGAGGATCATCTCTTATTTTCAGTGATAAGATAATAAAGGCTTTTAGAACAAACAAACACTCGAATACTTGTTTGCATCAAATCCGAAAGAGTTCTTTCAAAAGTTGCGAAAACTTAATGGGAAAAATGTTCTAAGATTTTTTAAGTTGTTTTTTTTTAATTTCTTTCATATTAGTAAAAAAATGCACATTACATTATTAGATCTATTGTCTTTAAGGACACATGGCACAGTGGATAAAGGCGTTGGTTAGTGACAGGATCCAAAGATTTGAGTTCAATACCCGGTAAAGTCGATGGAGAACTTGGAGAGGTGAATTATCAGGAGATAACTGATAACTGACATCCATTAGACACGGTATGTGAAACTAGAACAGTCTACTCCAGCGACTATGTTTGAGGAGAATGTTCAACAGATAATCAGTTTCATATTAAGAAATATATTAATCGATTATTTACTATTCTTTTCCATACTTTACAAATTAAATATTTTCTTTAATTTATATTTCATTTTGTCTAGTTTAAACTATTAAGTTAACTAATTAGTTTTACACATATATGAGGGCGTAGTTAAATTTTGTACATTGTTTTATTCTCCCGAGTCCGATTATTTTACTCTTTATCGGTGACTGCATTGAGGCAGCCCACCAAAAGATGCAGTTCTACATCTTTCTATTTTCAAAGACAATCTTGATTGCCATCAATTTCCAAGTCATAACAATAGTGGATAGAACTTGAAGCGATAAATTCTTTTCAAAAGCTGAATGGGTTAGAAGGCATTCGGGCAGTCAAGTTGCAAATTATTGAGCCTGATGTTCCAAAGAATAAGCTTTTACGATTCGATGAACTTCACCCAATCACTGCATCAATGCTGGTCGAGCGGTTGGCAGATAAAATGGCCAGATTCGTTGAGCGAAACGCAAGCTCAATGCAAAGCTCTATTACAAGGATCACTTGCTAACATCAGAAAGATCGATATTCAATTAATAAGCTGGTATTTTTAGCGCGGGAAGCAATTCGCACTGATCTCAGAATTTAATTTCCCCTTCTTATGAACTGCTTCTTGGGCAGAAGATGTTTATTATTCAAAGATAAGGAATCCATTTTGAAATCTTTACATTAGCTATAAATCAGAGAAGCTAGTGTGATTTTAAGAGACTCAAAAGGACTTAACGGATAAAGAGTCCCTTATAATAAGTTCTTTTTTCCACTTTCC